>JANAVB010021800.1:9948204-10113204 GCA_029216955.1 Iris pallida | reverse complement strand
ATTCTTGACGACAATGGCATCCTAATCGACGATCAGGCCGGTATCTAGGCTGCATCCATGAACTACTACTCCAACCTTTTCTCTAAAGAAAGAGTAGTCAAGGATGCCTCGTTATTGTCCGTTATACCCTCCCTCATTAGCGACCACGACAACGTCACCCTGCTGGCCTCCACAACGGAGGAGGAGATTAGAGCGACGATCTGGTCCATCAACGAGCACAGCGCCCCGGGACCGGACGGGTTCAACGGGGTTTTTTTCAGAACTTGCTGGGACATCATTAAAGCTGACTTAATCGAAGCTACTGCGGCCTTTTTCCAAGGGGCTCGGTACCCCAAATCGATCTCCTGTACCAACATTATCCTCATCCCTAAAAAAGACAATCCTGAATCTTTCAAAGACTTCCGTCCGATCAGCCTCTGCACCTTCACCAACAAAATCATATCCAAGATTGTCGCCAATCGCATGTCCGATCTCCTCTCCAAAACTATCTCGGAAGAGCAAAGCGGATTTGTCAAAGGGCGCAACATATCAGACAACATCCTTCTAGCCCAAGAGATGATCACGTGCATGAAGTTTCCCTCGAGGGGGGGTAACGTGGCCATCAAACTAGACATGGAGAAAGCGTACGATCGTCTGGACTGGCAATTTATGATCTGGGTCCTTAGAGCGTTCGGCTTCTTTGAACCATGGATTGACATCGTCTTCAGATCGATCAACAATGCGTGGTTCTCCGCCATCATCAACGGCCAGGCGGCGGGCTTCTTCCGATCCACCCACGGAGTTAGACAAGGGGACCCTCTATCCTCCACCATTTTTATTATCCCGACCGAAGCCTTCAGCAAAAGCCTGAACAATATGCCTAGCATGCCTGGCTTTAATCACTTTCACACCCACCACCGGCTGCCCCCTCATCACTCACCTGGCTTACGCTGACGACATCCTCATCTTCTCCTCCGGAGACAGCGGTTCGATCGAGGTCGTCCTGTATACGGTCAACAAATACACCGCCTGCTCTGGTCAGCACGTCAATAACAACAAGAGCGTTATCTACACCCACCACAAAGCCGACAGAACTCGATCTACTCTGCTCACCAACACGACTTCTTTCCGTACGGCTTACCCCCCTTTCCTCTACCTCGGATGCCCTCTAGTTTACGGTAAGACCAACTCGGGTATCTACGACCACCTGGTTGACAAGATCCGCCAACTCATCGAGGGATGGCACAACGCAACCTTATCCTCCGGAAGGAAAACAATCCTCATCAAACACGTTCTTTCATCCATTCCGATGTACACCCTGATCGTCTGCTCCCCTCCTAAGAAGGTTCTCCACTCTCTCGAATCCCTTTTCGCCAAGTTTTTCTGGGGCCACAACGACGGTAAGGACAAACATCACTGGGCCGTCTGGAAGACCATGGCCAAACCTACGGACGCAGGGGGTCTGGGTTTCAGCAGGCTTACGCACATTGAGCATGCCTGCTCTATCAAGCTCTGGTGGAAGTTGCGAACTGAGACCTCTTTATGTACGAAGTTTATGAGAGCTAGATACTCCAGATTCTCTCATCTGTCGGAGGCAAGCTCTAACAACAGATCCTCGCCATCGTGGCATCGCATTATTCAAGGTCGTATCACCACTGAACCCTTCATCCGTCTTCAACTAGGCGATGGTCGCTCGTCGGTATGCCAGAAGCGATGGATTGGAGGAGACATCATCCATCCCAACATTCATACCCCTCTGGAGTGTGCCATTAGGGACCTATGGGAGGACAACTCTGGGTGGAATTGGAGAAAGGTCAGAGAATGGCTTGGTCAGCAAGCGGCCACCAGCCTCCTAGCTGCTAATCTACGCATCTCGAACACGCATGACTCTTGGAGATGGTCCCCCAACCCGAGCAGGCTATTCACTCTAGCTTCTGCCAGACTGGTAGCCAGAGGCAGTGGGGTTCAGCATCCTGTGCTAGCCAAGTTTTGGTAGGCTTGCATCCCCATCAAATGGTCCATCCTTATTTGGCGAGCTCTTCGTCGCAAGATTCCGACTGATGACACTATCCGTGCCATAGGATTCAACCTCGCTTCGAGATGCCATTGTTGCGAGGAGCACTCGACGGAGTCGGTTGAGCACGTCTTTCTCTCAGGGGAACTCGCAACCGATCTTTGGTCCGAGCTCTATAATAGACTAAATATGACCCAACCATCCGGGGGCTTCTACGATCTCCTGGCCTACTGGAGCCGCTTCCACGGCCACCAGATCGTAGCAGCCGCAGGTCTTTGGGTGCTTTGGAAGAACAGGAACAAATTCAGATACGAAGGTCGGCAACTCCCCCTTCATCAATTGGCTAAAGAAGTCGTCAGACAATGCTTCAAAGCTAGGAGGCGCTGCTCCCACGCCCCCCACTCCTTCTGGGAGGCTCTGGCTTAGGCCGCCTCCCCCCACTTTTTTCTTCTTTTATTTTTCGTGGTGTCTCTCCCATTTTTGCGCCTAGTACTTCAATAAAATCCTCCGTTCCCTTAAAAATATATATATATATATATATATTATATATATATATATATATATATATAAATTATATATATATATATATATATATATATATATATATATATATATATCTGTGTGTGTGTGTGTGTATGTGTGTGTGTGTGTGTGTGTGTGTGTGTGTGTGTGTGTGTGTGTGTGTGTGTATAATAGATACTTATGTATATAGTTGAGAGTTTGTGTTTATTCTCAGATTTGTGCCAATCACAGCAGCACCCTCACAACATGATAGCCCACCCACGCACACACTCTATTTTCCCTTTTCTTTCAAGCCTATGTTTATGAGTGTGTACATATATATATATATATATATATATATATATATATATATATATATATATATATATTTGGGAAACCAGACTTTTATTGAAAATATAGGCACAAAATGCCGAAGCCTATACAAGTAAGCGCGCAAACACGACCAAAAGACAGAAAACAAAAGGTGCGATACGCGCACGCCACAAAAAGGGAGGAAAGAAGCGGCCTAGGCCAGGGTTTCCCAGAACAAGTTGGAGACGTGAGAGCAATGCCTACTCACTTTGAAGCATTGTCTGATGACCTCTTTGTACAGCTGAGGGGTGGAAAGTTGGCACCCTTCATAGCAGAATTTGTTCATATTTTTCCAAAGAACCCAAATGCCAGCGGCTGCTACGATCTGATGTCCGTGGGAATGGGACTAGAAGTCCAAGAGATCGTAGAAGCCCCCGGACGGTTGACCCATACTAAGACTATGGTGAAGCTTAGACCAAGTACCTGCAGCCAGGTTCGCCGAAAGAAGGACGTGCTCAGCGGATTCCAACTTGTGCTCCTCGCAGCAGTGGCATCTGGAAGCGAGGCTGAATCCCAATGATCCGATGATGTCGTCCGTCGGTAACTTGCGGCGAAGAGCATGCCAGATGAGGATAGACCATTTGATGGGAATGCATGCCTACCAAAAGTTGACGTAGACCAAGTTCGACACCCCGCTGCCTCTGGCAATACGTCTGGCGGAAGCCAAACTAAATGCCCACTCGGGTTAGGGGACCATCTCCAAGAGTCGGGCGTGTCAGAAATCCGTATATTCGTAGCAAGAAGACTGGTGGCCGCCGGATGACCAAGCCAATCTCTGACCTTTCTACAATTCTAATCGGAACTGCCCTCCCATAGGTCTCTAATGGTGCACCCCTGTGGAGTAAGAATGTTGGGCTGAATGATCTCTGTTCCTAACCACCGCTCCTGACAGGCCAGGGTGCTGCCGTCCTCCAATTGGAGACGGATAAGAGGTTCAGCGGTGGTGC
This sequence comes from Iris pallida, assembly GCA_029216955.1. Classification (NCBI taxonomy): domain Eukaryota; kingdom Viridiplantae; phylum Streptophyta; class Magnoliopsida; order Asparagales; family Iridaceae; genus Iris; species Iris pallida. The sequence continues at coordinate 10,109,391 of JANAVB010021800.1, read as the reverse complement.
GTCACCGAGTAATGCGGCGCCAAGTTGACGAGGATCTATTGTTAGTGTTAGCCTCCGACAGATAGGAGAATCTGGAGTATCTTGCTCTCATGAACTTCATCCATAAGGATGTCTCGGTGCGTAATTTCCACCATAGCTTAAAGGAGCAAGCTTCCACGATGTGGGCAAGTCTGCAGAAGCCCAGACCACCTTCTCCAGTGGGTTTCGCCATCGTCTCCCAACCGGCCCAGTGATGTTTGTCTTTGTCGTCGCTCTGACCCCAGAAGAACTTGGCGAAGAGAGATTCGAGAGAGTGGAGCACCTTCATGGGGGGAGCAGACGGCCAGAATGTACATCGGGATGGACGATAAAATGTGTTTAATGAGGATCGTTTTACCTCCTGGGGATAAGGTTGCGTTGTGCCATCCAGTGATGAGTTTGCGGATCTTGTCTGCCAGTTGGTCATATATGCCGGAGTTGGCCCTACCGTACACCAGCGGGCAGCCAAGGTAAATGAAGGGGGGTAGGCCATACTGAAAGAGGTCATATTAACGAGCTGGATGGAGTGGGTTCTGTCTGCTTTGTGATGCGTGTAGATGACGCTCTTATTGTTGTTAACACGCTGACCCGAGCAGTTTGTGTATCTGGCGATCGTGCTCGAGACGACCTCAATCGAACTGCTGTCTCCAGAGGAGAAGATGAGGATATCGTCGGCGTAGGCCAGGTAAGTGATAAGAGGGCATCCTGTGGTGGTGTGGAAGTGGTTGAAATCGGCCATACTGGGCATGCTGTTGAGGCTTCTGCTTAGGGCTTCGGCCGCGATAATGAAAATGGTAGAAGAGAGCGGGTCCTCCTGTCTAATCCCGTGAATAGAACGGAAGAAACCCGTCGCCTGTCCGTTAATCACGGTGGAGAACCACGCATTGTTGATAGATCTGAAGACGATGTCAATCCAAGTTTCAGAGAAGCCGAAGGCCCTGAACACCCAGATCATGAATTGCCAGTCTAGTTGGTTATATGCTTTTTCCATGTCTAGTTTGATGGCAACGTTCCCCCCTCGATGGGAACTTCATGCACGTGATCATCTCTTGCGCAAGGAGGATGTTGTCAGTTATATTGCGGCCTTTAACGAACCCGCTTTGCTCTTCGAATATTATCTTGGGGAGAAGAACTGACATCCGATTGGCGATAATCTTGGATATGATCTTGTTGGTGAAGGTGCAGAGGCTGATCGGACGGAAGTCTTTAAAGGTTTCCGGATTATCTTTTTTGTGGATAAGGATGATGTTGGCGCAAGAGATTGAATTAGGGTATCTGGCCCCTTGAAGAAAGGCAGTAGTGACTTCGACTAAGTCGTTTTTAATGATGTCCCAGCAAGCTCTGAAGAAGACCCCGTTGAACCCGTATATATATATATATATATAATGATGTCCCAGCAAGCTCTGAAGAAGACCCCGTTGAACCCGTATATATATATATATATATATATATATATATATATATATATATATATATATATATATATATATATATATTTATATATGCATATACATATTGCATATAATGTATGAATAGTATATATATGGTTGTGTTGTGACTGCTTTGAGATATAGTCTAAGGGTTAATGAGTCAGTTTAGGATTGACCCAATCAGCCTAACTTAGCTGAGTTGACTAACAAGTTGACCAAGTTGACAAAAGTCAACTTTGAGTCAAACTTGATCCAAATCGACTCAAACGGACTAAGAATGACTTGATAACGGACCTAAAATTGGTAGAGGGACTAGTTGACTTATAGTTGACCAGGTTTGACCATAGTTGACCAAGGGTTGACTTTGACCAAGAAGGACCTAGAATCATTTAGAATACATTGTAGACTTCACCTTTTTTATATTAGACACTTTGTAACCTATGGTTGTTCTAAATAGGACTCTGATACTCCAGTTCGGACTCTTATTCTCATCAGACAGTCGAGATACCAGGCAGTAAATTCTCTGACCGTTTTATACTTGTTAGAAATTATATTCTTGTCATAGTTTAATTTACTTGATGCTGACACGACATTATCACAGATTAGTACTATATGGATCTTTATATGAGATGTTATCCCCCTCGGGTGCATCGAATACATCATATCATATGCTTTTTATGAACATCATGTATTTTGTGGACTCTTATTATTTATATATACTCATGTGCTCTCATGTACTCTCATGATCTCATGAGTTTCATGTATAAACTATCATGTACAATAACATAACCTGTCTTGATCCTTGTGTATTGATTGGGGCATGGGAGAGTAGAAATATCATTTGAACAATTCCAAAGTAGTGTAATCATGTACAAACTCTTTAGTGTAATCATGTGCAAATTAAGCCGTTCACATGTCTATCTTGTACTATAAATCACATAGTCACTGATAGTTCCCCATTATCATATATAGATACCTTCATTTAACAGTTTCTCTCATTCTTTTCATGCTTATTTCTTACAGCATTTTACGTATCTTAACCTATCATATGATTTATATTTCTTGTCAAGACATGAACTGCGTGAGATGAATTGTGCTCGTTCCCGTCCTGATTGGACTGTTAAAAATATTACAGGTGATGAGGAGGAGTTCTGCCCTACATGTTATGGAGGCTTAGATGACACCGACGACTTGGACCCTCAGGAGGATCCAGTAGTCGCTGAGGACTTACCCATTGTCTATTGTCTAGTTGGACTTCTAGACTAGTTTCTTGCTTAGATTATTTTGTCTTGAGATATACTTTCAGTTATTGGATATTTTGTGTTGTTTGAAAACTCAGATGTTACTCTCTTTTGTGACTCTTGTTGGAGATTACTCCTTTATCTTATTCATCCATTTACTCTCTTTATTCTATCTTAGATTCTGTGATTGAGTTGTACCTTTATATTATCCTCCTTTGGAGTATATATTATTGTACAGGTATGGTTATATTGTTAGATGTTGTGACCTAGGACAACATTCTACCGTAGATACTGCGGCGTAGGCTAGACGTACCCACTTCTCGTGCCCTTTCATTGGGTGTGGGTCCTGACAAAAATCGTACTGGTGGAGTGAGCTCTTGCCTACCCATAGAAAAGTAACATGTTTATTTAGTTTGTGCAACATGTTCTTTCCTTTTTTCTTGTCTTTCTAAATCTTGCCTTAGGACCAGTTTTAGGATATAGACACCTGGCCTATTTTGTGCCTCAAGACCATCACCGTGCCAGCAACATCAATGTATCTAATTTCTATGTGACAATGCTATAAGTCTATTGTGCAAACATCGTGGTCATGCCATGAGATCCATTTGTGTATCCACATTAAGGCCGTGCCTTGTAACTCAGTATGACTTAACAATATTGTCGCCTCGTGGCCTTTCTTATTTCAATTATCAACTAACTCAATCAAAACTTATGAACTTAGTGTCACTGACTCAAGCTTTCTGACGCCACTATCGTGCCGAAGCACGGTATCTCCGTTGCAGCCAAATCCTAGGCCTAAACATTGTGTCACAACAATGTGCACATATTCAACTTGACTCACTGGTACCGTACACACCATACTCAACTCTATCCAAAGGCATACACGCGGATCATCGCTATTACGCCGACTTATCTATATAAAGAAGTCATTAGCACCATAAGCTATCCTGGACTTATTCGACGACCCTTTCAGCACAAGTAGCGAGCCCCACATAAAGTTCTCGACTAACCTGAATGGTACTCCCATCTCGGCTATACCGTATTTTTCTTAGGTCGAAACGGTCCTGTGGACCCAGGTTTGTCGTCCACGAAAACTTTTTCTTATGCACAAGTTGTCCAATGACCATGCAAGACTCGACCTGAACTACCGTCTTATACAGTCATTACTCTTTTAGTGTTACCATATTTTTTAGGACTATGTTGAGTCGTCCAAAACAGAGACCGCCTCGATGACCTACAATCATGAACATTTTTCATGTTACCATATCATTTTACTCAATTCAGGACTGACTATTTGATAGCCTTCCTGCCAAACTCAACTTGAATCAACTGTGTTCCATATCAATACCATAGACCATGGCATACTTATTTTGAAACCAACCGTGGCTCATGCCTTAAACCAATTATGTTTTGTACGGCACTACCGCCTAAGTCATACTTTATATGACGATCCTTGAGATCATGGGACTGTGTGGCTATAACAAGCCGTAGAAATCATAGAACCGTGCTTGCTATGACTTCGAGAGCCGATAGCATAACTTTGCCTAACTCAAGCATGCAACAACTTAAACCATGGGACGAGCAAAGGCTATGCCAAGCCTTGTAATGTGGAAACATGTAATAAAACTTGTAGGAGAATTATGCTATACAAGGCAATGGACAGTAGGACAATGTATGCTTTACCACACATCTATACAATGCAACGCCTACGACTATGTTAAATTCATAGTCTTGTGGCACATAGACCAACTTTTTCCTTCTCCCAAGCTACGAAACAAAGGACCGAGTATCAATTTAAAAGCACATCGTACAACACTTCTAAGCCAACCGTAGGACCTTTCCATATTCTACTCAATCTGACCCAAGTTGGGATTATTTCCTTAGCTATGTGGATTCATCTCTTTTATTATTGAGCCTAATTGTGCAGTTGAAAACTTTCATTTGTATTAGTGTGAAGGCCAAGCTGAGGCAAGTTCACCGAAGCCACCCACCTGAGCGAGGAGTTGCCTCGACCGAGGAAGACTTCGAACAGGCCGTTGCATGGCTAATTCCAAACGTCGTTGGCATTTTGATTCCTCCGATTGAACTGAGTGGGATGAGGCATTACATTATACACCACTCAGAATAAGTCTCATCCTCGAGACTTCCTGAGTACTAACTCATCGACTTATCGCTTGATTTATCATTCAATTATTCTTACACACACTCCGCCTATGCATTTCTTCAATCCGAGCCACGCTCGTGTACACGAACAACTTAGTTCTAGGACAAACCAATCAATCAATCAACATTCAACTTCATTTCAAATCTAACGATTGTACTGCTATCAATAAGTTCTTTGAAACATACGACTTCGTTATCCTCGATACCTTCCCGTAGTTTCACTCTCATTTGAATTCAATATATCACTTAGTTGGATCGTGCACATATTTAAGGCGTCCACAAAATATATGCATTTCAGCCGAGCCTCATGATAGTGAATCCAATTTCATATATTTGATTCATCCTATCAATTCTGAAATTAATCATACCGATGCTACCTGTCGAAGCAGGGACGTATTGCCTAACCGCTAGGCCATCTCTCCAGGCTAAAGTCAACATCAGTATTGGAATCACAGTTCCCAAACAATAATATCAATACTGACCCCAATCCTAAGGTCAAACCAAAGTTGATAGTACGATGCTTTCTACCCAAGCTCGCATCACTCTGATTTCTAAACTTCAAGCATAGATTCCTCTTATTCGTATTTGCAATACCTAGTCCAGGGGGTCCGAGTCATTCAGCGATGCCATCATATTATAAGTTTCACTCAACCAAGTCCTCTGTATATCACTATCGTACGTCCAAACTAGCAATTCACATAGTCTATCTCTTCAAATATGTTCGATATAATCCATCTATCCATCCTACCCAAGTCAAGCACACCACGATACAATTTGTCACCAAACCATAATTCTCATACCATATTTCTTAAGACGTTTAACACAATTTACATATTCGATCACAAGGTCGTCTAGCATAACAATATATCACGTCCTAAATCTTTTGCAAGTTCGATTATCCATGCTGGACATAAAATCACCATGCCAATGCTTCCCCAGGATAATCGTGCTCATCGGGACGTGACTCTTACTTTATGTCTAGACTAGTTCATTCTCATATGCACATTGGATCTACTCAATCCTCAAACTTACTTTCTCGTCAATCACAAGTCTAAACAAATTTTGACTTCACCTTTGTATCAAACCACAAGTCTAAGCAATCCAATTGCCACGCCATGATCTCCCGCAAGTTCGATTATTTATGCTGGACATGAATCACCATGCCAGCGTTCTCGTAGAATGATCGTCCTAATCCAACATGACGTATGTGCGAGGTTGGAGTTGCGCTTGTACAAGACAAGAACGTCAATAATGTGGTTAACCTCGAAACAATCAAGACACTCTCATTTTTATCCAAATATTCATTTCTATCAAAATCCCAAGTATTACTATTTGCCACTAAAATAAGTTGTTTTGATTGCACTTTAAATTTAATTACAAACAGAACAGAGTACAATATAGGATTTAGATGTAATCTTAGGAGTACACTTTTGTTTTTGTCTGGAAACCATGGTGACGGAGCGAGTGGTAATCTTTGACTCCGTTGATGATCTGACGGCGATCTCGAACTATTTGAAATTTTGGGTTACTTTGAAACGAGCAGTGACTTAAAGAGGTTTGGGACTCTTACAAATGCTCTCGATGCTGAAGTGGTTGAAAAATGTTCAATAAATGGGGCTTCGAACTTGGAGATTGGATGAAAGAATAATCCTTCTATTTATAGACAGCAAAATGATTTGCTTATGCATGGATATACGATGCGTGCACGGAGAACTTGTACGTAGGGATGCCATGTGGCTGACTTCGTTGGTCGTATAGACGATGCGCCAGGAGTTGGAGCTGAATCTGTTTGAACTGCAATGTTGAGCTACAGTGGAGCTGACACATGGCAGTTGTTGAGATTTGGTTGTTGCTGAGATCTTGAGTGGTTGGAACCCATTCGTTGGCAGAACTGAGTTAATGACACATGGCACGTGTTCATGGCTTAAATATCTCAGATTTGGTACAGGACGATCTGTCTGGATGCGTCTAAGATCTGGCACAAGAGGAGACTTGGCTCATAGCTTTTAGGAGTCAAAAGCAAGTCTGGGCGCATGGCTTTTGAGGCGCATGTAGAGCTTTGGGTGCTTGGCTACGAAGGCGCAAGCGGGTGATCAGTCGACCACGTAGCGGAGCACAGCTGTGACCGACAAAATAAGTAATGATGATGCTGACATCGGTGACTCTTTGTTTTCTGCAAAAGCTATCAACTGTTCAGTCTTCGAGAAGCATGATGATGGTTCTGTCACATAGCATTATATGCTTGATGGGTGACGAGCTTAGGTAAGCGCATCTGTCCGTTCGTCACTAGGCGCATTGGCAAGGGGTGCATGATGCTGAGGAGCACATTCACTACGTGGTGCATCTCTTTTGGGCAACTTTGTCGAGTCTTTCGAGACTCGAATTGATGATTCTTTGACTTAGCTGAATTTAAGTTGGCGGATTCATCTCCATTAATGCAAGTTCATTGCACTAACTTTGGGAAAGTTGCCACTTGGCCCATGGGTTTGATTTGCCCTGGCCTATAAATAGCAGCGGTAAGAGAGAGTTTGCTTTGTATTTCATACGACTTCTCGATGAAGATGAACTCGACCGATCCTCCTCCTCGATAAAAAGTTGCACTGTGGGCTGTGGCTCTCCTCATTCGAAGAAGCTTTGACGATGAACTCTTTCAGAAGACTGAGACGCACCGGAGAGCTATGGACACAACAGCTTATGTTCGAACCCCTTGTCGGTGGTATTTTTTACGAGATGGCATTGGGTGCCTGTTGCATCCAAAGATCGGGGTCGTCATGCCCAGACTTTTGTTATGCTGGAAGAGCCATCGGGTTTGGATTGATTGCCAACCCGCATTCTGCTCAATAAGTGCTTCATTAGCCGAAGCACTCATGTATTGACGAGAAAGTGATTCGCTCTGATGAGGAGGAGTGATGCACCTATTCTGAGACGTCAGAGTGATGCGCCTAGCTGAGATGTCGAAGTGATGTGCCTAGTTGTAGTTTAGGCTTTTTCTTTGTAGTATACTTTTTGTTATAACAAAGAGTTTGGACATGTAATATACTTTTATGTGAAAACTAAAAATCTAATCCTCATGTGCCTCTTTTCTTTGCTGTCTTTTGATGTGCCAATATTCTGTCTTTGGTGTACGATGTTTGGGGGCGCATAGTGCTTTGGGGTATATAAAAGTTTTCGATCTTCGATGCGTTTGAAATTCTATGCTTCTACAAGACCCCCTTCAAAGTTTTTAAAACTTTCTGCCAAGTTTTGGAATACTTTGAACTAAGAAGCATGGGCAGTAGATGTCCTGGGCGCATGCCCTGTCTGGGCGCATGGTCGTTCCGCGCATGGCTATGCCAGCGCATATTCTCCCTGATTTAAATAAAATAAGATAACACTTCGAACTCTGAGAGATTAATGATGATCTCTTTTCGAAGATATGCAGCCGTCAGTTTCACGAAACTCGAAGAGACGCTGACGTCATGCTTTTATCGATTCACGTGCAGTGCTTAAGCCTGTTAATAGGCATCTGTGGAGAGAGAGAACTTCTTCTACTTTCTCTTCTCCTTCCTTCTGAAGAGCTTTTCTCCTCAAACAAAACCCATTTTTGAGAGATGGACCCCAAGACTCCCCGTGGTGGTGCTAGCCGAGGCAAAGGCAAGGGCTAGCAGCCCATCGAGGCTGACGATGAGGAGTCCCTCGCTGTCCAGACGACGCATGCCATTGAGCGATCGGAGGTGACCGGTGGATGATCTGATTTCTTTGAGAGTTGCACAGACACTTCATACGGAATATGCTTTAAACTATTTCGTTGAAGCGTATGGGTGTGGCTGTATAAGCCCCACCCTGAGGATGCGCCTAGGTTTTTTTACTGATGTGCATAGACTTTGTCCTGATGATGCGCTGGAGCTTTTCTCGCTGACGCGTATGGACTTTGGTTCTAATGATGCGCCGAAGCTATCCTTCCAACACACATGGACTTTTTGTCATGTATATGCACCATGGTGGAATTCATTTAGTGCGCATGGACTTTTGTCCTGATGATGCGTCAAGATTTTTGATGCGCAGCTATTTGCATGCGCCGATGCCAAGTTGTGCATATCTTTGGACTCAAGGGAATGTGTTATTTTGCTAACTCTCCTTTTCCCTTTTTGTCGTAGTATATGTACCGAAAGCAGAGGCTATCATGAAGGAGGAGATGCGGCCCCCTTTTGTTAAAGAAGAACCAATGACTATCAAAGGAGAAATAACTCCAAAAGTTGAAGTTGTTGTTAAGGAAGAACCAGTGCCGGAAGGTAGCAGTACCAGACGCTCTAGTCCTCCTGCTCCTGCAGAGGACCTTAACCAATTGGAGCCTTCATATGCGTGATGGTTGAGGGAGTGGCATATGCCTCAACGTAACCATTATCCCTGGCTATAGGGTTTCATGTAGTCGCCATTCTCGGGAAAAATGAATAAAGTCAATTTTCTTTTCTTGTCTTAGTATTTCCTATCTTTGTTCTTTGATATCCTGAGATGTAGTTTGCTTTTGTTTCTTTTCAACGCAAATGTAGTCCTTTACTCTTATTTAGAAGTAAAAAATATTTGTTTGTTCAATTTTGTCATGAACTTGTGATTTTGTGGACTTATCATCTTTAGCGCACTTTGGTTTCTAGGTACAGATAATAAGTTGAGAGAGGGAACCAACATATTTACTCAGAGGCAATATGGACATAGTAAATATGGGGTTGACGGTAGAGTTTTCCTACTCAGAGTTAATGTGGACGTGGTAGGAATGAACTCAGTAGGGATACAAAGAACAACTCAGAGGTGATGTGGACGTGGATATTATATGATCGAGATGCAACAAGGCGGTGGTTGTTGGATGGAATATTCACTCAGAGGTAATGTGGACATGGTAAACATAGATTTTAGCATCATCTTACGGAATATAGCATTTAGCTTCGTGGGGATGTAGAGAAACAACTCAGAGGCGATATGGACATGGATGTTTTCTTCTGGGGAAAAAATGCATTAGAGTGACTGGATGTCATGCCGCAGAACCAGAATACTGGAGAACAGGGAACAGACACAGCCAGCTACGTACAATGAAGTGCAACTCCCCTCGCAATACGGTCACGGCTATCTAGAAGCATGAGGGTTTAACTACAAGCCAGTAGTTTCTTATGGTCAAGAACAAGCCTAGTGTCTCAATCTCAATCAAGCAAGTAACTATTACAAGATATTAGATCATCAGACATACAAGGTAAGGCGTCCCAAACATTACATATTCAGATGATCATGAAGGTAGTCATACAAAATACGAAGACTAACAAGAGTTAAAGTTATACATGATCAACCCTAGGATTTGTCAATCATGTTACAGCCCTTAGGCAGACAGAATATAAGTTTCAACACGAGCTAACACTTACTCGGCGGCTAAACGCCTCAAAAAAATAATTTACAATAGAGCGGGGAACAAAAGAAGAAAACCCACTCGTTGCCAGGGTTACGCCTGGTGTTCACCATCTGGCTGGAAGACAGGTAGATCCTCGGGAGCAACTCTGAAATCTGGCCATACAAAACCAGCTGGGTCAGACCCCAGAAAAAGCAAGTACCACAAGGGAGGCTTCACTTAAGAACTAAAACTAGCATACTAGCACATAAAGACATAAATGATAACGAAAGACATGAGTTAGGGAAAACAGAGAGATAAACAATAAGATAACTACAGGACTATTCCGGTAACCAAGTTACAACTCGTAAACCAAACAAGGACCGGGGTTGTAACCCTTTACCTGAACAGGGCTTAGTCTCCAATCATTTATTGACAAGAGTAAAGCATAAACAGTAATGTACTAAAGTAATCATAGACTGGTACTGCCTAGATAAGACTAGACTGGACTCCATCCATCAATCACGGCCAAGCAATGAGTACGGCTTGATACTTTAACTAACTAGGGTTATCACAAGCCTAGTTACTACAATATGCATTTGAGATATTCCAGAGTCACAAGCCCTACAGCTATCCAGGTTATCCAGGCGAGGTTGCTTAGAGTTACCAAGAGTTAGAGGATCATTAGGTGACTTGGAGTGCAACACATGGCAGTGTGCTTTAGTACTTATGATTTCAAGAAGTGCCCCACATGACAGTGGGCTAAAAAAGTGCCCTACTCGTCGGCAGGCTACAAGTCCACTCAGGTGTGCCGGGATAACAGGATCGCCTATAACTGAGAAAATCTTGCTATATGAACTACTGGATCAATTTAGTCATTAACCTAGTCAGATTCATTATGAATCCCTGACCGTGGTAACCAGGAATCTATGTCCTAGACATGATGCAAGATGAGACAGGCAGTTTGTACAGGCACAATCAAGAGAATCAACCACGGAGTGAAGACAAGTGTTACTTAGCAAGTCAGGGTTGCTGTCGCAACAGCCTTTCAAGATGATCATGTCATATCAGATTACTTGTTACTTGTCAAGATTACTTATCAGAAGTGCGCCTCGATGGGCCACTATCAAGATTGTATATGACTTATCAAGTTACTCATCATGTCAAGAGTGCTTGTCAAGAGTGTGCCTCGATAGGCCATCAAAGGGGTTATCATGTCGTGTTTATGTCATAATCAATACTAGCAAGTTATGCTGTGCTCAACAAGTTATCGAGTCGGGTCGTCACAAGATAGGTCAATTATAAGTTACATGCAAGATCACAAGCATATACATCAAGGACTAGGAGAACATGCATGGGGCACTACAACAGATATAAAATACGATAGCATGCTCAGAACGCTGTAGAATGCCAATTATAGAGTATTTTGTCCGCTATAAATGCCCCCGCTATAATTGCCCCATGTACAAGAATGCTATAAAGTTATAGTGTTCATGAACGCTATTGATGGATTATAGCGTTCCATGGCGCTATAGACAGGTTATAGCATTTAAGAATGCTATACCAGCATTATAGCATTTAAGAACGCTATAGGAAAGTAATACCATTCATGAATGCTATTGAGTTACTATAGCGTCCATGAACGCTATAGACTTGTTATAGCAGTGACAAATGCTATGGAGTTTATATAGCATTTACGAACGGTATAGTTTCTTAATAACGTTTGTTAACGCTATAAGTTATTTATGGCGTTCGTGAACGTTGTTGATTTTAATTGTGTTCCTGTATGTTATTGTTTGTTAATAGCTTTTCGATGCAAATTAGTTTTTATAGCGTTTCTTTCACGCTATTATATGTGCACCAATAGCATGTCAGAATGCTATTGCAGAATGCATTAGTGTAAAAAAATAATTTACATCAGAATAGTATTGCAGCACATCAAAATTGCATTATAGATATACAGAATGCCACAGATATCTATTGCATATATACACAGAATGCGGGTATTCAAAAAATTTAAATGCTTCTTGACGAATCAATCACAGAATGAATTCCGAACATAAGTAAATTCATTAATTTCACTGTCAAGAACATTCAAACTCCTTCATAATTTTTTCAAAATTAAACATTAACAGCGTAGTCAGCATTTAATTATTTTCATACATATATCCAAAATGTTGCATATCTAAAGTTTAGCTCGAACCCTTCGAGCCTATCCACAACCAAAGCTCCTCAGAAATCCTCTTACTTCATCCAACCTACACAAATATAGGGGGAAAACATTAGTGTTCCTGGTTAATAAACAAGCAGTTGAATTTATGAGTTAGCTATCAATAGAATATTGTCTAAAATTCTATGAGTTATAATCAACCAAACAACTGGAATCCATTGTTAGTTGAATTTATTAGTGATCCATTCATATCCATACATACTTAGCAAGTCCACAACTTGTGGCAATGGAGGGCATTGACTCCAATGTCTGAACTTTGATTGTAATTTTTTTAAGTAATATTCTTTATATTCTTTTCCTTCCTATACTAATAAGGTAACAGACTTTAGTGGTAGTTAAAAAGAAGTCATATTATTAAGTTTGTTGCTTCCAGTACTACAAATCATATGACAACTTCCCTGAAACATAGCAAAATATGTAGACATAATATTGAATGTAAACTTTCAGCTTACTGTAATATTCAGTACTTATATCATTCCTGAACTAAGAGAGAGGGTGATTGCCATAAGTACCTCTAAGATTTATACTGGATGGCTGTATAACCTGTTAGATGATGATGCATCAGTTTGATGCTCCTCTAGTCATCAAACTCTATTAATGAACCTAATAAATACCTCTTCACTTTCAATTACTCCTAGAATATAACTACATTAAAGCGCTCCCACTACCAGACAAGTAAACAAGTTTTTCAGATGTTACATAAGAGATGGTTGACCGTAAAACTGTTGTTAAGCGAGACTGCTCAAGCTATGAAACACCTTAATATAACAGTGTCATACAAGAAGCAAAAATATCACTCACTTTATCAATATATGTTATGCTACACTGTTATAAACTAGAATACTGAAAGGATGAAATGTACAACAATGTCATTCAAGTTAATTCATGAACTGTAAATATTGGCTTCTAAATGTATGAGCCAATAATATTAGCAGCAAGCTATCCGATATGAGATGGACAATTTCTCTTATAATACACTTTTGTATCATAATATGATAGGATACGGTGTAACCTCTGATATAAAATTATCAAGTTACCCAAATTTAAACCGGTAAAAGCGGACTTTTAAGTGGTTTAGAAAATTAATACCCATATAACCTTGTATGTTAACCCTCGTCATAACTTTTTTGTTCAATCTTCTCTTCTGAGATGAGTATCTCCTTTCCGACACTCTCTATCAACTTCCAACATCTCTAACGACAACATCTAGCATCTTCAGGGATAGCATCTAACATATATGGACAATTCAACTACTAAAATGATTGATTTCTTTAAAAGGAATATTCTTATTTAAATAATCTATATATATATTTTTTAGAATTCTTGAACTTACTTTATATTTTACTTTGAGTTTTTTCTTTGTGAGTTTTTTCAACTTTGTTTTATAGAGTTTCTACAGGTCGTTTATTTCCAGAAACTAGAATGTACAAACAAAATCTTATTTGAATGTCAACACACTCATGGTTGACAATCAAGTCCTTATTGATTATTATTGATGCAATGGTGATATAGGCATGAATAATAATAACATCATGTAATATTGACAATACATTTTGCTCTTAATTATTGACGTTATGATGAACTTGTCACTTATTGCTTGATAATGCCTCAGGCCCTCAATATGTTAAATTTGTCCATGTATAGAGGGGTTACATTAATTTCTAACAAAAGTTTCTATAAAAAATGTACGTCCAATACACGATACAGGACATGATACAATGATCAAGTAAATCCATACACGATATGTATCTCAAATTGAGAACCTAGCTTAGATTACTAAGGATATATGAACACCATATCACTATGTGAACCAACACCCATGTGATTATTGTTCAACCTTCATAGCACTGAGTTCCAATTTTGATTTTACATCCATTCAATAAGGTGTTACTCACCTGATTCTTGGTAAATGGGAGTGTGCCATATCAGTGATGTAACATGGTCACACCCTGGTCATGAGAAACATGGTTCAACAACATCATTCATACAAGAACAAGTCAACACAAGGCTATGATAGTTGACAAAAGGTTGGACAACCCAATGATTGAGGCCTTTGGTAGGGAAGGAGTGGGCTAGGGTTCGAAACTCAGGTGAGATAGTAAAACTGGCTGTCATTCTAAAACAAGGCTTCGTAGCTTTCCATAAATAGCAGAGTATAATTTTTACCTCAAAAAATCATTTTCCAGTCTCCTTGATCTTCCAACAAAAATTTTCACAGCTTTTGAGAAAGGATTGCCTCCTTCCTTTTCTTTAGTATTAAGCTTTCCAGAACCCATATGCAGGTTAAGAACATAATTAGGGGGTAAACTTCTCTCATAGATAAATGTAGGCATAAGCATGTGAAAGACAAGTAGAACACTAGATGCAAAGCTTACATCAAGGACATTTGTTGGTAAGCACATTGTCATACTTCAAGTGTAAGATGTAAAGTGTAGCATCTTAAAGCATGCAATCCTTGAATAGTAAAGTTGGTTGTTCAAGAACAATGCTTACTTGTTACCACTGTCAACATCCATACAAGAATCAACCCCTGAGCATGAAATCACACTACAAGCATCTCTTAGTGTTAGCTTTGCACAAAAGTTGGCTACACTTTCACAGGATATAGTTACATCTGCAGTAAGAAATGCAGCTTGTACAGAAGGAAGGATTTGCTGCATTAGCTAAGTTGTCAAGATAAGCCTTCTTCGTGATCGGGTAACTGGAAAGACATCTTCTCTCGTCTCAAATTCATCTTCCACCTACACCAGAAGTCATAGCGATAAGATCCCCACAATACTGTTAAATAAAAAGTATACATTGAGTGGCGACAACAAACATACCTTGTCAACAAGTCTATTGGTGGCTCTAGCCCATTCCCACTCTGTTGAGCTGTAATGGAAGAAAGAGGATTTGATAATTAATTAGATAAAAATCTTAGGAAATTAATTCGCATTACAAGACATGCGCTCCATAATATAGAGAAAATACATGCATGTATGAACATATATTTAACTATTCATCTATAAATTTTATACTGAAGAAGCCCTACCTCATACTTTGCAGCCCTTGGCAACCTTCTGTCACCTCCTTATGCCAAGGTAGAAGATCTTCTGTTGCAGATTTGCGCTTCTTTGGTACCAGAATCATATTATTACTAGTGAGCTCTAAAGGAGGAGGATGGGAAGAAGCCAAAGAGTGACTAGCAGCCACAGGAGTGGCTGATGTGTCATGTCGAAGACTCTGTAATTTATCATGTCGGAGACTTTTAAGTGGTTTAGAAAATTAATACCCATATAACCTTGTAAGTTAACACTCGTCATATTGAATGTAAACTTTCATCTTACTGTAATATTCAGTTCTCATTGTTGGAACCTTTGTTGCTTCTTAGTACCTAGTAAAACTATTTATTTCTAAAGAACATATAATCTATGTACATCTATACGAGATTGCAAGTTCATATAGCTAATGAAATCTATACGAGATTACAAGTTCATATGACAACTAAGATGATACATAATAAAGAATTAATCTATGTGCATCTATACGAGATTGCAAGTTCATATGGCTAATGAAATCCCAATTTCAAACTTACAGCTTTGGATGAACACACTATGGAGGAACAAGCTGAAGTTCAGCCACAACCTTGGCCACCTGAAAGTTCCATTTTAGTTGAGTACTCTATAAAATTTTGAAAGAATAGCTTCAACAATGACAGATGTGATGATACATTTGGAATAAGTTGTGTACCTCTGAGTTCTCAAATTCGAGAAATCCGTTGTGCATCGACTTTCCTGTCTAGCAATTAGACAAAAGAAATGCAATTGGCAAAAATATTGAAATACAAGCAAACAGTACATTACTATGGTGCTCAGGTGGATTTATATAAAATAGCAGCTATTTGTTTCTCCCTAAAACTAAGCAAATGATTTACGTGGAAAGTCGTAGTTTCATAGAGCCAACATACGTACTTTCATCTTGATGGGCATATAATAGTCATAATGTACATCTTCTAGGAACATGTATGTGAATTTACCTTTTCTAATCACTTCATAAGATAATATGGACTAGCCCACATACGTAGAAGACCAAATTGGAAGAAAATTAACATCAATACATCTATTAGCTCTCAATATGAGAATAAATTAGTGATAATGTACATCACAATGGGTGTAATGAGATGATACAATGGTTATGAGAAAGACCAAACTAGAGACATCTAGAAATTCGGCCTTCTGCTTCAGGAAAATCGGTAAGTATCATTTTACAAATAATATTCACATCCTTGAGCATTTGAAAAGTGTTTGCACTCTTTCTAACTAAGTCAATGGAAAAGTTGGCTACAATCCTTAGTGGACTGCAGGTAGGATAACAGAAATTGAATTGCTAGTGTATATATCTAGGATTCAAGCAATTCTTTCATAAATGTGTTTTGAAAAGGATCAAACTTTTGATCACCAAAGAAATCTCATTTGGCTTTTGAAAAGCTTTTAGTCGGGAACTGTATAACTAACATTTCCCAAATGGATATTCACAATCTGAAGCCTCCCAAAAGTGCTCTCACTCTTTGAACTAGGTCATTGGAAATAAATAAGGCAATCTGAATTACTCATATCCGTCTCTAGGATTCAAAAACTTTATTTTCAAACAAGACTAAGCATTTAGTCCTCGTTTAGGAATAGAGTTTGGTAGAGATAGGCCTCCAAACAACCAAGCATCTCTAACTTTAGAATAAGTCCATTTTTTCTCACACAAACAACCAAACGTCCCATACTTAAACATGACTCCACTTTCTCAATGAAGTTTCATCTTTTTTAACCTAAGTTTCACAAGTCCAAATTGTAAAATAAACCTGCCTTTTAGAGTGCTAACCAACATGTGAAACAATCTACCTAAAATATAAGGCATTTTAAGTACATTGATACAAGCATTTATCTTAAAACCTATATTCCGTCAACAAAAATACCACATGATGTAGACATGGCGACACTGACACATGACCAATTTTGACGTGTAGTAGTGTATTTGTAGTATTTTATGTCGTGCCTATGACCGATCATGCCCGACATGGCTTTGCCATCAATTTCTTGAGTGTCCGTGCTTCCAAGAATGAACCATGTGGGTTTTTTGCAAAAAATGAAAATAAAAAAGCCAATACCTTTCGGTTTTTGGCAATCCTCAATCTCTTGATTGTACCAAATTGTTTGAAGAACCCTGCACAAAATCAATCATGTAACAACTAAAAAAACAAAACAAAAAAAAATGCATCATCATCAAAACTAAACACAAGCTTAACCTTCCATTTGGTCCTCATAGAACCCATGAGGAATATGACCAACATGTAGGATTGTCGTGACATTTTTCATTGGTTCCTTTTCTTCTAGAGGAAAATTCCTACCATATCCCCCTTTAAAGGCTGCAGGAAAAAAAGAAGAAGATGAATCGGTAACCATGAATCTATGACCAGTCACTGATATTGAAAGGCATGATCAGTAGTTGGGGCTTAAAATCTATCATTAGTATCCATTTCCAATCCAAATAGCCATGAGGATCTATGGTGTTCTGTTGTAAGCACCATTATGGAAACTTGAGCATATTCACCATAATAAGTACTAACATCAAGTATTAGGTAAATATTTCATCATAAAATCCTTATGAAAAGGTCCATATGTACTCCAGGAAAAATATAAAGTTGGAAACCATGTTTGAGAATAAAGAAAATATAGCAGGAACAAAGTTGTTAGGAGTAACTTGTCCACTAAATAACATGCAATTTTTTCTTGATATATAGTAAAAGTATTAATATTGAATTGTAAAAAATTGCATTCTAAGTTCCATATGTTTGTTTTTCACCCTTTGACATTGGTTCTTTGTAGGGGAATACATGGGGTTCATTTTGTTAGTTGGTCAGGTATCACATGAGTATCATTTCGTTCAATTCTTTCTCCTTTAAATGAGAAATGATAAAGAAGTAAACAAGTTTCTGCTGTATCAGATACAGTAAATTCACGACCAAGAACAAAGCCCTAGATAATGCTCAATTCTTCCTCTAAACCCTAGCTAAGAAATAAAACCCTTTATATTCTTATGCTTACAAAATCCCCAATTATTATTGTATCAAATGATATATTCTACTAGATCCGACGACCCCGTGACCTGCTCGATCGAGTCCGATGGATCAGAAAATAAAACTAAGAAAATGAGAGGTCGAGATGAAGGAGTAAGAGATGACCTAGTCGGCGGCGGTGACGGTGATGACGATGGCAACGAAGACGATAAAAAATGCCCCAACCTCCGATATCTTCGCCGTCGTCTACCTCCGGTAGATTCGCGAGTCCCCTAGACTGTCGCCTCTCCCTCAGCACGGTGGCGATGACAACCCCTTTGCTGCCCCAACCTGAGAGAGAGAGATAGAATCCATTGAAAATAGAAGAGAAAGAGAGGAAAAAGAGAGTTTAGAGAAAAAAATAGGAGGGGAGAGAGAGAAGTAGGGCTCTTTATCGCAGATGCAGTGGGATGCAGCGCCAAATTTTTGGAGAGCGGCAAAATGAAAAAAAGAAGCAAGGAAAATGAAATTTAGAACAACACTTTAAAAGTGTTGTTTTTATCGATAATAATATACGACATTTTAAAGTGATTTCAAATATGCCGTTAAATTTTTGTTTAAGACATTTTAGAAAAAGTGTCATAGATACTGATAATATTTAATTACAACGACACATTTTAGTAGAGTGTCATCACTAAAAAAAGTTAATGATACTTATTTAAAAAGTGTCGTAAAAAAGTATCGTTAATAACCTATTTTGTTGTAGTGATGATTGGAACAGTAGATAGTTCATTTGTGAGCATTCGATTAACTCGGTTAACCGAACCAAATTACCAAATACCGAATTCGACCGAAAACCGAATAACAAAAATTGAAACCAACCGAAATATTCCGTACCGAACCAAACGAACGGAATAAATCTGTTTGATTTTCAATTTATTTGGTTTAACCAATATTTCAGTTTATTTATAAATTTTTTTTCAATATATAAAGTAACTAAATATACAAAGATATATTTCGTATATATTACTAAATTTTCTTATTCGGTTTACCAGGGAGAGGAATTTTAGATAAAATTTCTGAAAGGTTAGTGGGATTAAACCGAAACCGAATCCCAAAACCGAAACGGAAACCAAATAAGAAATTTTAGTATTTTCGAAACCGAAATCGAACCGAATTTTTTTCAAACTGAACCGAATCTCTTATTCGGATAGGTTTGGTTCGAATTTCGGTCCAAAAATCGAATAATGCTCACCCCTAGACATACGGGCATAGCAACGTTCAGAAAAAAATTATACCTTTAACAGCGTTCATAACACGCTATATAAAGTTTTGTTAACAACACTGCATAATGAACGTTATTGATAATGACATTCTAATAGCAGGGAGGCTTCAACGCTATAGATAAACTGCTATTGTATGAACGTTTAATAGCACTTCAATGTGAACGCTATGGATGATTATATTATAATAGCAGGAAGGCTCGAAAGCTATAGATAAACTGCTATTGTATTCTATTTTAATAGCACTGCGGAAGGAACGCTATTGATGATGACATTCTATAGCAGGGAGGCTTGAATGCTATAGATAAACTACTATTGTATGCCCTATTTGTTGTAGTGGAGGCAAGGGATATTATGGCCACAAGTGGCGCTGGTCAGGTGGCGTCAGGAAATGACAGGTGGCCCCAAAGGGGAACAAGTGGCGCCTAAGTTGGGTTGCGCCAGGCTGGGGTACGCCAGGTCAGGTTGCGCTAGGTCAGGTTGCGCCTGACTCAGGTTGTGCCGCACTAAAGAGCACGTGTTGGGTCAGATTGTGTCACGCTAAAGAGCGCACGCTGGGTCAGGTTGCGTCGTGCTAAAGAGCGCGTGTTGGGTTAGGTTGCGCCGCGCTAAAGAGAGCGCACTGGGTCAGGTTGCGCCGCGCTAAAGAGCGCGTGCTGGGTTGCGTCGGGCACTGCTCTTCTTCTCCAAACAGCAAAGAAGAACCTATGGAACCCGAAAACTTCAAAATGCTATAACTTGCTCAAAATAAGTCCGAATTGAGACTTTCAAGTGTCTAAACTGCATAGAACAAGATTTCCTACAACCTGGGACTTTCAAGTGTCTAAACTTCAAAATACCAAGCTTTAATAGATCAAAACCAAGAAAAATAAGAAAAGATCAAAACTTTGATCTACAAAAATCCATCCATCAAAATCGAAAATGCCAAGTTCTAAAGAGGCTTAGAATCAAGTGAAGAAGAGAATACAAAAAATAAAATGGGAGATCCATCATGAAGCAAGTTGCACTTGCCTAGGGTTTCTTTGGTGGGTGGGAGGAGTAATGGAGAAGAAGAAGTAAATGAAGAAGAGGGAGAAAGGAGTTGACTTATATAGCAACCCGTCTCATCTCAACCCAAAATAAATCAAACCAAGCCAAGCCAAGCCAAGTCATGTTGAACCAAGTTGAACCAAATCAAGTCAAGATTAAACCAAGGCTAAGCTGAGCAAGATAAGTCAAAACACGGGCCACCTTACAATTGTCAAAAATTCGTACACGTATACTGGAAAAATGTATAACAGGAAATAGGAGTGACATTGGGCTCCAGAAGCACATCTTCATCAAGGAGGATGGACTCGATGGTCGAGTTCATAAGTTCTCCTGCTGGGGAGATGGAAGTACATATTGAAGGACTTCAAGAATAATACTTCTTTAGGAACTTGTCGTTGATTGGTATCATGAACAAGTCCCTATTTGGTTTTGTGAGTCATCACCATTGGTCTTCTGACTGACAGAACAAGGTCACCCACTTGGAAAGTGTAAGCCCCCTGAATTTTTGGGATTTATTTTTGAATTTTCTAAATGATTTATTCTCGATAATTTATTCTATTTAAATTAATTTTGATCATTAAATGCTCTTTATCGTGACTTGGAATTCTAGAGCATCAGGGATGCCAGTCTCTAGAAACTTCCTTCTTGGAGTTTGTAGTAGACGAGATTATCTTCATTTTGATTTATCCTGTCCCACTTGAACTCGTTCCCTTGTGCTCTTTTTGCTTCGCGCAAGTTCGGGTCAATATTAGACCATTTAATTATTAATTGAATTCCCACTCTTTTCCTTGATCATCATATGCGCGTTACCATGACTTTTAATTTAGGAACACCAGACTAGTTATTTTCTCGAAACCAACTTGTCATGTTTGATCTACTCGAGACGCTCTTCACCCCTGACCTTCGTGTCCCACTCAGACACTCCATTTTGTGCTCCATTTCCTTCGCACAACTTTCGGTTCAATTTAGGCCAATTAATTATCTACCGTAAAACCTGGCTTAATTTCCAATTTAATTTCCGGACTCGACATCGGTCCAATCCAGTCGACCCAATATAAGGCCCTGGCCTGTTTTGAGCCTACTATGCACGCGCCACTTGCGTGCCACCGATTTGATCTCCCTTGTGCTCCCATTCTATCCGTAATTTTAATTGGTTTAATTTATAAATTAATTAAATCTTGGCTTCGACTTTGTCCAAACTTGGCCCAACGTCCGACCCAGTTTGCCATGGACCCTACCATGACTACCCATACGTCCCACTGATGTGTCTGCATTTTTTTTTCCTATTTGAAAATACGTTTATTTTATATAAAAATCTCTACCTCTCTCTTTTATATATATATATATATATATATATATATATATATATATAATGTAACTCTCTCTCTCTCTCTCTCCTACTCTCTCACTTCCCACACAAAGAGAACCCCCCCTCACCCTACACTCAGCCGACTTCTCCCTCTCTAAATATCTCTCTCACTAAATATCTCCCTCTCTCACTATATAATATATACACACCCATATAGATTATATATACATATATATATCTCTCTCTCATTCCCTCTACATACAACACTCCCTCTCTCTCTTCACACAAACAACCCATCCTCCCTCCTGTACACAGCAACCCCCCCATGTGGCCGACACCCCTTTCTCTCTCTCTATTTTCTCTCTCATTCTCACTCTCCCTCTCTCATTTATTAATCACACACACTCACACACAAAACCTATTTTTTTTCCTCACCTCTCTCTCTCCAACTCTCACCAGCAGCAACTTCCCCATGCCTCCCCATCCCGAGCAACAGCAACATCCTCCCTCTCCTCCATCTTCTTCTTCTCCTCTCCTTCATCATATTCACTATCATCATCATCAAGCAATATTACCACCACCACCACCACCACCCCAAACACAACCACCACCGCACCATCACCTCCCCCACCTGCTGGCCGCGTCGCCGTGCCCACTACCGCACGCCGTGCCGTGCTAGGTCGAGCGCAGCCGCACGGGCAGCAGCTCGCAGCAGCAGCTGCGAGCACAGCGGCAGCAGCCACAGCTCCGACCGCACAGGTGCCACCGCCGGCGCCACGGCCGCAGTGGCCGGCCACTCCCTGGCCAGGCGACCTGGGCGCACCACCTTGTGGCGGCCAATATCCTCCGGGATGCGCCGTCTAGGCGATTCGTGCATTTTGCACGGAATTCCGTCGACGCGCGCGCGAAAATTTTTTCAGAATTTGCGTTTCGGTGCAGCATCTTTATGCCGATTTTTTGGACAATCCGACCGTTGGATCGGCGATTTCTTTTCTCCGTCTCAATCTTGGTATATCCACCTTCACTCCTATCAATTTTCGTCCGTTAATTTCGTCATTTGATACATCAAATATGGCCACCAAGTTGACATTTTAAATTGAACTATTTTTGGATAGTTTCGTGATGCCAACTTCGCGGGTTCGTATCTTCGTCGTTGCAGCTCCGTTTTGTGCGCTACCAGTTCCGGTGCACAGCTGGTATAACCCTCTTCCTGCCCCCTTTAGATTTCATTTCGATTTGAGCTTGTTAGGTCGGTCGAATTCGACGCCAAAGTTGGTCGTTCGAATTCTTAGTGTTGCACTTGTTAAATTCCATTTTTGAATCCGGCACTCCGGATTCAATTTCTGACACCACCAGTAGACCCGTGGCGTCGTTCTGGCAAATTTTCATATAAAGTTTGCTTAATTTGGAGAACGTGGGCCCTGACACGTATTTTGGTGCAAAGCGGATCCCACTTTCTGAGTCAACAGGTCATTTTGAGTTCGGCTCATCGGAATCCAATTCCGGATATACCGTTGAGTTCATATTGTCATTCTGGACTCGTTGACATATAATTTGCTAAGTTTTGAGGATATTGGCTCCGACACGCTTTTCCGTGCAAATCGGTTTTCAATGTCCGGATCAATGAACCAAATTGAGATCGGGTCATCGGAATCCAATTTCGGAAATACCGTTGAGTTTGTATCGTCATTCTGGATTCGTGGACATATAATTTGTTAGGTTTTGTGTACTTTTATTCTGGCACATTTTTCGGTGCAAAGTGGGTCCGACACGGACACCATTTTAACCCAAAATTACCTTTTTGCTCCTGTGTCCAAGTTGGACTTATGGACAGGCTATCCTAGCTGATTTGACCATTTTGGACACGTTGGTAATGGTTGTTTTATCATCCGACAACATCTGTAGGTTTTTACCCTATTATTATAATCTTTTTCCTTTTGTGGTATTTTGAGATCCATCGATTCCAGTGATTTCACATCCACTGAAATTGAATGTGTTGACCCTGTAGATGTTTGTAGAGGCTAGCTTTGACCCAGTTTGACCATGGTTGACTACTTTGACTGAACGTCGAAGTAGAGTCAACATTTGACCTAGGTTAGACTAGTTTTGACCCTGGTTGACCACAGTTGACTATTTTGACCAAAGTCAACCGGAAGTCAACTGTAGCCTAAGATTGACCAGAACTTGATCGAAGTTGAACAGTTGACCCAAAGTCAACTGTTAGTCAACGTTAGTCAAGTTGACCTAGGGTTGACCAGAGTTGACCAGTTGACCCAAAGTCAACTATAAGTCAACCATTGACTTAGATTGATCTAGTTTGACTTGCCTTGACCTAGTTTGACTTAGTATGACATGATTTACTTTCGAACCCTTATATTGATACAGTATTTCACCTATAGGTCCTCGAGGCACTGTTCTTGGACTAGTTGACATATTCCACCAGATCTCAGGCGAGTACATTCTCTGATAATATTTCTGTTTTATGATATCGTTTATGTTTCTTGTATTTAGTGTAGATACCCTTGTTCTCTTGACACATTGTTCACACGGATTGGTATTTCCCTGGATCCCGTCATGAGATGTTATTCCTCGCTTTCCTTGGTATATCTTGTACAAGTCTTTCTTGTTCCTTGTGCATTGTATAGACACGATTTCTGCGAAGGCTAGCTACCCTCTCGAAGAATCGCATGTCATGATGTGTCATGGTTGGATCCATTATACTAGTCGGGGATGGGGAGTATTAGTGTAGATGTGTGGTCATTATCCACCTTGTTATTCTTGTAGACCTTGTGAGTGTTAATCATACACCTCACGTATGATTAACCAGGCCAGTAGACCTTGTGCAAGACCCAAGCCGGCCATATGTTAAAACTAGTACTCACACACTTAAATAGATGATTCTTGATTCTTGTACATGCCATGATCAGTTTTACTTGCCTTGTTCTAGCTCTAGATTATAGTATACCTTGCCATGATACTCACATGTACATTTCATGATTTCTTGTATATTCTCTCTATTTACTGCTACATTTTCAATATCGTCTAATTAGAACTGTTATTTGAGATTTGTGCTCGTTCCCTCCTGACTGGATATGTTGACAAAATTTTAGGAGTAGTTGTGCCCTCAGTATTGGACTTCATGATGTTGCTAGCTGAGGTGGATCTCACTATTCTTCTATGTGAGTTGCCTGGTAGTTATCCTTAATAGTCTTGTTGTCCTTCTTTATTTTCCTGTCTTATGATCATTGTAGATTCTAGTTGTTCTAGTGATATTGTTATTAATTTTTTTGTCTTATCTTCCTTAGTTTTTGTGATGTGACATGAGTACATTTCTAGTTATGGATCATTAGATGTTGTAGTTAGTTTAGTATACGCGACAGAGCTCAACCGTCGATACTGCGGCGTAGGCTGGGCGTAGCCCACGTATTCGTACCCGTATATCCGGGTGCGGATCGTGACACGTTTTTAGTGGTGGTCCATGCAGGTCAGTCTTTGCAATTAATGCGAAGTCGTGGTAGTACTTGAACTTATCTGTACTACTGCGAGCCTGCCCTAGAATTAATGTTGAGTCATAGAATATTTTAGGATTTTGGTACTCGGTCACATATTAGGAACTCTTGGTAGATTCCAGGGATGACCCCTGGGAATCTTATTTCGAACTTTTCGAAACTCTTCCCATTCATTCCTGTTCGTCCTGATTTCTGAAATATCTGTCTGTATCAAACTTTATTCCTTCTTGGGATGAGTTTGTGGACCCCAGAGGGAAGTTATAAGTTGGACTTGTATCTTCTAGGTTGAGACGTGCATATGATTTACCAACCTCGTATCATGGTCGAGGGTTGTTTTAGATTATATTCCACCATTTTCTATCTTGACCTAGGTAGTACCCTCGGGACTTTCTCTAAGATTTTCCTCTGAACCCTATCTCGGAAGTTGTTTCCGTTGTTTCTATTAACTTACCCTTGACCTGTTGTTGAATTTTAAATCTTAATATTCGTTGTTGACCTTTGATTTTGTTTTGGATAATTCTTTTAAAGATTGAGTTAAGATATCCTGATAAACATATTTGATGGAGACGATGGGAACGATAAATGTCTACTTTACTTATGGAGTTTGGAATTTATCGCAGTCATATTAGCTAGCCTGACAGGGACATGGAGCCTGATTTTGGATATACTATCCTAGTTATGGAATTTAGATTCTCTTGCAGCCATACCGGTTGGCGTGGTAAGGAATCTAGATGACATGATTATAGGGTGTATACTTTAGTTATGGACTCTATCGTTTATTGCAGCTATACTTATTGGCGTGGCGTAAATTCTGGCAGCATGATTTTGGATAGACGTGTATGGTTATCAGGTCGTATCTTAAATTGATTCACTTCTTTTTGACCAAATGACGAGGACAATTCATACCCTTATTTTTTGACTTATCATTCATTTCTTTTCTCATCGCATGATGATTTTCTCATCTTACCGTCATTTCCTTTGCCTTGTTTAGCTATGTCTTGATTACACAAATCACCTATCTCATATCTACATCTGTCATCTATACTTGGAAACTCTGAAAATTTTTAAAAATTTTATATCTCAATTTTTTCTTAAATTTCGATACTGTTAAGATTTTGATTCCCTTCTGTCCATGACCAATCAATTTTGGTCGTCTTATTTATCGTGCCAAGTGAACTTAGACTATTTCCAATTTTAATCACATTCGAAGTTGGATCGTATTTCATGATTTTATTAATCATACTCCTTAATCCTTGATCGGGCCTATAAGACTCTATGCGACTTTCGGGTTGATTTCCATCAACCTAAGTCCTACAAATCACCCCATACTTGAACTTTAATTATATCTTCGATTCTCTTAATCGTCTCTAAAATCGTGCCCCAATGACTTGACTTATTTCAAAATCATGCACATATGATTTTGTTCGTATCATGATTCTATCGTGTCAAATCCCTCATCGTGCCTGAACAATTTTAAATCGATTATCTTGATCGTGCAAAACTCGTCATTTTAAGATCGTGCCTAAAATATTGCCTAAATCTTCTATCATGTTTTAACCCCACTACCAACCTTTAATTTCGAGGACAAAATTTTTGTAAGGTGGGTAGGATGTAAGCCCCCTGAATTTTCGGGATTTATTTTCGAATTTTCTAAATGATTTATTCTCGATAATTTATTCTATTTAAATTAATTTTGATCATTAAATGCTCTTTATCGTGACTTGGAATTCTAGAGCATCAGGGATGCCAGTCTCTGGAAACTTCCTTCTTGGAGTTTGTAGTAGACGAGATTATCTTCATTTTGATATATCATGTCCCACTTGAACTCGTTCCCTTGTGCTCTTTTTGCTTCGCGCAAGTTCGGGCCAATATTAGACCATTTAATTATTAATTGAATTCCCACTCTTTTCCTTGATCAACATATGCGCGTTACCATGACTTTTAATTTAGGAACACCAGACTAGTTATTTTTTTGAAACCAACTTGTCATGTTTGATCTACTCGAGACGCTCTTCACCCCTGACCTTCGTGTCCCACTCAGATACTCCATTTTGTGCTCCATTTCCTTCGCACAACTTTCGGTTCAATTTAGGCCAATTAATTATCTACCGTAAAACCTGACTTAATTTTCAATTTAATTTTCGGACTCGACATCGGTACAATCCAGTCGACCCAATATATGGCCCTGGCCTGTTTTGAGCCTACTATGCACGCGCCACTTGCGTGCCACCGATTTGATCTCCCTTGTGCTCCCATTCCATCCGTAATTTTAATTGGTTTAATTTATAAATTAATTAAATCTTGGCTTCAACTTTGTCCAAACTTGTCCCAACGTCCGACCCAGTTTGGCATGGACCCTACCATGACTACCCATACGTCCCACTGATGTGTCTGCATTTTTTTTCCTATTTGAAAATACGTTTATTTTATATAAAAATCTCTACCTCTCTCTTTTATATATATACATATATATATATAATGTAACTCTCTCTCTCTCCTACTCTCTCACTTCCCACACAAAGAGAACCCCCCCACCCCACACTCAGCCGGCTTCTCCCTCTCTAAATATCTCTCTCACTAAATATCTCCCTCTCTCTCACTATATAATATATACACACCCATATATATTATATATACATATATATATCTCTCTCTCATTCTCTCGACATACATCACTCCCTCTCTCTCTCTCTTCACACAAACAACCCATCCTCCTCCTGTACACAGCAACCCCCCCATGTGGCCGACACCCCTTTCTCTCTCTCTCTATTTTCTCTCTCATTCTCATTCTCCCTCTCTCATTTATTAATCACACACACTCACACACAAAACCTATTTTTTTTCCTCACCTCTCTCTCTCCATCTCTCACCAGCAGCAACTTCTCCATGCCTCCCCATCCCGAGCAACAGCAATATCCTCCCTCTCCTCCATCTTCTTCTCCTCCTCTCCTTCATCATATTCACCATCATCATCATCAAGCAACATTACCACCACCACCACCAACCCAAACACAACAACCACCGCACCATCACCTCCCCCACCTGCTGGCCGCGTCACCGTGCCCACCACCGCACGCCGCACCGCGCTAGGCCGAGCGCAGCCGCGCGGGCAGCAGCTCGCAGCAGCAGCTACGAGCACAGCGGCAGCAGCCACAGCTCCGACCGCGCGCAGGCGCCACCGCCGGCGCCACGGCCGCCGTGGTCGGCCACTCCCTGGCCAGGCGACCTGGGCGCACCACACTGTGGCAGCCAACGTCCTCCGGGATGCGCCGTCTAGGCGATTCGTGCGTTTTGCACGGAATTCCGTCGAAGCGCGCGCGGGAAAAATTTTAAAATTCGCGTTTCGGAGCAGCATCTTTATGCCGATTTTCTGGACAATTCGACCATTGGATCGGCGATTTCTTCGCTCCGTCTCAATCTCGGTATATCCACCTTCAATCCTGTCAATTTTCGTCCGTTAATTTCGTCATTTGATACATCAAATCTGGCCACCAAGTTGACGTTTTAAATTGAACTGTTTTTGGACAGTTTCGTGATGCCAACTTCGCAGGTTCGTATCTTCGTCGTCGCAGCTCCGTTTTGCGCACTACCAGTTCCGGTGCACAGCTGGTATAACCCTCTTCCTGCCCCCTTTAGATTTCATTTCAGTTTGAGCTTGTTAGGTCGGTCGAATTCGACGCCAAAGTTGGCCGTTCGAATTCTTAGTGTTGCACTTGTTAAATTCCATTTTTGAATCCGGGACTCCGGATTCAATTTCTGACACCACCAGTAGACTCGTGGCGTCGTTCTGGCATATTTTCATATAAAGTTTGCTTGATTTGGAGAACATGGGCCCTGGCACGCATTTCGGTGCAAAGCGGGTCCCACTTTCTGAATCAACGGGTCATTTTGAGTTCGGCTCATCGAAATCCAATTCCGGATATACCGTTGAGTTCGTATTGTCATTCTGGACTCGTGGACATATAATTTGCTGAGTTTTGAGGACATTGGCTCCGACACGCTTTTCCGTGCAAATCGGTTTTCAATGTCCGGGTCAACGAACCAAATTGAGATCGGGTCATCGGAATCCAATTCCGGAAATACCGTTGAGTTCGTATCGTCATTCTGGATTCGTGGACATATAATTTGTTAGGTTTTGTGCACTTTTATTCCGGCACATTTTTCGATGCAAAGTGGGTCCGACACGGACACCATTTTGACCCGAAATTACCTTTTTGCTTCTGTGTCCAAATTGGACTTATGGACAGGCTATCCTAGCTGATTTGACCATTCTGGACACGTTGGTAATGGTTGTTTTATCATCCGACAACATCTGTAGGTTTTTACCCTATTATTATAATCTTTCTCCTTTTGTGGTATTTTGAGATCCATCGATTCCAGTAATTTCACATCCACTAAAATTGAATGTGTTGACCCTGTAGATGTTTGTAGAGGCTAGCTTTGATCCAGTTTGACCATAGTTGACTACTTTGACTGAACGTCGAAGTAGAGTCAACATTTGACCTAGGTTAGACTAGTTTTGACCCTGGTTGACCACAGTTGACTATTTTGACCAAAGTCAACCGGAAGTCAACTGTAGCCTAAGATTGACCAGAACTTGACCGAAGTTGACCAGTTGACCCAAAGTCAACTGTTAGTCAACGTTAGTCAAGTTGACCTAGGGTTGACCAGAGTTGACCAGTTGACCCAAAGTCAACTGTAAGTCAACCATTGACTTAGATTGATCTAGTTTGACTTGCCTTGACCTAGTTTGACTTAGTATGACTTGATTTACTTCCAAACCCTTATATTGATACAGTATTTCACCTATAGGTCCTCGAGGCACTGTTCTTGGACCAGTTGACATATTCTACCAGATCTCAGGCGAGTACATTCTCTGATAATATTTCTGTTTTATGATATCGTTTATGTTTCTTGTATTTAGTGTAGATACCCTTGTTCTCTTGACACATTGTTCATACGGATTGGTATTTCCCTGGATCCCGTCATGAGATGTTATTCCTCGCTTTCCTTGGTATATCTTGTGTAAGTCTTTCTTGTTCCTTGTGCATTGTATAGACACGATTCCTGCGAAGGCTAGCTACCCTCTCGGAGAATCGCATGTCATGATGTGTCATGGTTGGATCCATTATACTAGTCGGGGACGGGGAGTATTAGTGTAGATGTGTGGTCATTATCCACATTGTTATTCTTGTAGACCTTGTGAGTGTTAATCATACACCTCACGTATGATTAACCAGGCCAGTAGACCTTGTGCAAGACCCAAGCTGGCCACATGTTGAAACTAGTACTCACACACTTAGATAGATGATTCTTGATTCTTGTACATGCCATGATCAGTTTTACTTGCCTTGTTCTAGCTCTAGATTACAGTATACCTTGCCATGATACTCACATGTACATTTTATGATTTCTTATATATTCTCTCTATTTACTGCTACATTTTCAATATCGTCTAATTAGAACTGTTATTTGAGATTTGTGCTCGTTCCATCCTGACTGGATATGTTGACAAAATTTTAGGAGTAGTTGTGCCCTTATTATTGGACTTCATGATGTTGCTAGCTGAGGTGGATCTCACTATTCTTCTATGTGAGTTGCCTGGTAGTTATCCTTAGTTAGTCTTGTTGTCCTTCTTTATTTTCCTGTCTTATGATCATTGTAGATTCTAGTTGTTCTAGTGATATTGTTATTATTTTTTTTTGTCTTATCTTTCTTAGTTTTCGTGATGTGACATGAGTACATTTCTAGTTATGGATCATTAGATGTTGTAGTTAGTTTAGTATACGCGACAGCGCTCTACCGCCGATACTGCGGCGTAGGCTGGGCGTGGCCCACGTATTCGTACCCGTATATCCGGGTGCGGGTCGTGACAGAAAGTCCTTTGTTTGACTTCTATTGAAAGCCTATGAAATACGAGTTTGGTAGAGCTCGATACGCTGTTGAGCCAAGAGGCATTTTTTTATCTAGCGCCTCTAACTCTTGCAGACGTCGACATTGATTGTCTTCCTCCGTCAATTGGTACGTGATGGCCACTCGTAGTGAGGGGATCTGGATTTCAATGGACAGCACTGCTTCGCTCTCGTAGACCAGGGAGAATGGTGTATTTTCCATTGGAGTCTGTACTGTTGTGCGGTAGGCCCAAATACATTCGCCTAGCTTCTCATCCCAATCGTGTTTACTGGTTGACACAACTTTCTTGAGTAGCTTGACAATTATTTTGTTGAAAGCTTCAGCCAATCTGTTTTCTGCCGGATTGTAAGTGGTTGATGTCACGTTCTGAATGCGATTCTTATCACAGAACCTGCTGAACACATGGCTTATGAACTATAGGCCATTGTCGTGGATGATCCTTCGGGGTCCCTTGTCACGACCCGCACCCTGTGTAGGGGCACGAGAAGTGGATACGTCCAGCCTACGCCGTAGTGTCGGTGGTAGAACGCTGTCCTAGGTTACTATCTAATCAACAACTCACGCAATTATATAATGTACTTGTCAAAACTCAACTCCGAACGGAGGACAAGTATAGATATAATGAAATCTCAATCACAGTCTAAGCATGATAAGATAACACAGAAGTTTATAACTAAAGACTAAACAACAACATTTATAAACTACTAAATAATAATATCTCAAACAGACTCAAATACGAACTCGTATCTCAGTTATTACAATTCAAGTTCTAAACACATAAAAACTAAACCAAGTCTACTAGCTAGTCTTCCGATCACTCCTGAGTGTCGGGGCCATAGGTAGCTAAGCCATCTCTTGCTCCAAGGCAAGTAGGAAAAATATCCTCAGGGCAAGCATCTGTAATATTTTCAACAGGTCCAGTCAGGACAGGAACGAGCACATCTCATCTAGAAAACCCAAGTAAATGACAGAGAACTATAAAGCAGTTATAGACAGTTATTTTGATGAATATGGCAGTTTGTACGAGTAATGATGTCGAGAGCAGTTAAGGTACAAGGAAAGTAAGGTAACTAAACAAGAAGAGAAACATAGCAAAGAAGACTGTAAAATAAGATCTAGCTGAACTAGAGTAACATAATGAGTTCAGATGGTACAATATAAGTCGAGTGTAATCCCAATGTGAGTCTAATATAAGATGAGTCGAATGTGATCCCAGTACAGTATGAGTCGAATATGATTCTAATCATTGTTCTAATAAGGTGAATCGAATAAGGTGATACGAATAAGGTGATACGAATAGTGATTCACAATGTTCTAACAATGATTCGAATAAATTCTCCAAGTGTATTTTAAAATACTTAGTTAGACATGTAAACGGCTAAGGGTAAATCCGGCACATCACACACCTGGCCGGGTGTGGAATGGCTATCGTTCGAACATTATTCACAGGGGGTGGTTCGAATAGTGGAAATGTTCACATGTCTAATCAAGTATTTCCCTGCCCATCTAATACAAATGAATCCATAATCCAACACATAAGACAAATATAAGTCCAACCAACAAATGAAGATACAAATAGGTGGTTCGAATAGTGATTCGTATGGTGATTCGAATAATAGAGGTAAGACGAGTAAGTATGTGTGTCGTATTCATGGATTCAGAAATAACAGTACGTGTTTGTAACAGAGAATCGCATACAGCTAACTAGAACTGAAGTACAGTAATTGACAAATAAATGAAAGAACTATCAGAGAATGTACTCGCCTGCTACTCTGAAAAGAGTAGTGTAATGTCAGATGTCTGCACCGGAGTCACAATGTCCTAAACAGAGCAATACAGGTTATAATATGTTTAAAATAAGATAAATGAAGTTTACGATACAATCTACATAATTTTTAGGCCAATCTAGGTCAAAGTCAACTCTAAGTCAAACCCGGTCAACTGTCTAGGTCAAACTAGGTCAAACAAAGTCAAACTAAGTCATATTAGGTCACAAGAAGTTAAACTAAGTCATACGAGATCAAAAAAAGGTTAAACAAGTCTAATCTAGGTTAAAGTCAACTCTTGGTCAAACATTCTAGCCAAACTAGGTCTAGGGCCAGTCAACTCAAGTCTAAACAACAACCTATAGGGTCACTCTATACACTAGGCCTAAATACATCCTATAGATACAAGTATAATTACATACACTCATGTGTACATTTTATTTGTGTATCTATTTATACATACATTGCATATCCCTATAATACATATGTTACCCCACTTACCTTATCATTGCTAAGAAACTCTCAAAACCTAGGCTAGAGCCATACCCCCTCTATGTATCCTTATCTATTCTCTACTGCCTATATTCATAATCCTACCATTAGACACCACTCCTCTACTAGATACCCTCTCCTCCTAAACACTAAACAGTAGATATATAGGCTCATGGCCATTTTGGCCAGTTAACTAAGTGGCTGCCCCACATAGCACCTCACCTCATTAACCTCCTACATTGATACTCTCACATAACAAGTTCATACTTCCATACATGTGCTCTTGTGCACATGTCTCCTCTTTCTTTTCTAACCTTCAATCCTTAGCCAAACCTACATACACACCCACCTATAGTACAACCCACTCACATGTATACCTATATGTAAATGCATAAATGTCTATAGTTTCACTCATAATTGCTGCCTAAACCCTCTCTCCATATCTCATGCATTTATCCATGAACCCACAAATACACACATGGTCTTTGATACAACCACCACTCCATCTCACTACACTCTATTGCAAGTGCCCTGCCAAGCCATCCAAGGCAAGCAATGCTTGCTGCTGCTACTGAAATGCTAAGCCCAGGCAGCTGCAAACATGCATGCAGCTGCAATGCCCACTGCTGCCTTCTACTGCTACTGCCCTGATTGCCTACTACAGTTGCATTGAAAAGTCAGGCCAAGCCACGGCTATGCAATGCAACTGCTACAAATGAAAAGCCAGGTAAGCCAAGGCTATGCAATGCAACTGCTCTTCAAATGCAAAGCCAGGCCAAATGCCAAGCCAACTCGAGCCAACCAAACTAATGTTCTGCTACCAACCCCCAACTGAAACACACAATTCATATGAATCCACATACATATACACCTATATATGTAACTATATATATATAAGATATAATAATATAACACACATCTAATACATATATAAAGCTAAATAAATATGTGAATGACTGAACATCATAGACTGAAATAATTTCATATAAACTGGACTGAACAGTTTACATGTGAATGTGAACCATTCAAGCATTCCTCTACCAAATCAAATCCCAACTATTTATTCTAAATCCCGTCTCAGGAAATATAAACACACACATTAGGAAATCAAAATCCAGTTCACTGGTCCAGTATTCAAGTTTACTTCATTCCTCAGTTTACCTGTATATATAACCAGTTTTAGTCTCATACAACCCCCAAAACTTGGTTTCCAGGGTTCAGTATTCAAATAACAGTTTAACCAATAGAGTTCTCAGCCAAACATATGGATACCACCTAAAACCCAAATCAGTGTCAATATGCAGAGGGTCATGTATGTACCTGTATGTGTGTGTGAGAGAGGAGTGGTACAGGTGTCTCAGTATGTGTGTGCGTTAATGTGAGGAATGTGTCATGTGTAGCACATGCTTGTGTGTGTGTCAAGTGACAATGGTGAGTGTGTCCTAGTGAAACTGTGGATGCAATAGAACCTGTAGATAGGTTATAAATCTCAGGAAACATATAGGAAATTCAGATTTGCAAACGGTGAAATGAATGATGGTTTAAAACTTAGGAACATCATTCCTGGCACTTCAATCAACATAGACATCCCAATCTCAGGTTAAAGACAGTTTCAAACCATTCCAAGCCTAAATTCGAAAACCTAAACCAAACAATTGACATAAAACGAACTCTAAACCATAGCAAAAAGGATTAACTAGCTAACAGTATATTAACCATCAGTTAACAATAGGAATTTAGCATTTTAAAAATGAATTGAACCTCATTAGTGAACTTCTGATATCAGACACACAGAGAGTATCATAGTTTAGGCTTACGTTCAGTTTGAAAACCCATTTTGAATTCAAAAACCCAATCCCATATAAAGGAGATGTGCACAGGCATATAGGTATATATTATGTGTCATGGAGGATACATTCGTGTCCAAAAATTGGGACACAAGGTGTCCAAAACACGAACCATACTGTGTGTCAAAAATTGACACAGGGAAGCATCGTGGGTGCGTGTGGGTCGACCTAGGACACGACACAGGGTGACCCATGTCTCGTGCTCATGCACGTGGGTTCGCCCATAGTAGGGCTAGGTGTCTAACACCATGCACCGTGTCGGCATGTCGCGGTGTCGAAGTTAAACGCGCGTATCAGCGCGCGTTTTAAACCGCGTATCGTGCAGTGCCAATTCGATACGGATGTGATTTCTTCCAATCCGCTCGATTAAATGTCCTAAAATTTTGTGTGCACTGTGTCAGTCATGTTTCCTAGGTGTGTACAAAATTTTGTCTCAAGACGTGCAGTGTCGTGTCCGCTACAGTGCCCGAGCAGCAGGACACTGCACGGTGTCCTCGTGCACGCGTTCGTGTCCAAATTTGGACACGAAAACCAACCCAAATCGTGTTCAGTCATATACAAACATAATCTACATATAATAAGCTTTCGAAATATGTAATTTATTTTGAAAAACATTAACATTCAGTCTATTGAGGCATTTAATCAAACACCTACACAACAATACGACACGTGTCCGATACGAACACCAAACGGACACGAATTTGACCCAAATTTCGGGGACACCTAGGGGACTCCTAGATCTAGTCCTAAATGCAAAGAAAACCAAAATTTAAATCAATTTAAAGGGTTTTACCTATATGTGCAAAAAGCTTAGAAAAGTTTCAAATGGGGAATTCCTCCTCTTGATGGCAAAAGCTCCAAATTGACCCAAAGCTGGGATTAAACCCCAAAATTAGAAAATAGGAGAGTATTAGGTTCTAATGCAAGAAACTAGGATTAAAAAGGAATAAAAATAGATTTATGGGGATTTTTGGAAGGGGGACAAATACCTTTCTTTTCCAATGTTGAAATGAATAAAAGAAAGAGACAAGCCCTAGAGAATAAGTGTTTATATAGGGTGGGGATCCCTATGGCTGGTCATAAGCTCAATAATTAGGGTTAGGGTTTACTAAAATGGCCCATGGGCTTAAGTCATGATCAAACAATCATTAAGCCATAAGTCATTTCATGAAACCATAAGCCATGACTTAAATTCACTAAACCAAATTCCTTCATTCTAAAACTAATCTCTAATGACTAAAAGTAGGTTAACCTAAGTTAGATTAGGGTCACCATGGCTAGGGTTAGCTTCTAGGCTAGTCCACTAGGTCTCAACAAGTCAAGGTCAACTAGAATTCACCAATTCAATAAATCATCAAATAATTCAAATAAGTCAAGATGACCAAATTACCCCTAGGCTAAAAATGATAATTAAATATCCTAATGACATGGTTAGGCTCTAGGTCATGCAGTCAATAGGGTTTCACTAGCAGCACGTCAAAATCATAAGTCATGACTTAAAGCAGTTTTTAAATAGTTTAAAAATAATTAAAAATCACCAAAAATCATAATATAAAATAAATATCAATAATTAATAATTATAATTACAAAATTTCAAAATTACCCTCATCTGGAAAAATAGGTGTTACAATCCTACCCACCTTAGAAAAATTTCGTCCTCGAAATTAAATCGGTCATACTCCTTCTAGGTCAACCACCCACAATCAAAGTCTCTAAGCAATTTCTAACTCATACAATTGAAGAATAATATATAGAGTCATGGTCAACCATAGCAGTTGAAGGTCTCTTCTAGATGGACTAGTCATATTAGATCAAAACAGTCCCATGGTATCAACATGCAAGCAATATAGGGTGTCATGTTAGAAAGATAAGGAAGCAACAAATCATTAAGGTGTGGGACAGTCTACCATCCTATATGAAACTGGTAAGGACAACTAGGAATTTATTATGAAGGATTACCCTTCCAAAGATGATCAAAATCGAAGGTTTAAGGTACGAGTGTCAATAGCATTGAAATCCAATAATATAATATATAAAAGAAGATTTAGTCCCGGCACGATCTAAGTTGATCAATTTCAGGATATAACGAAGTTTGGACAAGATGGAGAACGAGGCCATTGAAGTCTGAGCACGAGTATCCAAGATTTGATATCCATATCACAATTGAATTTATTCAATTGAATAAGACCACAAACACTGGATGATAAGGAGGATGACCCGGTCAACTGGTCACGATCAAAGAATTAGAATTTAAAGGATAATGCAAGGATATAGAAATAAGGCAATTTCTTCCTTTGGATAGGAAAACTAAACATGATACCTTGGGTTGATCTATCAAGTACAGTGCCTTTTTTTTCTGAAATATACGAAAGGCAAAACAATAAGAGTTCAAAGACGATGCTATTAAGTATAATACGTGGTTCATAGGCGATGGAAATAATTCAAAAAGAGTTGCCAAAGCTGTCATGGATGAGACTCTAGGGCAAATTTAACTATGTCTCCCTCCACCTAGAATAACATATGAAAAGCGAACCAAAGTGCAATAGGTTGATCAGACCATCATGCACCGGTTCTGATTAGACAATGTGTTAGTGGGTGCCAGCCCCCAATAAAATATGTCATGATCAAGCTTGAATAAGATAAGCTTACAAACTGGTGCTAAATTAGCAACATGAGATAGACAAAATATAAGTAAGGATAATGATGAAGGAAGTTAATAGTCTAAGATTCTTTAAACATCAAGGAGTGAGGGAGAATCAAAACAAGATGAAAAGGATTTTCAATTCAAATTTCATAATGAGATTCTCAAGGGTCGTCCAGGAATCTCTCAAGTAGTCCTAACTGTGATTGAGTACCTTTTCGTTAAACCCTATCGCTCAATCCTATCGCAGGCTTGCAGCAGTACAACTAAGTCACCGTACTACCACGATATCGTACTAATGTGACTCTCGACCTGCATGGGCCACCACTAAAAATGTGTCACAACCCGCACCCTGTGTAGGGGCACGAGAAGTGGGTACGTCCAGCCTACGCCGCAGTGTCGGCGGTAGAACGCTGTCCTAGGTTACTATCTAATCAACAACTCACGCAATTATATAATGTACTTATCAAAACTCAACTCCGAACGGAGGACAAGTATAGATATAATGAAATCTCAATCACAGTCTAAGCACGATAAGATAACACAGAAGTTTATAACTAAAGACTAAACAACAACATTTATAAACTACTAAATAATAATATCTCAAACAGACTCAAATACAAACTCGTTTCTTAGTTATTACAATTCAAGTTCTAAAACATAAAAACTAAACCAAGTCTACTAGCTAGTCTTCCGATCACTCCTGAGTGTCGGGGCCATAGGTAGCTAAGCCATCTCCTGCTCCAAGGCAAGTAGGGCAAATATCCTCAGGGCAAGCATCTGTAATATTTTCAACAGGTCCAGTCAGGACAGGAACGAGCACATCTCATCTAGAAAACTCAAGTAAATGACAGAGAACTATAAAGCAGTTATAGACAGTTATATTGATAAATATGGCAGTTTGTACGAGTAATGATGTAGAGAGCAGTTAAGGTACAAGGAAATTAAGGTAACTAAACAAGAAGAGAAACATAGCAAAGAAGACTGTAAAATAAGATCTAGCTGAACTAGAGTAACATAATGAGTTCAGATGGTACAATATAAGTCGAGTGTAATCCCAATGTGAGTCTAATATAAGATAAGTCGAATGTGATCCCAGTACAGTATGAGTCGAATGTGATTCTAATCATTGTTCTAATAAGGTGAATCGAATAAGGTGATACGAATAAGGTGATACGAATAGTAATTCACAATGTTCTAACAATGATTCGAATAAATTCTCTAAGTGTGTTTTAAAATACTTAGTTAGACATGTAAACGGCTAAGGGTAAATCTGGCACATCACACACCTGGCCGGGTGTAGAATGGCTATTGTTCGAATATTATTCATAGGGGGTGGTTCGAATAGTGGGAATGTTCATATGTCTAATCAAGTATTTCCCCGCCCATCTAATACAAACGAATCCATAATCCAACTGTAAACCCCCGTCCTGAATTTTTTTTAATTATTATTATTATTTATTGGACCAATAAGTTAGGATTTTGTAGATAATTTAAATTAATATGTTTTATATCTAGAAATTATTTATAAGGATATGTAATTATGAATTATAAACTTAGTATTAGAAGAAGAGGGAATATGCAAATCTGATTTGTTAGAGGGTTTGAATGGAAAGTTGAGATTCAAATCTCAACTGTTTTGATTATAGACTCCACTTCTGTTTTGAATAGGAATTCATAGCCGACCTCTAACTCCTGTTCTAAATAGATGAATTCAAATCCATTCAAAAAAAAAAAATCCTTTAGATAAACATATAGAAATTCAAATCCAATTCCTCTTATCTCCTCCTGACCAAAGCAAACCCTATATATATATATATATGATGGAAGCAGCCGACTCTTCCTCCCTTTTCAGAGTGTTCATGACGCCGTCGCGACGAACAGAGCCGGTGGGAAGTCTTCCCTTCTCGCCGTCGTCGCCACCAGCGAGTGGTCGCCAACCGGATGCTGTGCATCCTAGCAGCCGTTCGATCCTTTCTGCAGAGGCATCGTTGCATACGACCCTTCCCGACGACTGCGGTAGACTTTCTGTCGCAGACAGCTTCTCGTCTCTTCCAAAGCTTCGTAGGAGCGTGACAGCTTGTATACCACTGTTGAGCGGGATATCCTTCGTCTCGATCAACCATCTCCTTTGGGTATCCCTCTCACTCCTTCTCTAATCTTATCCTTTTATTGCATTATTTAGCAGATATGAGTCGTAGGTATATAGCAAGTCTTTATGTGTTAGTATAACTAGTGTAAAGACGGCAAAATGCCAACAGAAGGAAGCTCTATTGTTCATCCTCTCGGGGAAACCGAACATTCAAATTCATATAGTAGCAGTAGTAGAGATCAAAAAATAGAGAGTTTTGTGTGTTAGTTGAGAAGAAATAGAGGGTGCAGGGAGAAGCATCCTGGACCTATGTTATATGAGTATAAATTATAGGGGGAGAAGGTTGTGGGGTTATAGGGAGTTCGGGGTGTCAAGTCAAATAATGCTGGGGTCATATGGAAGGGAGGATTATAATGTTGTGTGATTATGTGTTGATACTACATACGTGAACAACAATAGGTTGATTAATTAGAGGAAGGGTGGTTTCAGGATATATAGAAGTTAAGAGCCATATCTTAACAGAGTTGTGCGTTAGCTCACTTGGTTGAGATTCGGATGGTAGAAGTTGAGGGCTTGGGTTCGAATCATGCATTGCGCAGATAGGATTTTTGTAGTTTTTTTGGTGTTTTCTCTCACAGAATTACCTATAGGAGGCAGCAGGGAGAAAATCTAGTGCTACCATTATCTTACACAAATGAGCCTTAGCTCAGTTGGTTGTATAAAGGGGGTTAGTGAGTGGAGGTCCTAGGTTCAAATCTAGGCTTAGGCTTTATGGGATGGTATGTGAAGTTGTTACTTTTTGTTGTGTTCTACTTTGGCAATGCCAACAGAAGGTTAGTTCAGAAGGGTTTTCCATATACCTACAAAAGTGAGCAACATCCACTTTGTTGGTTGCATGTGTTTGTTTAGGAGAGGGTTAGGGTTGAAGCCATGAGTTGGGAGATTTTCTTATTGTAGTCTTTTGTTAACTAGTTCTTTCATCTTTGGAAGAACTAAATGTGGGTTGAGTTAGTTAGCCTAATATAACTTTTGCTGAATCAAACCTTAATACTTATTGCTAAACAATCGTAGTACTTTTTGCCATCACTTTAATGTAATTGAGTCCTCAACTTAAATATAATTTTGTGGCTATCAACCATAATATTAGCAATCCTTAATGACCAGGGCCTACTACCCCTTGGTAGGGGATAATCATAGTATCAATTACTCCTCCTTTGATTATGAGTATGGTTACAATAACCCTAGTAGCCGGTAATTAATTAATTCCTAAATTATTCTATAGGTTCATTGGATTACTTGAACTCAATTTTTGTGCCAGACTTTCAAACTCAGCTTCCAGTGACAGGCAAGTATACCTTGCCTTCCTCTACAGTTTTACTTACATGCATTTTCTTTTGTTTTCAGTCATTTGATTGTTTATGGACATGTGCTTTTCGTGTTATTTTCTGTGGAGTTGTTTTTATTGTTTATAGCCATGTTCATGTTTTGGCCTTGTGTTTCACATTTGGAGTTCTCGTCAGTACCTTGCTTGAGTCGTGTCATAGAACGGTTGCGTGTAGTAAACTGCCATAGCCTTGATTATCGTTGTACACAACCAGAGAGTCCACACTCGGGACGAGGGTTGTTTGGTGCACCAGAGAGTCCACACACGGGACGAGGGTGTTTGTCGTGATCAAATGGCACCAAAGAGTCCACACACGGGACGAGGGTTGACCATTTATACCAGAGAGTCCACACACGGGACGAGGGTGTTTGTCGTGATTAAATGGCACCAGAGAGTCCACACACGGGACGAGGGTTGACCATTTACACCAGAGAGTCCACACACGGGACGAGGGTGTCTTGCCGTGAGCTAGCCAGAGAGTCCACACTCGGGACGAGGGTTAGCGCTTAGTTCAAACCCGTGA
Organism: Iris pallida; assembly: GCA_029216955.1. Lineage (NCBI taxonomy): Eukaryota > Viridiplantae > Streptophyta > Magnoliopsida > Asparagales > Iridaceae > Iris > Iris pallida. The sequence goes on along the minus strand of JANAVB010021800.1, from coordinate 10,067,146 downwards.
GTCCACACTCGGGACGAGGGTTTGGTTTCTTCCATTGATCTCGTGATTATCGTTCATCCGGCAGTTCATTTATACATAGTTGTTCTAGTATTCGTGTGTTCGTGTTCGAGTTTGTGTTCGTGTTCGTAGTCATTTGTCTTGTTCTTATTCTTTCTTATTTATTTTCTCTCGCATGATAAAACTGTTAGATAGGCATGTATATTATGTATCTTGCTATGTCCTCTGAGGACCTGATGATCTCCTCAGGTTTAGCGATTGTATGGAGTTAGCTAGTAGTTTTGGATGGCAGAAGATTTGCGGTTTCTTGCAGGATTCAGGTATCGTTATTGTGTTTATTATCCGCTTGTGCTTTCATACCTTATCATGATATATCCTGTTTCTTGATTTTGTTTTAGACTCTTGTTATTTCCTTTAGAGTCTTATCGGACATATATGCTAGTGGGCTGCAGACCACGATCCATAGTGTTCATTCATGTTTATTCTTCTTATTTTGGATTGAGATATAGATTTGTTTGCCATGACCTTGACAGCTTATACGTATTCGAGTCGGGCTGGAGTCCGCTCGATGCGTAGCTGGGCTTGCTCACGCTCTTGCGTCCGAAAAGCGGGTGCGGGTCGTGACAAGTTTTTTTGGTGGTCCATGCAGGTCAGAGCATATCGTATCGGTTACGTCACTGTACCGGTACGAGCCTGCGCAACTGACCAAACCCTTAGAAATCTCAATCCACTCTACTTTGAAAATTCTTCTAAAAATTCTCTACGTCCTTGAAAACTCCATATTTGTTCTCGACTATACTTCTTTGATTTTTGTACTCTTGATTCTCGTCCCCTTTTTTTCGAGGTGACAAACGATCGTGCTGTCTAGAATTCATCAGAGATTCTTAAGTTATAGTATAATATTACTTGATTTTGAATATTGGTTGTCTGATAGATATGTGGGGATTATAGATGCCATATGCCTAGATATCTGCCGGTAGAATTGTTAGCAACTAGTTAGAAGACATAAGACTTCAGTGACCGTATTTTGAGGAGTAGTGTGACCAAAGGTGGGTAGAAGTCCTCAAAGTTTCGTAGTTACGGAATGACTAGAGAAGGTTAGAAAATATTTTTGAGGAATTAAATTTGAGGATATTAAGGACTTTAAGTTTAAGGGAATAGTTATGAATTTGAATTTCGAGGACGAAATTATTCTTAAGGTGGGTAGGATGTAAACCCCCGCCCTGAATTTTTTTAATTATTATTATTATTATTATTATTTATTGGAGCAATAAGTTAGGATTTTGTAGATAATTTAAATTAATATGTTTTATATCTAGAAATTATTTATAAGGATATGTAATTATGAATTATAAACTTAGTATTAGAAGAAGAGGGAATATGCAAATCTGATTTGTTAGAGGGTTTGAATGGAAAGTTGAGATTCAAATCTCAACTGTTTTGATTATAGACTCCACTTCTGTTTTGCATGCGGCCTAAGTGGTCGGGAGTTCGAGCCTCCGTGGAGGCGAGTTCGCCACAAGTACCCATTGCTTCAAATATATATATATATATATATATATATATATATATATATATATATATATATATATATGTAATATTTTGTCCGAGTTCTCTAGCCTAATGGTATTAGAGCGGACACCCGGAGGGACCGGCAAGGTTCGAGTCCCCCATGTGTGTGTGTGCGTGAGATTTCAAAAAAAAAAAAATAGGAATTCATAGCCGACCTCTAACTCCTGTTCTAAATAGATGAATTCAAATACATTCAAAAAAAAAAATCCTTTAGATAAACATATAGAAATTCAAATCCAATTCCTCTTATCTCCTCCTGACCAAAGCAAACCCTATATATATATATATATATATATGATGGAAGCAGCTGACTCTTCCTCTCTTTTCAGAGTGTTCTTGACGCCGTCGCGACGAACAGAGCCGGTGGGAAGTCTTCCCTTCTCGCCGTCGTCGCCACCAGCGAGTGGTCGCCAACCGGATGCTGCGCATCCTAGCAGCCGTTCAATCCTTTCTGCAGAGGCATCATTGCATACGACCCTTCCCGGCGACTGCGGTAGACTTTCTGTCGCAGACAGCTTCTCGTCTCTTCCAAAGCTTCGTAGGAGCGTGACAGCTTGTATACCACCGTTGAGCGGGATATCCTTCGTCTCGATCAACCATCTCCCTTGGGTATCCCTCTCACTCCTTCTCTAATCTTATCCTTTTATTGCATTATTTAGCAGATATGAGTCGTAGGTATAGAGCAAGTCTTTATGTGTTAGTATAACTAGTGTAAAGACGGCAAAATGCCAACAGAAGGAAGCTCTATTGTTCATCCTCTCGGGGAAACCGAACATTCAAATTCATATAGTAGCAGTAGTAGAGATCAAGAAATGGAGAGTTTTGTGTGTTAGTTGAGAAGAAATAGAGGGTGCAGGGAGAAGCATCCTGGACCTATGTTATATGAGTACGAATTATAGGGGGAGAAGGTTGTGGGGTTATAGGGAGTTCGGGGTGTCAAGTCAAATAATGCTGGGGTCATATGGAAGGGAGGATTCTAATGTTGTGTGATTATGTGTTGATACTACATACGTGAACAACAGTAGGTTGATTAATTAGAGGAAGGGTGGTTTCAGGATATATAGAAGTTAAGAGCCATATCTTAACAAAGTTGTGCGTTAGCTCACTTGGTTGAGATTCGGATGGTAGAAGTAGAGGGCTTGGGTTCGAATCATGCATTGCGCAGATAGGATTTTTGTAGTTTTTTTTGGTGTTTTCTCTCACAGAATTACCTATAGGAGGCAGTAGGGAGAAAATCTAATGCAACCATTATCTTACACAAGTGAGCCTTAGCTCAGTTGGCTGTATAAAGGGGGTTAATGAGTGGAGGTCCTAGGTTCAAATCTAGGCTTAGGCTTTATGGGATGTTATGTGAAGTTGTTTCTTTTTGTTGTGTTCTTCTTTGGCAATGCCAACAGAAGGTTAGTTCAGAAGGGTTTTCATATACCTACAAAAGTGAGCAACATCCACTTTGTTGGTTGCATGTGTTTGTTTAGGAGAGGGTTAGGGTTGAAGCCATGAGTTGGGAGATTTTCTTATTGTAGTCTTTTGTTAACTAGTTCTTTCATCTTTGGAAGAACTAAATGTGGGTTGAGTTAGTTAGCCTAATATAACTTTTGCTGAATCAAACCTTAATACTTATTGCTAAACAATCGTAGTACTTTTTGCCATCACTTTAATGTAATTGAGTCCTCAACTTAAATATAATTTTGTGGATATCAACCATAATATTAGCAATCCTTAATGACCAGGGCCTACTACCCCTTGGTAGGGGATAATCATAGTATCAATTACTCCTCCTTATTTGATTATGAGTATGGTTACAATAACCCTAGTAGCCGGTAATTAATTAATTCCTAAATTATTCTATAGGTTCATTGGATTACTTGAACTCGATTTTCGTGCCAGACTTTCAAACTCAGCTTCCAGTGACAAGCAAGTATACCTTGCCTTCTTCTACAGTTTTACTTATATGCATTTTTTTTCGTTTTCAATCATTTGATTGTTTATGGACATGTGCTTTTCGTGTTATTTTCTGTGGAGTTATTTTTATTGTTTATAGCCATGTTCATGTTTTGGCCTTGTGTTTCACATTTGGAGTTCTCGTCAGTACCTTGCTTGAGTCGTGTCATAGAACGGTTGAGTGTAGTGAACTGCCATAGCCTTGATTATCGTTGTACACAACCAGAGAGTCCACACTCGGGACGAGGGTTGTTTGGTGCACCAGAGAGTCCACACACGGGACGAGGGTGTTTGTCGTGATCAAATGGCACCAGAGAGTCCACACACGGGACGAGGGTTGACCATTTACACCAGAGAGTCCACACAAGGGACGAGGGTGTTTGTCGTGATCAAATAGCACCAGAGAGTCCACACACGGGACGAGGGTTGACCATTTACACCAGAGAGTCCATACACGGGACGAGGGTGTCTTGCCGTGAGCTAGCCAGAGAGTCCACACTCGGGACGAGGGTTAGCGCTTAGTTCAAACCCGTGAGTCCACACTCGGGACGAGGGTTTGGTTTCTTCCATTGATCTCGTGATTATCGTTCATCCGACAGTTCATTTATACGTAGTTGTTCTAGTATTCGTGTGTTCGTGTTCGAGTTTGTGTTCGTGTTCGTAGTCATTTGTCTTGTTCTTGTTCTTTCTTGTTTATTTTCTCTCGCATGATAAAACTGTTAGATAGGCATATATATTATGTATCTTGCTATGTCCTCTGAGGACCTGATGATCTCCTCAGGTTTAGCGATTGTATGGAGTTAGCTAGTAGTTCTGGATGGCAGAGGATTTGCAGTTTCTTGCGGGATTCAGGTATCGTTATTGTGTTTATTATCCGCTCGTGCTTTCATACCTTATCATGAGATATCCTGTTTCTTGATTTTGTTTTAGACTCTTGTTATTTCCATTAGAGTCTTATCGGACATATATGCTAGTGGGCTGCAGACCACGACCCATAGTGTTCATTCATGTTTATTCTTCTTATATTGGATTGAGATATAGATTTGTTTGCCATGACCTTGACAGCTTATACGTATTCGAGTCGGGCTGGAGTCCGCTCGATGCGTAGCTGGGCTTGCTCACGCTCTCGCGTCCGAAAAGCGGGTGCGGGTAGTGACACCAACACATAAGACGAATACAAGTCCAACCAGCAAATGAAGATACGAATAGGTGGTTCGAATAGTAATTCGTATGGTGATTCGAATAATAGAGGTAAGACGAGTAAGTATGTGTGTCGTATTTATGGATTCAGAAATAACAGTACGTGTTTGTAACAGAGAATCGCATGCAGCTAACTAGAACTGAAGTACAATAATTGACAAATAAATGAGAGAACTATCAGAGAATGTACTCGCCTGTTACTCTGAAAAGAGTAGTGTAATGTCAGATGTCTGCACCAGAGTCACAATATCCTAAACAGAGCAATACAGGTTATAATATGTTTAAAATAAGATAAATAAAGTTTACGATACAATCTACATGATTTCTAGGCCAATCTAGGTCAAAGTCAACTCTAAGTCAAACCCGGTCAACTGTCTAGGTCAAACTAGGTCAAACAAAGTCAAACTAAGTCATATTAGGTCACAAGAAGTTAAACTAAGTCATACGAGGTCAAACAAGGTTAAACAAGTCCAATCTAGGTTAAAGTCAACTCTTGGTCAAACATTCTAGCCAAACTAGGTCTAGGGCCAGTCAACTCAAGTCTAAACAACAACCTATAGGGTCACTCTATACACTAGGCCTAAATACATCCTATAGATACAAGTATAATTACATACATTCATGTGTACATTTCATTTGTGTATCTATTTATACATACATTGCATATCCCTATAATACATATGTTACCCCACTTACCTTAACATTGCTAAGGAACTCTCAAAACCTAGGCTAGAGCCATACCCCCTCTATGTATCCTTATCTATTCTCTACTGCCTATATTCATAAACCTACCCTTAGACACCACTCCTCTACTAGATACCCTCTCCTCCTAAACACTAAACAGTAGATATATAGGCTCATGGCCATTTTGGCCAGTTAACTAAGTGGCTGCCCCACATAGCTCCTCACCTCATTAACCTCCTACATTGATACTCTCACAGAACAAGTTCATACTTCCATACATGTGCTCTTGTGCACATGTCCCCTCTTTCTTTTCTAACCTTCAATCCTTAGCCAAACCTACATACACACCCACCTATAGTACAACCCACTCACATGTATACCTATAAGTAAATGCATAAATGTCTATAGTTTCACTCATAATTTGCTGCCTAAACCCTCTCTCCATATCTCATGCATTTATCCATGAACCCACAAATACACACATAGTCTTTGATACAACCACCACTCCATCTCACTACACTCTATTGCAAGTGCCCTGCCAAGCCATCCAAGGCAAGCAATGCTTGCTGCTGCTACTGAAATGCTAAGCCCAGGCAGCTGCAAACATGCCTTCAGCTGCAATGCCCACTGCTGCCTTCTACTGCTACTGCCCTGCTTGCCTGCTGCAGTTGTATTGAAAAGTCAGGCCAAGCCAAGGCTATGCAATGCAACTGCTACAAATAAAAAGCCAGGCAAGCCAAGGCTATGCAATGCAACTGCTCTGCAAATGCAAAGCCAGGCCAAATGCCAAGCCAACTCGAGCCAACCAAACTAATGTTCTGCTACCAACCCCCAACTGAAACACACAATTCACATGAATCCATATACATATACACCTATATATGTAACTATATATATATAAGATATAATAATATAACACACATCTAATACATATATAAAGCTAAATAAATATGTGAATGACTGAACATCATAGACTGAAACAATTTTATATAAACTGGACTGAACAGTTTACATGTCAATGTGAACCATTCAAACATTCCTCTTCCAAATCAAATCCCAACTATTTATTCTAAATCCCGTCTCAGGAAATATAAACACACACATTAAGAAATCAAAATCCAGTTCACTGGTCCAGTATTCAGGTTCACTTCATTCCTTAGTTTACCTGTATATATAACCAGTTTTAGTCTCATACAACCCCCAAAACTTGGTTTCCAGGGTTCAGTATTCAAATGACAGTTCAACCAATAGAGTTCTCAGCCAAACATATGGATACCACCTAAAACCCAAATCAGTGTCAATATGCAGAGGGTCATGTGTGTACCTGTGTATGTGTGAGAGAGGAGTGGTACAGGTGTCTCAGTGTGTGTGTGCATTAATGTGAGGAATGTGTCATGTGTGGCACATGCTTGTGTGTGTGTCAAGTGACAATGGTGAGTGTGTCCTAGTGAAACTGTGGATGCAATAGAACCTGTAGATAGGTTATAAATCTCAGGAAACATATAGGAAATTCAGATTTGCAAACAGTGAAATGAATGATGTTTTAAAACTCAGGAACATCATTCCTGGCACTTCAATCAACATGGACATCCCAATCTCAGGTTAAAGACAGTTTCAAACCATTCCAAACCTAAATTCGAAAACCTAAACCAAACAATTGACATAAAACGAACTCTAAACCATAGCAAAAAGGATTAACTATCTAACAGTATATTAACCATCAGTTAACAACAGGAATTTAGCATTTTAAAAATAAATTGAACCTCATTAGTGAACTTCTGATATCAGACACACAGAGAGTATCATAGTTTAGGCATACGTTCAGTTTGAAAACCCATTTTGAATTCAAAAACCCAATCCTATATAAAGGAGATGTACACAGGCATATAGGGATATATTATGTGTCATGGGGGATACATTCGTTTCCAAAAATTGGGACACAAGGTGCCCAAAACACGAACCATACTGTGTGTCAAAAATTGACACAGGGCAGCCTCGTGCGTGCGTGTGGGTCGCCCTAGGACACGACACAGAGCGACCAGTGTCTCGTGCTCATGCATGTGGGTTTGCCCATAGTAGGGCTAGGTGTCTAACACCCTGCACCGTGTCGGTGTGTCGTCGTGTCGAAGTTAAACGTGCGTATCAGCGCACATTTTAAACCGCATGTCGTGCAGTGCCTATTCGATGCGGATGGGATTTCTTCCAATCCGCTCGATTAAATGTCCTAAAATTTTGTGTGCGCTATGTCAGTCATGTGTCCTAGGTGTGTACAAAATTTTGTGTCAAGACGTGCAGTGTCGTGTCCGCTACAGTGCCCGAGCAGCAGGACACTGCACGGTGTCCTCGTGCACGCGTTCGTGTCCAAATTTGGACACGAAAACCAACCCAAATCGTGTTCAGTCATATACAAACATAATATACATATAATAAGCTTTCGAAATATGTAATTTGTTTTAAAAAAAACATTAACATTTAGTCCATTGAGGCATTTAATCAAACACCTAAACAACAATACGACACTTGTCCGATACGGACACCAAACGGACACGAATTTGACCCAAATTTTGGGGACACCTAGGGGACTCCTAGATCTAGCCCTAAATGTAAAGAAAACCAAAATTTAAATCAATTTAAAGGGTTTTACCTATATGTGCAAAAAGCTTGGAAAAGCTTCAAATAGGGGATTCCTCCTCTTGATGGCAAAAGCTCCAAATTGACCCAAAGTTGGGATTAAACCCGAAAATCAGAAAATAGGATAGGAGAGTATTAGGTTCTAATGCAAGAAACTAGGATTAAAAAGGAATAAAAATAGATTTATGGGGATTTTTGGAAGGGGGACAAATACCTTTCTTTTCCAATGTTGAAATGAATAAAAGAAAGAGGCAAGCCCTAGAGAATAAGTGTTTATATAGGGTGGGGATCCCTATGGCTGGTCATAAGCTCAATAATTAGGGTTAGGGTTTACTAAAATGGCCCATGGGCTTAAGTCATAATCAAACAATCATTAAGCCATAAGTCATTTCATGAAACCATAAGCCATGACTTAAATTCACTAAACCAAATTCCCTCATTCTAAAACTAATCTCTAATGACTAAAAGTAGGTTAACCTAAGTTAGACTAGGGTCACCATGGCTAGGGTTAGCTTCTAGGCTAGTCTACTAGGTCTCAACAAGTCAAGGTCAACTAGAATTCACCAATTCAATAAATTATCAAATAATTCAAATAAGTCAAGATAACCAAATTACCCCTAGGCTAAAAATGATAATTAAATATCCTAATGACATGGTTAGGCTCTAGGTCATACAGTCACTAGGGTTTCACTAGCAGCACGTCAAAATCATAAGTCATAACTTAAAGCAGTTTTTAAATAGTTTAAAAATAATAAAAAATCACCAAAAATCATAATATGAAATAAATATCAATAATTAATAATTATAATTACAAAATTTCAAAATTACCCTCATCTGGAAAACTGGGTGTTACATCCCTCGAAACGGTAGATGACATGACGTTTGATGAAGCTGATTACCCTCGAGCTCTTTACCTCTATCAGCGGTACTGCTTCTGCCTGCTTAGAGAAGTAGTCGGAGATTGCTAGGATGAAATGATGTCCTTTGGATGAGGGAGGGGTAATTGGTCCCACTATGTCCATACCCCAGGCTTTGAACGGCCAGGAAGCGGCCATAGGGTGTAGGAGTTCCGAAGGTCGATGGATGAAGTCGGCGTGGAGCTGACAAATACGAGACTTCTTAGCGTACTCAACAGCATCGGCCATCATAGTAGGCCAATAATAGCCCATACGTCAAAGTCGGTCTTGTGCCTTAGGACCGGGTTGTTGAGCTTTGCATGTTCCATCATGAGCCTCCCGAGGAGCTTCTGCTGCTTCCTCATTTGATAAACATCGGAGGAGGATCCTGTTGTAAGAGCATCGATACAGCATTTTGGTTGCTATATCATAGTAGAATCGAAAGGAGCACCTTTTGATAGAGACTGCTTCCTTCGTGTCATCTGGAAGGATTCTATAGGCTGCAAAGTCGATGAGTGGAAACTGCCAATCTCTGATATTGATGTCTGCAGGCATAGCATGGCTTAATGACGTGCACAAATTATTTCTGGGGTACACCAAATCCCGGCCAACCACTGTAACGAAGTGTTGAGTCCCGTTAGGTGCCTCCAATGAGGCCACGAGGCTAGCCAGAGCATCGGCCTCCAGATTTTATAGCCGAGGTACATATTTTATTAAAAACTCAGTGAAGGTTGAGATGATATCTAAGGCTGTTTTGTGATAGGGGATCAGGTCGTCGTGGCGGACTTCATATTATCTTCGAACCTACTTGACGACGAGTTTTGAATTGCCGTAAGACTCGAGGTATTCTACCCCCAGCTATTTTGCTAACTGGAGTCCCATAATGAGGGTATTATACTCTGCCATATTGTTAGAGCACAGCTTTGTGAGGGAATAGGCACACTGGATGACCAGCTTATCGGAAGAGATCAAGACTACCCCTACTCCTGCAATGATCTGACCCATAGGGCCTATTCTTGAAGCGTCGTCGAAAAACATTCGCCAGACAGAATTCTCTTCGACAATTTTGGACTCAAGTACTTCATCTGGAATATCTTCATAGAGTTTGGACGATTCTGGAATCGGATGTGTAGCTAAGAAGTCGGCCAATGCTTGGCCCTTGACAGCTTTTTATGGGACAAATACCATATCATATGGCGTCACTAGTATTGCCCATGTAGCTAATCGAGAGTTCAGTGCTCCTAGCTTTGTCATTAGGACCCTGAGCGGATTGACCCAGAAAATGACATGGATCGTCTGACGTGAAACATAATGACGAGTCTTCTGGATGGCAAATACTAGAGCTAGGCTTTCTTTCTCGACGGGGTTGTACCGGTGTTCGGCCCCGATCATTGTCCTGCTCAGGAAGTAGATAACTTGCTCGTAGCCAGCATCATTATTCTAAGCCAGTAGGGCGCCAAGAGAATGATCCATCGTGTGGACGTAGAGCATAAAGGGCTTGCCTGCGACCGGTGCTACCAGGACTGGAGGACTTATGAGATAAGCCTTGATGTCGTCATATTCCTCCGTCTAGTTTTGTAAAGGGTTGGTATTTTTCGGAAAGGTTTACTATAAACCTTCGGATATATGCGAGACGTCCTTGTAAGCCTCGAAGTTCTCTAAGGTTCTTCGGAGGGTTCATTGTAAAACCCCTAAATTTCTACTATATTTTTTTTATTTTATTTATTTAAAATTTGTACTGATTTTGTATTGTACGTCACGTAGTCGTATGGTACGTCGTGTACGAAGGTTCGTCTTTCGAAATTTCTCGACGAATGCGAATATGTACGAGCGTACATATTTTGAAAAACATTATTTTTATTATTTTTATAATTTTAAAGAAATATAGATAATAATTATTTCTAGCTATTATTTTCAAGTTTACGATTTTATTTATGAAAGCCTTTTCGTTTATAGCAGTTATTAATAATAAATAATATTCTTAGGCATACATATATTTCCTAAATATTTTGCTAGTTTATTTTAAATAAAAATGTAATTTTCGAGATTTATTAATATTAATATTCTATTATTCAAAAGATATTTAAAAATATTTATTATTTTCGAAATTATTATTATTGGTATTTTAAAAAATATATTTGAAAGTTATTATGGCCATTTAAATCTTGATTTGATTTTTGGATTTATTTAATATCCATATTTGGAACTTGATTTATCCTATTTGATTTAAGCTAAAATTTAATTAGATTTGAATTGGATTTGATGTGGATGTAGATTTATTGAATTGATTTAAACTAGTAATTTAATTATCTATTTTTGGGGTTTAAATTAAATCATAATCCATATCTAATTAGAAATTCCCACATCCTATAAATTGGCAGGTACTCCTCCAATTCATTATTCATCCACCAAATTCTTCCACCACAAACGTGCGTGCATCATGTCCGTGTTCCTCGTCCATAAATCTTATTCCAATTTTATATTTACATATTTTTTCCCCATGACGGACAATCCCGACACCATCTCCAATCCTAGCCTAGCCTAGCCTAGTCCCCGCACCTATCGCAGCACCCCGCCGTTCCTTCCGACAACCAACCAGACCTGGCCAAACCCACCGCACAGACACCACCACCGGTACCGTCATCAGCATCACCACGCCCTGCCGCTCTGACGGCGACTCCACCACCACTTCATCCTTACCCCGACGATCCCACACCGCAGCCACCATCACGGACACAGCAGTCCTGCCCCGACACACCACCCGCCATCAACAGTCTCGACCCACCGGAGTTCCCCCGACAACCATCTTCCAGACCACCGACACCTCCGCCAACTCCTCTGGCTCCGACCACCTCCGTCAACCCCACCGAAAACCCAACACGGCGAACCCCAGAAATTAAAGAAAACAAAAACAAACACCTCCGCCACGACAATGGCTTACCTCCATCTCCGGCGAGCATCGTCCGCACCGTCATCGGCGACGCCACCGCGCCGATTCCTCGCCACCACGTCCCTCCAGCTGCGCTGGCCCGCTGGGACCCACATCCTCCGCCTACGACGAACCTCTCCTCCCTCGGCCACCCAGTCACCGACTATAGCCGTTCACCCGAAACCCTAAATGCCGCCAGCCCCCTCTTCCGCCACCGCGCGAGAGCCCCGACTTCCGGCGCTGTGCCGCCACACGCAGCTGCCACACACGCCCCTTCTTCCATCTTCTCCTCTTCCCGCCTCTTCCTCCGGCAACCCTCCGCCTACGACCGCCCCGTCGCTTCGATTTCCAACCGTCGCACGTAGACGCCACACCCGCCGTTACTCACTTCCCCTTGCCGCCGTCGCGCCTAGCGGTGGCCACCCGCGACTGCAGCGCCCCACCGCCTCAGATCCGCCCGCCGACTTGCCGCCGGCCTCTGCTCCAAACCCTCTTCGAACCGCCGCCCGATGTCGAACTTCCCGCCGCTCTCTTCCGCTCTCCCAGACCTCTCCATCGTCTCCCTCGCTCTCCCCCATCTCGCCAGCAGGCCGCCACCCTCCGGCCGCTCTGCTCCCCTCACCGCCGCTCCTCTAAACTCCTCCCCCTCTCTTCTCTTTGTTACTTTTTTGGGAATGATTTGTGTGGAGAAATGGTTCTCCTCTTTCGAGGAGAACCAGCTTTTTTTACTTATTATTTTACGTATTTTTTTTTACTTTACTTTTTGTTTTTCTTAATCATTATTATTATTATTATTATTATTATTATTATTATTGTTTTTATTATTAGTATTATTATTAGTGTTATTATTATTTTTATTATTATTATTTTAGGCATAATTTTATAGATATATTTTGCTTCTATATTAGGTTACAAATATCCAAATGGTTACAAGATCTAGTTTTCCTAGGATATGGAGAATGAGTTTTTCTATCTAAATTATTTTCTATTTTATTAGTAAAAGGTATAGTTTAAATAGCTATAAATATATTTCGGTTTTTCAAAAGTCAATAAAAGTATAGATTTTATCAAGATATTATTTTTTTAGCCTTAAATAAATTTTCTAATATTATTTAGTTTCGCTTAAAATATTTTTGTCTAAAATATTATTTGACAAAACTTACAGTTTGCCTTAAATCGACTTTTGATTTTTGGATATTTATTTGTAAGCATATTTTGACTAATGAATATTATATTTCAAGTATTATAAATTATTTTTCTAAAAATCATATAATTATTATTTTTTTCTTTGGAATCTCCTTCTGCCCATAACCAAACCCATTATTCATGTTCTCTCTCAAATTCAAGCCTACCATATATCCATCCTAACTAATTTGAACCTTCTGGACCCAATGGAACCGACCGTGTCACCATCCGTGGTCACCTTGTATAGTTGTTGCACCGAAGTTGCAGTTCATGCCACCTTGATCATCGCAGCACACCAGGCGCCCTATCAGGCAAGACACCTTGCCATTTGCTGTTTATTTATTTTAGCTCATATTTCATGCATTATTTATTTTCTTTATGTAAAATAAATTGTGATACATGGCATAACTGTTAGAACTTATTGTTCATTTATATTTCCTGCTGTGTATTATTTTTTTCTTATAAATTAAACCTAGATTTAAGGGACCACCATGTCTGTTGCATTTATTGGCCTTGACACGTGGTAACACGAAGTTGTGTGTCGCATGTAGAACACGGAAGTGCGTGATTGGCTGGCCACCAGTACGTACAAGCCGTGCGATAGGAATAACCGCTAATAGATGTTGCATGCTTAGTTTGATTTAGCGGTTATAGAGGTTACTGTTGTGGATACAACAGAGTAGGCATTGGGCGGGGAGGACAATTCCTTAGCATATGGGCTTCGATGCACTTTCCCTTGTGACCCGGACTCTCCGCTGGAGATACGGGGTTGATGACCCATGATTACTGACGGCCACTGACGATTCTGCGGAACGTCATGCTCTTACTGATGGGGCCCCTGGTGCCCCAAGGGGGGACTATGCCGATCCTATTCAGCCAGGGCCCATGCGTAGGAAGGATTGTTCTTAACTACATATCACTTAGAACGGTAGGCTACCTTTATCCGTTAGGTACGAGTACTTTTGGTTTGGGTACTTGTATCTGACCGTGGCTTGGAGCAATAACTTGTCGCGAATTAGTTCGTCACATCTTGTCCTTGTTTGGTTGTAGGTGTGACTTACTACTTCGATGAGAAGGTATTGAACCTTGTTGGGGTCCGGATACTATATTGGATTCTTAGCATGGAAAGATACGTCATCGTGAATTAGTTTACCATCTCTTGTCCTTGTTTGGTTGGGGGGATGGTACGCTCGTTCAGTAGGTGCGTATTGGACCATATTATAATTCGATTTATTTATTTATTTGAGCAATATTTATTCAGTTTATATGGCATGATATTATGTGTCTTGTTACGTCCCTCTGAGGACCTGGTTATCTCTCCAGGTGTGTGCTATTATCTTTCGCAGGTGTTCTAGCTCTAGTCATTATCATCGCTATTTCTTCGAGGATGATTGCATTTGGATCGTCTTCACTTCGCTCGCCAAATTCATATCTTTTCTTATGTATTTTTCCTTATCTTGTTGGTAGTAGATTTGTCTCCGCCCAACATATTGTATCAAGACAAATTCATAGTTGATTATATGATACCTTTTATTCTTGTGGATGAGATTAGTTATGGTTCTACTGCATTTTATAGCTTATGTATTTATACGAGGCTTCCATATATTGGAGTATACTTCGTATGAATGCAGCTGGCATGGATACGTACCTAGTCCTACGTATTTTGGGACTGGGGCGTTACATTCATGTTGAGGATGGCCTTGGTCTTCTCGGGGTCAGCATGGATGCCTTTTGCAGTAATGATGAAACCCAAGAATTTGACGCTAGAAACCCCGATGAAGGATTTAGCAGGGTTTATCTTGAGCTGATGCGCTCGTATGAGATCAAAGATTGTACTTAGATCTTGTAAGTGATCACCACATATACAGCTTTTCATAGTGATGTCATCAACGTAGCATTCGACTATCTTATGAAGGGGTTGTCGAAAGATGGTGCTCATAGCTCGCTGGTATGTGGCACCTGCGTTCATCAAGCCAAAGGGCATCACTATGTAGCAGTAAACCCCTTTTGGAGTCCTGAACGACGTGTGTTTCTCGTCATTCGGGAACATCTTTATCTGGTTGTAGCTCGAATATCCGTCCATGAAGGACATGCGTTCAAAGCCATAAGAATTTTCGATTATAACGTCGGTTATCGGGAGTGGGAACTCGTCTTTCGGGCTGGCGGAGTTGAGGTTCTGGAAGTTGATGCAGACTCGATGTAGCACCCAGTTTCCCAAATAAGGATAATTTTAAAATTTCGTGTTTATAATTATTTTAATAATGATATTTAATTCATGATATGATTTTTGGTGATTTTAAATCATTTAAAAATTATTTAAATCAATGACTTGTGGTTTTGACGTTTTGCTAGTGAAACCCTAGAGACTGTTTGACCTAGAGCCTAACCATGTGATTATAATATTTTAATGTCATTTTTGGCCTAAGGATATTTTGCATTTGACCTCTTTGAATTATTTTGATATTATTTTATTATTTATGATATTGTTTTGGGGTTATTTGAGTCGGGTTCGAATTTCAACTCAATCCGACTTGAAACGGGGACCCGGGGGTAGTTTGACTCTAGTGGGACCCACACACTAGTTAGACATGACCCACATGATATTAATTTTAGTCCACATGATAGAAATATTTTAGTTAGAGGTTAGACTAATTATTATGGATAAGGTTAGTGTGATTAGAGACTTTAGAATGACTAATTTAGCCCAACCAATTAGCCCTTTCCTAATACTCATATAATAGGTTAGTGGGGGCATTTTGGACCTTACCATAATAGGACAAATAGCCCCATATGGCCAGCCACTTTGGGAGAGGATAGGCTCAAGTTTATTTCATTATTCTCATCCACACTCTCTCTCTCTTGTTCTTCTCCAAATTCCTAGAGAGCAATCCCTAGCAATTTCTCCACCAAATCCTTCCATTTCACTACCAAATCTTCTTCTTTCCTTCTCCATTCTAGCCAAGGAGGAAGCTACCCAAGTTTGGGAGGATTCGGAGCTCGTTCGTGTCCTTTTGGAATCTCTACGTGTCGGTGTCGCTCCGAGAAGGCTTTTCTTCGATTCGATCTACCGGGAGGTATAAATCCCTTCTCCTTTTCATTTCCTCATGCATATATGTCTATTTTAAACCAATAGGAATAACCCCCATGGTTGTATCTCCATTTGTGTCTATTTCGTGTCCATTTGGAGGTCATAGGAGTGTCCTTTGTGTTGTGGTTGTGTCCATGTGGGAAAATCTCAAATTTGGACACACTATGTGTTGTTGTTATGTATGAATGAATTATTACATGTTTAATCTCATATTTTTGTATTGGAGATGTGTTCTATAGTGTCTCATATATATATATTAGTGTAGAGAGTGAGTTCTTGATATATTATGTTATATACTTGTGTTCTTTTGTCTCAAACTACCCAAATCCGTCATGATTTTTATCCACGTTTTTAATTTCAGCCCTAACTTAGAAATGTCATAACTTCTAGCTCAAAGCTCGGTTTAATCTTCCGTTTTTTTTAAAAGAAGCGTATTGAAGTTAGATTTCCAAAAACATGTATTAATAGGCCTAATTCTTTCTGTAACTTTCTGGAGAATTATTTGAGTGTCAGCTGTACGAAAGACA
The DNA here is from genome assembly GCA_029216955.1 of Iris pallida. Taxonomy (NCBI): domain Eukaryota; kingdom Viridiplantae; phylum Streptophyta; class Magnoliopsida; order Asparagales; family Iridaceae; genus Iris; species Iris pallida. Next base: position 10,050,496 of record JANAVB010021800.1, on the reverse strand, counting down.
AACGCGTTCTCGGTGTTTTCGCAATTCCGGGAGTTTCCGAAAACGAAAATGCGATCCGTTTGAAGTTTCGGAAAGCTAACACATAGATCTATAACATACTTTAATTCTAAATTTTAATTCATGCTAAGATGGTACAGTATTGATTATTAGTAGGAGTTACTATTCGGCATATGCATTTTGTGCACCCTTGTGTGTAATATAATCTTCTATTTGATTTTAACCCATGTTAATGTATATACATTATGTAATTAAATAGAGAATGCAAGCATGAGTAAATGGTTAAATAAATGATGTATAAGATGTAAGTATCCTATCTAATGTAAGCATGTATAAGTATGGCTTGTAATGAATATGTAGGTTCCATAGTATGTAATGTATGGTGCATATAGTGGTGCAAGAGAATAAATGAATGATGAATGAATGCAAGCATGAATGTAATGTAATAATAGATGTAATGTATGCAATATACAAGTTAATGAGATGTAATGTTCTATGTTAACACAAATCCTATATTACCTCATGTACCCCCTTACACTATATTGACACTATCACACTTGACACATTATTCACTTACACTTTGACACTCTTTAATATGTATACACTATATATGCCCATTTAACCCTCACTTGCCCCTTTGCCATGTTCACATACACACACATAGCCTCTTAAATAAGTATTTATGAATATAGTTAACTTAGCTATGTATGTATATTATATGTATGTTAGCATATTGTGTTGTAATATATAAGTTTATATAACCATTTGAAATACCGTGATTATAGACCTAATGTTGAATACCAATATATGCATGTGTATATATGTATAGACATATATAGCTTAAAATAATAGATTACCTAGTGTATATCCAATGTGAATTCTTGCATATTTGAGTATTGAATAATTGCATGCTATATAGAGTTGGGTGTATGTTGGCTTGTATAGCCTTGTATTGATGTGTGCTTACTAGGATAGTCTTGGTTAGGCCTAGTAAGACTTACTGGGTTAGGACATGACCTAGTTTGACCTAGTTTGACTAGTGCAGTTGACCAGAGTTGACCAAGGGTTGACTTTGGCCTAGTTTGACCTAGGTTCATGTAGAATGCATTGTAGTGCTTTATATTATCCTTCTGGATATGTTGTGACTTGTGCTGTTCTAATTAGGAGCCAGACACCTCTCCTCGGACAGTATCTTTACCTTGGACATTCAGATATCAGGCGAGTACATTCTCTGATCATTTTATATCCTGCTTAGAATTATTTTCTGCATTAAATTACTTTACTTGTACTGTCACGTTGGTCACACGGATTGGTACTATACGGATCCCTTCTTGAGATGTTATCCTTAGGGAACATCAGGTACTACATGTTCTGTGCGTTTTACTTACGTGACGTATCACTATGCTTCACAGGTTCTTTGATCACTTGTGACATATACTCTTATGATCACAGAGTCTCCTAGAATCTCCTATCCCATTTACTGGGTATCCTAGAATCTCCTAGAATTCCCATTTTTGGGACATCCATGTATCACCCTTCGGGGGCTTTGCGTGGAATCATAACATAACTTGGTTGGATCCTTGTGTACTGGTTAGGGGTATGGGGGAGTAGAAATAGACATGTGAATACTACCCAAGTAGTATCTTATCAGAATCTCTTCCATAGTGTCTTATCAGAATCTCCTATGCCATTTACATGTCTATATTGTACTCTGACTCACTAGCCACATGTTAGTTCTCTATTTATAGTAGATATTTCTATTACAGCTCTCTCTCTCTCTCTGTTTACATACAGTATTTCTTTCAGTACCTGTATCTTACTTTACTGTATGATTATATTTTCTAACCTGCTATGAACTGTTGAGATGTAATGTGCTCGCTCCTGTCCTGACTGGACCTGTTGATAAATTTTACAGATAGCCTGGAGGTTGCCTGCTAGCCTAGAGGAGATAGTAGAGGTTGCATAGATAGCTAGGGTTTTTGTTTATAGTTTATTTTCATTCATCTTGAGTTGTATTTATGGATTACTGTATTTGGGTTTTGAGATGTATCCTGAGTTTGTATCTTAGACACTAGACTTCTATCTGTTGTATCTCTTTTCGATTTTATGTTTTATCTATCTTCCTTTATGCTCTACCTTAGATGTGATTGAGTTTACATTCTGCTATGTCACCCCCATTCGGGGAGTATAAACTGTTTAGTCTTATACTGTTAGATGCATTGAGACCTAGGACAGCATTCTACCGCCGATACTGCGGCGTAGGCTGGGCGTTGTTACGTTCTCGTGCCCTAACTCTAGGGTGCGGATCGTGACACATTTTTAGTGGTGGTCCATGCAGGTCGAGTTTGTGTAGTGGTATTCGAACTAGAGTACCACTACAGCCTGCAGTAGGATTAGGATATATTTTTGAAGATACTCAATCACAATTAGGATCCCTTGAGAGATTCCTGTGACGACCCTTGAGAATCTTGTTTAACTCCGATTTGAAAACTCTTTTCTTTTTTCCTTGATTTGATTTATCTTTACTTTCTGCTATTGAATTTGATTTTGATGGATTATTATTGAATTTGAGTTTGTATTTATTGATTTTGATGAAGATTGTTGAAAAATTTGAATCTTGATGTTAGCTATAGCATCCGAGTTTGTAATTATATGATTTGAAAGATTTTGTTCATTTCTAAATTTTGATGTTTGTTGATAAATTTGATTTTTTTTGGTATTCATTGTTGATTTAATTTAATTTTTGGCAAGATGAAATTATATGGGCTAGGTCATCTAAGTTATGAAAATCTTGTCTTCTATAGTCACATTAGCCAGCATGGTGAGGACATATAGTCTGATTTTAGATATATTTCTCGGGTGTGAAAATTTAAGATTTTTGCAGCCAAGCTAGCGGCATCGCGAAAATGTTAAATACCATAATTCTAGAGGTATGTGCATAAGTCAAGGACTCTGTGATTATCGTAGCCTTGCTCACTAGTATGACGAGGATTTAGAGTACCATGATTTTGGATAGACGCATATGATTATCAGATTGTACCTTAAATGTTTTCGAACATGTTTTTGCTACTTTTATTTCAGTCATTCAAAAAAAAAGAAGGAATTATTGTTGTTTTGTTTTGTTTTGTTTCTCATTGTTTACTTAGGATGTAGCTTTAGCTATTTTTATAAACCTTGTGTAACTTCTTACAAAAATTTATTTCTTCTTAATACAATAAACCAATGATTTTGCTAGGCCTTATTTTGGATTTGGTATTATAATTCTTGTTTCAAAAAAAATGGGTCCCTCTTTTAAATAGATAAGCAGAACAGATTCTATTATCATTCTTTTCCTGCCAATATTTTTACTACCATCATTCCTTGTCTTATATACCTGTCCTGATTATATCAATTCCCTGTCTCGTATATAATTCTGTTAGCTATACCTTGACAACTCTTGAATCTTGATATCATTTTGCCTGAGAAATGTTAAGGAAGTGACATAAATTATATAGCTCAGAGAAGACATAACTGGTTATTTTATGATGATCTAAAGGAAATCAAATGTGGAGTGTTCCATATGGAAACTTGAGATAGAAATATGGTAAAGGTCTCGAATAGAATAAAGAGATGTATACTGCCAATCTGGAAACAATTACATTTAGAAAAAATTTGGGGTTATGAGATAGTTTATAGGTGTATTCAAAACTAATGAGGATATCAGAGGTCAACCTAGTTTTGAGAACTTAGAAAATCTTGGTTATTGATTCTGGGAAAAACTTTTACTCTGAGGCTATGTAGAAGGTTAGTAATGGAAAAGAGAAGTTAATTGTGTTTAATAAGGATATTAAACAAGATGTTGCGAGGAAATGACTAGGGATAGAGAGAGCACAAAGTTATGAAAGTTTAGAGATTGTTGTGAAATATTTTTAGGAGAATAATATTCAAGGGTGTATGTCGAAGAAAATACGAAAGCTGATTTTATGATGAAAGATAAGTTTTATAAGGCCTAGAGATTTAAATTAAATAATACGAGGAGAATAATTTGAATAAGTTCAAGGAATTCGTAAACGGGATTTAGAGGTTTTGGGTCAAATTTAAGACAAGGTGAAAGAACTTGGAAATTTAAATAAATGGTTAATGTTGATTCCTAAATGTGAGGGTTGTGCTTCAAAAGTGATGTTTGGAAATTGGAAATTGCCTACGGTAGTCATGGTAAGGGTTTAAGTAAATGTTAAATTTTCATATGGAGACTGGTGAGGTAAAGATATGATTGGCAAGTTATGACCAGATGAACTTAAGAGTATCAGAAGCAGATGACTAACTCGATCTTCATTATTTTTGTGCATTAATTACCACCTCTTGAACTCCCACTTTCTAATTGAGATCCTTGACGTTCCTTATCGTGACTTTGATATTCGGAATGTAATACTAGCTGTTACCCTCCAACAAATCTTATACGTAAGACCTAGACAAGCTCACCATCGTGTAGGTATATAATGTCCCACTAAAACCTGTCTTCTTGTACTCTATTTTCTTGATATAATTTTCTGGTCAACTGGCTAAACTATAACCTCTACCATTATACTAAATTTCTTCTTATTTCAATTAAAAATCCAGCCTTGACTCGATTCTTTTGACCCGACATGTGATGGTGTTCTGCTTGTTTCCTTAGATGCTTAACCTTGTACCTTATCTGATTACTTGATCCGTTGGTTAAAAAACTTGGACTATGTAATTCCTTTCATCATTACCACCCTTATATCTTATGCTGCTAAATTAGCCTTAGTTTTGCAAGCTTATCTATTTTCGAGCTTGGTCATGACATATTTTATTGGGTGGCCACCCACTAACATATTGTCTAATCAGAATCGGTACATGATGGTCTGATCAACCTATTGCACTTTGGTTCGCTTTTTTATGTATCAATCTACGAGAATGGAGACTTAGTTAAACTTGACCCTAGAGTCTCATTCGCGACAGCCTTGACAATTCTACTTGAAATCTTTTCTTCGCCTATGAACCTCGTATTCGTACTCAGTCGAATTAAATTTAATCATGACCTGAACCTCCATCATTGGATGCTCGTGCTCATACTTTGATTTCATTGATTTCCCTTCTTGCCCAAATCTCGTTTTATCCCGAAATTGATCAACTTAGATCGTGTCAAGACAAAAATCTATTTATGATTTGTTGTGCCTAAATTTTCAATTTTTGCCATTTTATGGAATAGTAACCTTTTAATAATTTCTTAGTTGCTTGTTAATGACCAATTTTTATATAGGATGGTAGACAGCCCTACAACCTTGATGATTGTTGTTCCCTTACCTTCCCAATTAGGACACCCTAGATTGTTTGTGTGTTGATACCATAGTACTGTTTTGACCTAGAATGACCAGTGCACCTAGGTGAGACTTCCAACTGCTACGATATGCCCTGACCTTGTATACTATTCCTTCAAATTGCATGATTTAGATAAATTTTTCTTAGACCTTGATTGTTGGAAAATAGGGACGTCACCCCATTAGTATCAGTTGTAGATATATATAGGTTAGTCCTTGATGTGGGAATGTGTGTCTCTAAACATGTAGCTTAGGAGATTTAGGAGAGATTATAGTATCAGCCTTGATAGGATGTACTAGTCTTTTGGTGAGTATAAATGTGTTATGAGAGATAGGGGCCTATATGTCTTAGTAATGCATCGTTCCTATGGTAATAGAATATATTAATAGATGGTTAATAGGAAGATAATAGTTTAAGCATACCTATAGCCTATGATCAGTTCATTTTCATCCTTAGTTAAGATCACTTTAAAATAGGTCCAGTCCCTTGGATATAGGTTCCAGTCCATATTTTATTGAAGTTCCATTACCGCCGTACAGCAGAGCAGTATTGGAGGTATTCCTAGATTGACACTTTTTAGATGTCCGTTTATTATTTCAGTGTTAGGAAGTGTTACCTTAGATATTGGGTAGGTTAGAGGCTCTAGAAGGAGTACTATCAATCTTAAATTTCAAGGACAAAATTTTTCTAAGGTGGATAGAGTTGTAGCACCCAGTTTCCCAAATGAGGATAATTTTGAAATTTTGTGTTTATAATTATTTTAATAATGATATTTAATTCATGATATGATTTTTGGTGATTTTAAATCATTTTAAAATTATTTAAATCAATGACTTGTGGTTTTGACGTTTTGCTAGTGAAACCCTAGAGACTGTTTGACCTAGAGCCTAACCATGTGATTATGATATTTTAATATCATTTTTGGCCTAAGGATATTTTGCATTTGACCTCTTTGAATTATTTTGATATTATTTTATTATTTATGAAATTGTTTTGGGGTTATTTGAGTCGGGTTCGAATTTCAACTCAATCCGACTTGAAACGGGGACCTGGGGGTAGTTTGACTCTAGTGGGACCCACACACTAGTTAGGCATGGCCCACATGATATTAATTTTAGTCCACATGATAGAAATATTTTAGTTAGAGGTTAGACTAATTATTATGGATAAGGTTAGTGTGATTAGAGACTTTAGAATGACTAATTTAGCCCCAACCAATTAGCCCTTTCCTAATACTCATAGAATAGGTTAGTGGGGGCATTGTGGACCTTACCATAATAGGACAAATAGCCCCATATGGCCAGCCACTTTGGGAGAGGATAGGCTCAAGTTCATTTCATTATTCTCATCCACACTCTCTCTTTTGTTCTTTTCCAAATTCCTAGAGAGCAATCCCTAGCTATTTCTCCACCAAATCCTTCCATTTCACCACCAAATCTTCTTCTTTCCTTCTCCATTCTAGCCAAGGAGAAAGCTACCCAAGTTTGGGAGGATTCGGAGCTCGTTCGTGTCTTTTTGGAATCTCTACGTGTCGGTGTCGCTCCGGAAAGGCTTTTCTTCGATTCGATCTACCGGGAGGTATAAATCTCTTCTCCTTTTCATTACCTCATGCATATAGGTCTATTTTGAACCCATAGGAATGACCCCCATGGTTGTATCTCCATTTGTGTCTATTTTGTGTCCATTTGGAGGTCATAGGAGTGTCCTTTCTGTTGTGGTTGTGTCCATGTGGGAAAATCCCAAATTTGGACACACTATGTGTTGTTGTTATGTGTGAATGAATTATTACATGTTTAATCTCATATTTTTGTATTAGAGATGTGTTCTATAGTGTCTCATATATATATTAGTGTAGAGAGTGGGTTCTTGATATATTATGTTATATACTTGTGTTCTTTTGTCTCAAACTACCCAAATCCGTCATGATTTTTATCCACGTTTTTAATTTCAGCCCTAACTTAGAAATGTCATAACTTCTAGCTCAAAGCTCGGTTTAATCTCCCATTTTTTTTAAAAGAAGAGTATTGAAGTTAGCTTTCCAAAAACAAGTATTAATAGGCCTAATTCTTTCTGTAACTTTCTGGAGAATTATTTGAGTGTCAACTGTACGAAAGACAAACGCGTTCTCGGTGTTTTTGCGATTTCGGGAGTTTCCGGAAACGAAAATGCGATTCGTTTGAAGTTTCAGAAAGCTAACACATAGATCTATAACATACTTTAATCCTAAATTTTAACTCATGCTGAGATGGTACAGTATTGATTATTAGTAGGAGTTACTATTTGGCATATGCATTTTGTGCACCCTTGTGTGTAATATAATCTTCTATTTGATTTTAACCCATGTTAATGTATATACATTATGTAATTAAATAGAGAATGCAAGCATGAGTAAATGGTTAAATAAATGATGTATGAGATGTAAGTATCCTATCTAATGTAAGCATGTATAAGTATGGCCTGTAATGAATATGTAGGTTCCATAGTATGTAATGTATGGTGCATATAGTGGTGCAAGAGAATAAATGAATGATGAATGAATGCAAGCATGAATGTAATGTAATAATAGATATAATGTATGCAATATACAAGTTAATGAGATGGAATGTTCTATGTTAACACAAATCCTATATTACCTCATGTACCCCCTTACACTATATTGACACTATCACACTTGACACATTATTCACTTACACTTTGACACTCTTTGATATGTATACACTATGTATGCCCATTTAACCCTCACTTGCCCCTTTGCCATGTTCACATACACACACATAGCCTCTTAAATAAGTATTTATGAATATAGTTAACTTAGCTATGTATGTATATTATATGTATGTTAGCATATTGTGTTGTAATATATAAGTTTATATAACCATTTGAAATGCCATGATTATAGACCTAATGTTGAATACCAATATATGCATGTGTATATATGTGTAGACATATATAGCTTAAAGTAATAGATTATCTAGTGTATATCCAATGTGAATTCTTGCTTATTTGAGTATTGAATAATTGCATGCTATATAGAGTTGGGTGTATGTTGGCTTGTATAGCCTTGTATTGATGTGTGCTTGCTAGGATAGTCTTGGTTAGGCCTAGTAAGACTTACTGGGTTAGGACATGACCTAGTTTAACCTAGTTTGACTAGTGCAGTTGACCAGAGTTGACCAAGGGTTGACTTTGGCCTAGTTTGACCTAGGTTCATGTAGAATGCATTGTAGTGCTTTATATTACCCTTCTGGACATGTTGTGACTTGTGCTGTTCTAATTAGAAGCCAGACACCTCTCTCCGGACAGTATCTTTACCTTGGACATTCAGATATCAGGCGAGTATATTCTCTGATCATTTTATATCCTGCTTAGAATTATTTTCTGTATTAAATTACTTTACTTGTACTGTCACGTTGGTCACACGGATTGGTACTATACGGATCCCTTCTTGAGATGTTATCCTTAGGGAGCATCGGGTACTACATGTTCTGTGCGTTTTACTTACATGACGTATCACTGTGCTTCACAGGTTCTTTGATCACTTGTGACATATACTCTTATGATCACAGAGTCTCCTAGAATCTCCTATCCTATTTAATGGGTATTCTAGAATCTCCTAGAATCCCCATTTTTGGGACATCCATGTATCACCCTTCGGGGGCTTTGCGTGGAATCATAACATAACTTGGTTGGATCCTTGTGTACTGATTGGGGGTACGGGGGAGTAGAAATAGACATGTGAATACTACCCAAGTAGTATCTTATCAGAATCTCTTCCATAGTGACTTATCAGAATCTCCTATGCCATTTACATGTCTATATTGTACTCTGACTCACTAGCCACATGTTAGTTCTCTATTTATAGTAGATATTTCTATTACAGCTCTCTCTCTCTCTCTGTTTACATACAGTATTTCTTTCAGTACCTGTATCTTACTTTACTGCATGATTATATTTTCTAACCTGCTATGAACTGTTGAGATGTAATGTGCTCGCTCCTGTCCTGACTGGACCTGTTGATAAATTTTACAGATAGCCTGGAGGTTGCCTGCTAGCCTAGAGGAGACAGTAGAGATTGCATAGATAGCTAGGGTTTTTGCTTATAGTTTATTTTCAATCATCTTGAGTTGTATTTATGGATTACTGTATTTGGGTTTTGAGATGTATACTGAGTTTGTATCTTAGACACTAGACTTCTATCTGTTGTATCTCTTTTCGATTTCATGTTTTATCTATCTTCCTTTATGCTCTACCTTAGATGTGATTGAGTTTACATTCTGCTATGTCACCCCCATTCGGGGAGTATAAACTGTTTAGTCTTATACTGTTAGATGTATTGAGACCTAGGACAGCGTTCTACCACCGACACTGCGGCGTAGGCTGGGCGTTGTTACGTTCTCGTGCCCTAACTCTAGGGTGCAGGTCGTGACACTCGAATCTTCCCATTCTTTTTAGTAACATGAACGATGTTGGCTACCCAATTTGGGTGTTGTTCCTCACAAATAAACCTACTATTTAAGAGCTTATCCACTTATTTGTCAATGGCGTCCATGATGTTAGGACGGAAGCGTTGTTGTTGCTGCTTAACAGGCTTAACATTGGGAAAGATGTTAAGCTTGTGCATTGTGACTTGTGGATTGAAACCTGGCATGTCTTCATAGCTCCAGGCGAAGATGTCGATGTATTCTTTGACAAGTTGAATCAATGATTCCCGATCCCCTCTTGCCAAACTTTTGCTGATGAATAAGGGTTTAGACGAGGATTCGTCCCCTAAGTCAATTTTTTCGACTTCATCTTCAGTAGGCGGTTCTTGTAGCTCAAAGCAAGATTCCCACTATGCACCTAGACGTTGAGCCAAGGCTTCTTCCTCGAAGAACTCCACTGCTTGATCATCGTCTTCTTCTTCTGAAGGATGCGTGGATGTCATATTGACTGACAATACCTTCATGAAGATTAGACTGATGCTGGTGTCGGAGTCTCAAGTTGAAGCTTCAGATAATTGAGAATTTATAGCCTCTTCAGCTTCTGAACTCTTTGGGGTTGTCGGAGGTGTGATGTAGCCTACCCCCCTCCGTCGATTATGATAGTAATAGTCTTTTGGCTTCCCAAAACTGGAAGCCGTAAAGAAAGACGTCGGCCTCTGCCATAGTTCAGACCCTGATCGCTTTCAAATCATAATCCATCTTTTGGATGAGGTACTTTGCTTGATCGGTGTACCGGTATACTTGCATTCTACCGGTGTCAGGTTCTGGCTTGACTGGAGGGAGGCCTTGATGACGCTCGACTTTGCTGAAGATAATAGGTTTCTCATCCTGGTTCCGGGATAGAACTATATAACAGACTCATTGGCATAGGATGACTCGATTTACATGATTAATATTTACAACGACTGTAAGGCATTATCTAGAGTATACATGGCATTCCAATGTGGAAAACTAGAATAATTCAAAGACAACCTTTTATTGATAAAATACGGGATCTTGTCCCAGGGAATTACATCATCAAGGGATGGGGCGTCAACATTGGTAGATATGTACTCTCCCAATTCTTCATCAGTGAGCACCAGAGTAGCCATGGGCGACTCAGAAGAGTTCATCGGGAGTTTGACCCGTATTGGCTCTTGAACATGTGTTGAAAGAGATGCCGGGGTTTTTCTCGTAGCTTGACCACGAGGGGATTTGACAATTGGGAAGGCTTCCCCTAGAGTCATATTTTGAGAGGTGTCTCAGCTCGCACCTCGGAGACTGGTGCTTTCCCGTGCAGCTATACTACAAGAGGAGCTAACACTTGGGGAGGTCTCCCCTTGAGCCGTATCTTCAAAGGGGCCTCAGTTGTTTTTTCAATCGGAAAGGCTGGTGCCTTCCCTCGTAGCTTAACTACGATAGGGACCGATGCTTAGGGAGGTTTCCCCTTAAGTCGTACCTTCAGAGGGATGCTAGTCGTCATTTTTGCTTCGGTATCGACCTCGACTTCTACTTCGTTATCGACATCGTTGGCTTCATCGTCCAGATGAATTAATTTATACATATCGGGGTCAATAAAAAAGGCCTCAATGCCTCTGAAGGGATCTACATCAGCAAATTCTTTCCCGACTATGCCGTTGGTGGACATATATTTTTTGTATTGGTGGAGAGTAGATGGCACCACCATCTATTCATGTATCCATGGCCACCCCAACAGGATGTTATAGTTGGCATCCGCATCCACGACATAGCAAGTCACCTCTGTTTGGAGATCGCCGATATGACATTTCAGCCGAATCTTATCCAGTGGTTCGCTCTTGCTATCGTTGAAGCCGCTGATTGTAGTGTTGGATGCAGTCAGGTGATGCATCGGGATCCCCAATATCTGGAGCAGAGTTTTTAGAATAATGCTAAGAGAAGACCCCGGGTCGATCTGGATCCGATCTACCTTGATGGCACCAACGTACCCTGTGTAATACAACGATCTGTTGTGTCGGTTGTTCTTGAGTGGCATGTCTTGTTGAGTGAAGATGATGTTGGGGATGATTTCCCTTTTGCTATGGTAATGCGAACATACAGTTGGATCTTCTTCAGGCTGCTTGACTTGGCTGATGAAGGACTCAGCAACCTTCTGTGCTTTACATGGAGCCTTTCGAGTATCTTTAGATAGTCGGAGGAGCTCAAATAGGGATAGTCGAACCGGAGTACTGGGGAGATGTGCTAGTATGTCGAAGTTGTGGGGTTTAGTCAACCCCGCGACATTGTCTTTTCGTAGAGGCCTATCGAAACGAGCCTTTTTCTGCTTCTGTTTGTCGACTGCTGGAGATTGGGATGAACCCTCCCCTTGGGCAGCCGTGGTGGTGATAAGAGGCGTCACTTCGACCGGAGCCTCCTCTTATTGGATGTTTTACTGTGAGCGCGTCTGAACAGGAAGGGCTTCCTCAGGGGAGGAAGTGACTGTGTGGCAAGACTTGGTCTTCTTGCCTTTGGTTTTGGAGGTAGGATGTACCCCCGGTTGAGTCAATTTCGGAGCTAGATCTAGGTGGACCCACATGATCTCTCCCCGGGACATCGTAAGTGGTATTAGTCTAATCATATTTTCATGAATTGGTGGAAGGTTGATTACTTCCATTATCGCCTTTGGGATAGGGACGACACCATCTTGAGCTTCAGTAGGTGGCAAGGTGCCAAACTAGAATGACACCATGTTGGCTGAGACTGTCTTCTCTTTACAATCAAGTGAGAGGATATTCGAATTGATCATGTGTTGTATGTAGTTCTTCAAGATATAACAGTCTCGGGTCAGAGGCCCGACGAACCGATGGTAGTGGCAGTACCTCTGGTCGCCCACCCTGTCAACCTCATCGGGACACTTTGGATCAGGCAACTTAATCTTGTCGCTTAGCTTCAACTTCTCTAAGAGCTGTAGGGTGCCTTCATCATTGAAGGAGTAAACCTCCTTCAGTCTTGGTGCAGGCAATGGTTTCTGAGCGGGACCTTGTATGCCTTTCGAGGCATTGATAGTCAATACCTGCTTCCCCTTTGGTTCGTGCCCGTTGTTGTTGTTGGTGGCACTTTTTTCTTGTCATCGAACGCAGGAAATCTAACTCCCAGAAGTCGAGAATCACGTGCCTTCTTCTCGACACTTTCGGTACTGATGATTAGCGAACTCCAATATGGAGGCTGGACGGAGTCGAGCCAGAGCTTGATTATGGGCGTCATATTCATGCTGAAAGAATCTATCAAAACATGCTCTGGTATACCGAGAGGTAACCTTAAACATGCCTGATGGAAGCGCTCAATGAAAGCTCGAACGGTCTCCTTCTCCTTTTGGACCACTTTTGTCAGAGATGACATTATCATATCTTTTTGTCCAACGTAGAATCGGTCAAAGAACAAATGTGTTATGTCATCGAAGGAGGATATGCAGTTGTCAGGGAGACTACAGTACCAGTTGTAGGCGACTCCCTTCAATGCCTCGACGAACAAACTTGTAAGCAAGGCATTTTCCTTCGGGAGATGTCCTGTCACAGAATGGAAGTAGGTCAGATATCAGCGGGGAGACTCATTTCCGTCAAATTGTGTCAATATTTGTGGTTTTTATTTGGAGGATAAACCACTTTGTTCCATTCGGGAGGATAAGGTTGCCGAATCACAAGCTTCTGGCGTTCCTCCTATTTATTTTGCGCTTCAAAGTGATCGCGTAAATCCCTCACTATCTCAACCAGCTCCTCCGTAGAGCTAGTAGCAGGTGAAGGAGGTAAAGTGTGAAGCTCGGTACCCGAAGGAACTGACATCCGAGGTACAATGTGATGATCTGTCCCTACAGATACCCATTGAGGGGGTATACTTGACTCTCCATTAGCCCTAGGATCAGGATTGGTAGATGCAGGTGTCCTTTGAGATGTCGATTATTCCGAATCTCAAATACCATTTGGGTCAAAGATTGCATGGTGGTGGAGAGGGTCTTGAGGCCATCTTCCAAGGTGTCCATGCATCGTACAAGATCCGGAGCTGAAGCATCTATTTCTTCTTCGTTGCCACCCCCTGCCATGTAGATGGGCATGACATGGGTAGAAGTGGATGGATCGGTTGATGCTTCACTTTTAGCCTCGCTTTCTTATGGGGAGGTTAGACAAAGAGCTTCTTCTTCGACGCCTCGTACCTGCTACACCCAGCTACATCAGTGTCAGTTCCTTGATGGATATCCTCATCCTCGAAAAAGGGGTTATCGTGGACAGTCGGGGTCTGATCACCCCCAGCTTGTATTATTTTTCTCCTCAATCGAGTATTTTGGAATACCCCGGTTGGCGAGACTGCTGCTTTGCTTTTCTTCGGTTGGCTCTTCGATGGACCAGCCGAGGCCGAGGAGTTGGTGATGTTGGCTTTTCTTCCAGATGCATGGGAGTTGGAAACGATATAGCACGAGGCGACCGGGGGTTCTGTCTCGTCGTCAATTGGCACTCTTTTTTGAGACGATGTCGGATAGGTGCAGCTGGTTGCGGTTGCTAGAATACAGACCGCCTTGGTGGTGCAGTCGTTGTTTTGCAACAGCAGCAATTACTGGTGACCATAGCACAAGTATGCCCCGTGAGGGGTACATCATGCCTGGAGGTCATGTCTCCTGGTCTACGTCTGTGAGTGATCATATTGCGTAGATTGTGTAAGGAGAGTTTCACATTTGTACCCCTTTCAGGTGCATGGCAAGGCCGAGCGTTGGGGTGATTATGTGAATATTATGCCCCCTGAACTGGTTCCAACAAATAAAATGTGCCCAGATCAATGGTGGGAGAATAACATGTATTGCGACTTGAACCCACTTTATGCGTACAGCCTACGTAGGCGTATGGGTTCAAAGCCATAAGATTTGCTCCACCCAGCTTGGTTCCATGAGCAGGGGATACGCCCAAGTGGGACGGGAATTCGAGAGTTGACTCATTGCTGGTGCCAAAGCACCCGCGTTGACTCTGTATAGCTTACCATCAGCTGTACGCATGACTTTCAGAGCGCATTTTTCGTTCGCTGCTAGCATAGCACGTTTGGGGCGCATGGTCCGTCTTACCTTGGACTTCTTTGTACTAGCCCATAAAGACGTAAAGTACTCAGAATCTAATTCTTCTTCGCCATGACAGTGAATGATTATATCAAAGCCAGAGATTTTTTCCTGCACATCAGAGCTCATGTATGGAAGACTGACTGCGCCCATGTTCCGTCGGTGCATCTTTTTCGATTGGGAAGAAAAAGAAGGTGTGACGTCAATACTACGCTTCCCAGGCAGATGTGCTACACCAGTAGAAATGTCTTGGTTGCTGAGAATGTCAACAGAAAGGAAGGACGACGCTGGTGCAGCTTCTTCAGTGATGGTGCTCGGCGCATCGCCTTTGCGCACCCAGACTTGGCGGGTCTTCTTCGGATTTGGCAGCCGCTTCGAAGGACTCACACTACCTTTAGAGATGTACTTCTCGTGCGCCTATTGATTGAGGCATACCACAAGCATCTTGTAGGAGGAGCCAAGCTTATTATCGTCAGACTGCGACACGACTTTCTCGTTGGAGGAGAAAGTGGTCCTAACAGAGTCGCCAGCTTGTTTACCATTAAAATAAGTTGTTTGGATTGAACTTTGAATTTAATTACAAAAAAATAGATTACAATATAGATTTAGATGTAATCCTAGGAGTACACCTTTGTTTTTGTCTGGGAACCGTGGCGATGGAGCGAGTGGTAATTCCTTGACTCCGTTGACGATCTGACGACGATCTCGAACTCTCTGAAAGTCTGGGTTGCTCTGGAACGAGCAGTGACTTGAAGAGGATTGGGACTCTTGCAAGTGCTCTCAATGCTGAAGTGGTAAAAAAATGTTCAACAAGTGGGGCTTCGATCTTGGAGATTGGAGATTGGATGAAGGAATGATCCTTCTATTTATTGGCAGCAGAATGATCTGCTTATGTGCACATATGCGATACACACACGAAGTACTTGCACGTAGGGACGCTACGTGGCTGACTTCGTTGGGCGCATGGACAATGCACCAGGGAGTTGGAGCTGAATCTGTTTGAACTGTATTGTTGAGCTGCGGTGGAGTTGACACGTAATAGTTGTTGAGATTAGGTTGTTGATGAGATCTTGGGTGGTTGGCACCCATTCGTAGGTAGAACTGAGTCAATGACACATAACACGTATTAATGTCTCAAAGATCTCGGATTTGGTACAGGACGATCTGTCTGGATGTGCCTAAGATTTGGTGCATGAGGAGACGTAGCTCATGGATTTTAGGAGTCAAAAGCAAGTCTGAGCACATGGATTTTAAGACGCATACAGGGCTTTGGGCACATGGCTGTGGAGGCGCATGCGGGTGATCAGTCGACCACGTGGCGGAGCACAGATGTAACCGACAAAATAAGTAATGATGAGGCTGACGTCGACGGCTCTTCGTTTCCTACAAAAGCTGTCAACTTTCCAGTCCTCGAGAAACGTGACAATGGTTCTGTCACATAGCATTAAATGCTTGATGGGTGACGAGCTTAGGTAGGCACATCTGTTCGTTCGTCACTAGGTACATCGGCTTGGGGCACATGATGCTGAGGAGCGCATCTGCTACGTGGCGCATCTCCTTTGGTCAGCTTTATCGGGTCTTTCGAGACTTGAATTGATGATTCATTGACTTAGCTAAATTCGAGGTGGCGGGTTCATCTCCATTAAAGCAAGTTCACTGTACTGACTTCGCGAAAGTTGCCACATGTCGCATGGGTTTGATTTGCCCTGGTCTATAAATAGCAGCGGTGAGAGAGAGTTTGCTTCGTATTTCACATAACTTTTCGACAAAGATGAACTTGACCGATCCTCCTCCTCAGCAAAAGGTTGCACTGTGGGTTGTGGCTCTCCTCATTCGAAGAAGGTTTAAGGATGAGCTCTTTCAGAAGACTGAGATGTGCTGGGAGAGCTATGGACACAACAGCTTATGTTCGAACCCTTTGTTGGCAGTGTTCTTCTACGAGATGGCATTAGGTGCCTATTGCATCCAAAGATCGGGGTCATCGTGCCCCAACTTCTGATATACTGGAAGAGATACTGGGTTTGGATTGATTGCCAACCCATATTCTGCTCAATAAGTGCTTCATTAGCCGAAGCACTAGTGGGTTGACGAGGAAGTGATTCGCTCTGATGAGGAGAAGTGATGCGCCTACGCTGAGACGTCAGAGTGATGTGCCTAGCTGAGATATCGAAGTGATGTGCCTAGCTATAGTTTAGGCTTTTTCTTTGTAGTAGACTTTTTGTTGTAACAAAGAGTTTGGACATGTAATAGGCTTTTATGTGAAAAATAAAAAAAATCTAATCTTCATGTGCCTCTTTTCTTTGTTGTCTTTTGATGTGTCAACATTCTGTCTTTGGCGCATGATGTTTGGGGGCGTATAGTGCTTTGGGGCGTATAAGAGTTTCTTATCTTGGATGCGCCTGAAATTCCATGCATCTACAATAGAATCTATCCGAACAATAACATTTTACACGATCGACCTGCCTCGAATCAGAGTACCCTCGAGTTATTACACCTCAATTTTTGATACGCCTCAATGCCATTGATGATTTGCATAACCTGACGATCTTCCTTCGCAACAAACTCCGAGTCGTAAAACTGATGCTATCATCCGAATTGGATATACCACAATCTCCTCAACATTCAAGATCAAATTCGATCGTTATCCATCGAACTAGTTACATAATCAATTTGTTCAAACCCAAACACCAAGTACATTTATCTGTCTATCTTAAGTCATCAAGCAAAAAATTTCCTCAATTGGCATCATTCTATGCTAATTCAAATCTTCGCACAACATCTAATCTAATCCTTAGAGCCATTTTTGTGTACTCGAATCATTTTCATGCACGCTAACTTCCAATCGTGCTAACTTTTTGTATACGATTCGTATCGATTCCTCGACTGAGTCATCCGTTCGTTACACTTTAACTTTTTCTTGATTCAATTTACCTACTCAATCATTTTTGCATTTCATACTTGCGCAATCCCAAGCGCACTTAGCGTCATTTCTAGTTCGTTCAAATTAACTCATCAAAACTTTAAGATTATAACTTACTCTGCGATACTCAATCTAAGGCTTTGTATACTGCGATGCTTGCTGACAGGATCATTGGCACCCCATATCCTCAATTGATCGACATTCCCGAGGCTATCCCATATACCACTCAGGGATAAATTCATTCGACAAATCCTCGAAACAAGTTCTGAATCACAATCGATTACTTTGAATCTCCGTTAGAACCATTCCTCAACATCCAAGCATGTTTTATCTATATCATATTGACGATAACACTGTTCGATGGCATCTCTATGATTTGTCTTCTTATTCTATGAATCAAGTCAAACTCATTCTGGTCTGAAATAATTTGAATCTCGTACACGACTTTGCTAAGGTTGACGCAATTCTTGGTGTATATGCCCAGTCCGACTTAGCCAACCGAGCTTACTTGAAGTTAACTTTGTTCAACCAATTTTTTTCCTTCAAATATATAGACTTATTGTATGGAACATCCAGCAGAACATTGAGAGAGAGTGCACCAACAATATCGATTTGCGGAAACGACTTTTAGCACGAAGCCATCAGAGTTAAAGAATTCAATCGAAAGTCCAAGGACGTAAAGTCGTGCTCTGATACCATTATGTCATGCTTCGCTCCCGAAGGAGCAATCATCTTCGCTAAGGCATGATGCCAAGTGAGCCTAGATTGCGCTTACGCAAGGCGGGTTCTATAACGGCTGATTACAGGCTAAGCGACGGGATCGTCGCACAGAAGTCCCAAGCAGAAAGTTGAATAACACAAGGTAACACAATTATTTGAACACAAGTGTTACAAACAAAATCAGAACTTTTATTTATAATCAATTGAATTACAAAGGGGGCATATGGCCAAGATTACAATCTCTTAAACTCACCATCTATTTGAATACAATCACTCAACACTCTCTCAAAATACAAGTCACTCTGCTCTCTCAGAATACAAGTCACTCTGCTCTCTCAGAATATAAGTCACTCTGCTCTCTCAAAATTTAAGTCACTCTCCTCTCCCAGAATACAAGTCATTCTGCTCTCTCTATTTACAATATAATATAACGAGCCGGAGGATGCTTCGGAAGGCGATGTCCATACATTATGTCCCGTATAGGTGAAGTCTTTAATACGGTCACAACGCTAAGGAACTCCATGCCTCAGTGCGTCCAAGCGAGCTCCGCACCAGACGGGCTTCTACATGTGCCTGCACATGAAAATTTTGTGGATGTCAGTACACAACCGTACTGGTGGAGGTAGCTCCTCGTCCACCCATACAAAACTAACACATTCATTTAGTTTGTGCAACATGTTCCTTCCTTTTTTTATTGTCTTTCTAAATCTTGCCTTAGGATCAGTTTAGCACATAGACGCTGGCATATATAGTGCCTTTAGACCATCACCGTGCCAACAACAACAATATATCTAATTTCTATGTGATTGTGCTACAAGTCCATTGTGCAAACATCATGGTCGTACCATGAGCTCCATTTGCGTATCCACATTGAGGTCGTGCCTCGCAACTCAGTATGACTTAACCATATTGCCACCTCGTGGCCTTTCCTGTTTCAATCATCAACTAACTCAATCAAGACTTGTGAACTTAGTGCCACTGACTCAAGCTTTCTAATGCTACTTTCGTGTCGAAGTACGATATCTCTATTGCAGCCAAATCTTAGGCCTAATCATTGTGTCGCAACAATGTGCACATATTCAACTTGACTCATTGGTACCGTGTACACCATACTCGACTCAATCTAAATGCATACACGCGGATCGCCGTTATTATGTCGACTCATCTATATGAAGAAGTCACTAGCACCACAAGCTATCCTGGACTTATAGCTTTGTTGTTCAACGACCCTTTCAGCGCAAGTAGCATGTCCCACTGAAAGTTCCTGACTAACCTGAGCGATACTCCCAGCTCGGCTATACCATGTTTCCTCCTAGGTCAGATCGGTCCTATGGAGCTAGGTTTGTCGTCCGAGGAAACTTTTCTTTATACACAATTTGTCCAATGACCATGCAAGACTCGACTCGATCTACCATCTTACACAGTCATTACTCTTCCAGTATTACCAAATTTTTCAAGACTATGTTGAGACTCCCAAATAAGAGACTGCCTCAACGACCTACGATCGCGAGCATTTTCCATGTTACCATATCATTTTACTCAACTCAAGATTGACTATTTGATAGCCCTCATGTCAAACTCAACTTGAATCAACCGTGTTCCATATCAGTACCATAAACTATGGCATACTTATTTTGAAACCAACCGTGGATCGTGCCTTAAACCAATTGTATACTACCATCTAAGTCATATTTTATATGACGATCCTTGAGATCGTGGGACTGTATGGCTGTAACAAGCTGTAGAAATTGTGGGACCGTGCTTGCTATGACTTCGATAGCCCGTAGCATAACTTTGCCTAACTCAAGCATGCAATAACTTATCCCTGGGACGAGCAATAGCTATGGCAAGCTTTGCAACGTGGAAACATGCAATAAAACTTATGGGAAAATTATGCTATGCAAAGCATTGGACAGTAGGACAATGTATGCTTTACCATGCATCTATACCGTATGACGCCTACGACTATGTTAAATTCATAGTCTTATGGCACATAGACCAACTTTTCCTTCTCCCAAGCCACAAGACGAAGGACCGAGTGTCAATTTGAAGGTACGTCGTACAATACTTCTAAGCCGATCGTGGGACCTTTCCATATTCTACTCAATCTGACCCAAGTTAGGATTATTCCCTTAGCTATGTGGATTCGTCTCTTCTATTATCGAGCCTACTTGTGTAGTTGAAAACTTTTATTTTATTAGTGTGAACGCCAAGTTGAGGCAAGTTCACCGAAGCCACCCACCTGAGCAAGGAGTTGCCTCGACTGAGCAGGACTTCGAGCATGCCGTTGCATGGCTAAGTCCAAATGTCGTTGGCGTTTTAATTCCTCCGATTGAACTGAACGGGACGGAGCATTACAGATAGTACGAACTTGGAATTTCAAAGGCAATAAAATAACAAATAGATGAGATTTCCCAAGACTCCTTATTCCTAATATGCAGGCTCGTCTTGGTAATTTAGGTAACCAAAATGACAAACATACCTACATGGGCCACCACAAAAATATACCACCCTCCAGTTCTAAAATGTATCGGAACCCAAGGCATGAGCATGCCAGCTGTATGGCTAGCATAAGTATTCTCAATTTAATGGACTTATCCTAATCATAATATGTTGTATCCTATAACTACAATACAACAGTCATAGGTAATCTAACATCTCCACATCAACAACAATGGACTCTCATCCATAGTATAACAAGATCAACACAGAAGAATATAATAAATGTCTGACTAAATTAGAATATAAGTCTGGAATAATCAAATAAAAGATCTGTCTAAAATAATCAAGTCTGGTAGAAATATATCCACTGAAACAAAGTACAATACTGGAATAGTAAATTACAGAAATAAGAAAATAGTCAGGACATAGCTAGCTAGATAAAATATCTATGACTCTAATCAGCTATCAACCCTTAGATTAGGAAAACTCCTGGGGCACAACCTCTAAGTCCTCTACAAGGTATCCGGGCTCGATGTCTAGTCCACAAACTATAGGATAAAGGTATTTGTCCGGATCTGAAAAAGTACTAGGTCCTCAGGGGATATAACAAGATACAACAACTAGCCACAATATAAATAGTAAAAGTAAAGTACATGAACATGAACATAACTGACAAGATAGACTACCCATCTAATTATATGCACTTGAAGACTACTTTGGAATCATACAAGTAGGTAAGGAGTGATATTAGCATCAACTAATATCACAAATATACTAGCATACTCTCGCCCAACCCGAA
This sequence comes from Iris pallida, assembly GCA_029216955.1. NCBI lineage: Eukaryota > Viridiplantae > Streptophyta > Magnoliopsida > Asparagales > Iridaceae > Iris > Iris pallida. The sequence continues at coordinate 10,028,783 of JANAVB010021800.1, read as the reverse complement.
TACTAGTCCGTAGATGATAATGGAATATCCACTAGTATAGCCTATAGTAGGGCAAAAGTGAGGATGATGAGGATAGGTAATCTCGTATGCCTACTAATAGTCTTTCCCTCCCAGGAGTAGTACAAGATCATGTACATGACTCGCACGACTCGTATCACCCATGCAAGTCCTCTAACTAACACAACTAGTCATATATGATCCATCATACGAACCCCTTATATCGGCCAAGTATAGGGTGCATGCCAATACTAATATAACTCTCACTCCAAGTAATGTGTCATGAGTCGTGTCCAGTCATAGAAGTCATTGAAAAATAACTTCAACACGAGAAAGTCTACTAGCATACTAGGTCACACACACCCACTATATGTCATCGATGGCATCCTCGACGGCACCCAAGTCATACTTGGACGCTCTCCTAACACATCTAATCCTAACACACAACAACACATCCATGTATAAAAGAAAATAAAATAAGATCAGAGTGGCACGGATCTTGCCTGGAATCGCCTCGAGAGTGTAGATTATGGATCTAACTCCAACTTTTGCAGTCTCGGTCTCACGAACTCCTATAAATATGATAAATAACATTATTACACATACCAAATTATATTACTAATATTTATATACCATTACAATCTAGTACAATTCCTATACTAGCTACTACTACTTAGGAATTAATTTACTAGTCATAACAATCTTCTCAATTCAACATAATTCACAACAAAATATATACATTATATTCAGTTTTATTTCCGAATAAATAGCTATTTATTTCTGGAAATAGGGATTATAATTCAAAATTGTAGAAAAACAAGGTTGGCAAGTTCCATGATCATCTAGCCATAATAGCATTAATTAAATGTCCAATTTAAAACTTTTCCTAATCATCAATAAATACAAAATTAATTCTAAAATAAATAGAAGATAAATCATTATTTGTCAACTAATATTGATCATATATCAGAGAACATAATTTATATGCCATTGCATGATCATAGGATTATTGAAGATCAAAAGTTGAAGATTTCGACGATCCGAAATTACGGTAACCTAGTTCTTGAAGATGTTATATATATATATATATATATATATATATATATATATATATATATATATATATATATATATATATATATATATTTATATATATTTTTCTGTTTATATATATATATATATATATATATATATAAACAGCAAAAGTATGAAACTAATTAAAGGGGATTGTAGATAATCTAAATACAAACGTTTTCATATAGGAGCTTGATGGTAAAAGTTATTTATATTAGATCAAAACCTACGTATACTAAACGGTGAACACACTTTGACAAAACAAGTGCCCCAAATAATTTAGAAAGAATTTCGGCATAAAATTTATGGGATGGTAGTAGACACATATAGGAATCCAATTTTTTTGGTTTAGTAAAGTTTCGATCTCTAAAAGTCAAGAAATTATGTTTACAAAACAAGGTACCTGTTGTCTGCAGTCTACTAGGGCTCGGCCTAGATTTGTGGGCTGTGTACGGCCTTATATAGGCTATGCAAGGTGGTGGACAGCCTTGTGAAGATGGAGCATGGTCCTGGCTATGTCTTGGCTGAGGTGGCAGCCCTTGGATGGCTGGCTATGAAGAGGAACAGTAGCAAGAAGAAGAAGTAGCGACAGCAGTTCGGCAGCAGTAGTGGTTGGGTTAGGGTTTCGGGTAGGTTAGTAATATATATAGGGTTTTGGATAGGATTCGGGTAGGGGCTGCTTGGGTAAGGTTTTGGGTGTGTTTCAATAGGTTTTGGAGTCCAATTGGGTAGTGGATTGGGTACATGCATTTAGAGTTTCTTAATTTAGGAAATATTTGTTTGTAGAGTATCCTTGTTAGGTTTAACCCAAATAAGTACTCAATAAATCATAAATAAATATATAGGATGGCCCCTCTACATGAGGATGACCCAAACAAGTCCTCTACAAGTTTTTAGACAAGTTTTCGTTCAAGAAAAAATTACCCTATTTGGAAATACACGCTAATAGTCTATTTAAGGGGTCTTATGTGCCATTTGAATTTAAATAGCACATGGGACCTGATTGATGAGACACCCTAATCATGTGTATAGTAGGCTCAAAAATAGTTGAAATTATATATTGGGTCGTTTAGGTTGGATTAATGTCGAGTCTGAAATTTAAGTTGGTAGTTACGACAAGTTTTACGGTAGATAACTTCTTGGCCTAAATTGACCCAAAAGTTGTGAGAAACAAATAGAACATAAGAAGACATGTTTGAGTGGGAGATGACATATCAAACCTAAGATAAACTTATCTAGGATAAAACTCATGTAGGAAGTTTTTAGAGTTTGGCATTTCTTGTGCTCCAAAAATTAAAGCTACGGAAGAGTATATTTTATGATCATAAATAAAAGTGGAAATATATATATATATATATATATATATATATATATAAACTATTTATAACTCAATAAAATATATATTATATACATAATATATATGTATATAATATGTGAAAATTTTAGAGATCTTACATAGGGCACCTCGGAAGTACTGGGTCTTCGTTGATATCCTCCGGAGACAGGCTTCGGCTAACACCTCGACATACAAAATTCTGGACTATGCAGTAGTGTATCTCTAGAGCTAATATAAAAACGAAGACAGGCTTCGGCTAACAGCACGCCATATGAAGATAAACCAATTATATTTAAAGCGAAATATAAAAACGGATTCCATGTACTCAAGAAGCAATATATGTAGTAAAAAACTAACATAACCGACCAAAGTCATGACAGCTGCCTAACTATCATGCCTTTTTTAATCTAATTGATGAATTAAGCAATCATCCCCTTCTTTCTTTTGTCTCGTACATTTGAGGATAAATGTTAGAACATAAAAAAAAGGTATTGAGTTAAGGCAGGTGGATAGATACTAGCCTAAGGTAATGGGTATGATGTTAAGGCAGGTGGATAAATGTTAGAACATGAAAAAAATTATAAACCTACATTTGAGGATGAATTAAGCAATCATTCCCTCCTTTCTAAGGTAATGGGTATGATGTTAAGACAGGTGGATAGATACTAGCCTAAGGTAGATAGTAATATCTATTAGCCTAAGGTATTGAGTTATCTACTAGCCTAAGGGTAGAATATGGTATTATCTAGTATCTAAGGTAAAGTGGATGTTAAGGTATTAGTTACCTAGACTAAGATATTGAGATTCCAACTTAAGATATTGGTATTGGGATACCAATAGCGATAAGGTAAAGGGTACCTTGGTAGGTAATGACTAGAAATAGGATATTTGACTTAGATTTGACCTTGTTTGACCAAGGTTGACTATTTTGACTGAAAGTCAAAGTAGAGTCAATATCTGACCTAGATTGGACTAAGAGTTGACAAAGTCAACTATAGGTCAACCCTTGACCTAGTTTGACCTTGTTTGACTTTGTTTGACTTAGCTTGACCTTGTTTGACTTTGTTTGACTTAGTATAACCTAGTTTGACCTAGATTGCATATCATTGTTATTAGTAACTGTCCGCTACTAATGTGTGTCCCATAATAAGACATAATATACTATACGAATTTGTGTCTATTGGATAATGTGTGTCCATCTTTGCATAATTATTTCCAAATGGATATGAATTACTACTTGCGGAATCGTTCATGGATGTACAATCGTCGTCCTGATGATATATGTGGTGTGCGGGATGAATACATAGCGGGAGTAGAGCAGTTCCTGCAGTTTGCTAAGGCGTTCCTTCGGTACATGGACGGCACCAAAATTAAGTGTCCGTGTGTGAAATGTCATAACGTAAAATATTATCCAGAAGTGGAAGTGACATATCATTTGTACTCGAGGGGTTTCACGCCTAATTCCTATCAGTGGACCGCACACGGAGAACTTGTGTCTTTAGTATCAGAGCCGGAGCCTTATGTTGAGCCGTATATGCATGCGGGGCCTAATTTTGTTTCAGATAATCATGCATACGACGACGGGTGCGTGAACATGGTTTTCGACGCTGCGGGGCCTAGTTTCGTTTATGATGCAGCTGAGGAGGCACCGAATGTCGATGCTGCAAAGTTTATGGAGTTGCTGGAGAATGTAAGGACTCCATTGTATCCTAGTTGTGAGGATTATTCACCATTGGAGGTGGTTACAAGACTGTTGAGCATTAAGTCAGATTTTAACATGTCGCAAGAATGCTACAACCGAGTGTTGGAGTTGATTATAGAGATCTTGTCGGCGGGTGCTAAGTTACCTAAAGACTTCTATCGGTCTAAGAGGATGGTGAGATCGCTCTGGATGGGATACGAGAAAATTGATTCTTGTCGCAATGGGTGCATGCTGTACTACAAAGACGACAAGGACGCAGATGTGTGCAGATTTTGTGGTGCTGATCGACAACTAGTATAGGAAGGTCTAGCGGTACAAGAAGACCGACCGATTCAATGCTCTACTTGTCTTTAACGCCACGGTTACAAAGATTATTTATGGTGAAAGAGACGGCCGAAAATATGAGTTGGCACATACGAGAACAGATTGAAGGAGTGTTGGATCACCCATCCGATGGAGAAGCATGGAAGCACTTTGATCGAGTGTATCCTGATTTTGCTTCAGATCCGCGTAATGTCAAGTTGGGGCTATCTTCGGACGGTTTTACTCCTTTTGGTCTTTCGGGATCCCAGTATTCGTGCTGGCCTGTGATTGTCACTCCGTATAACCTACCGCCATGGATGTGCATGAAGAATCAGTACATGTTTCTAACCGTTATAATTTCTGGTCCGAACAATCCCAAGAGGAACATTGATGTGTACTTACAGCCTTTGATAGATGAGTTGAATCAGTTATGGGAAGTAGGCGCTAACACGTACGATGTTTCCAGGAAGCAGAATTTTCTGATGAAGGTAACCCTTATGTGGACCATCAACGACTTTCCGGCCTATGGAATGTTATCTGGATGGAGCACTCATGGCCGTCTCTCATATCCGTATTGCATGGACCGTAGTAAGGCTTTCCGTTTGAAACACGAAGGAAAATCATGCTTCTTTGATTGTCATCGGCAATTTCTGCCAAAAGATCATCCGTTCAGAAGGAACAGGAATGCATTCCGTGCCGGCGTTGTAGAGAAGGGTGATCCACCGCCAAGGTGGTGCGGAGCCACGATATGGGAGGAGGTTAGAGATTTTCTAAGTGCTATCGAAGATCCTACAACTGGGTACAAGTGCGATGGATTTGGTAGAGATCATAACTGGACAAAGAGGAGCATATTCTGGGATCTGCCATATTGGAGTACCAATCTGATCAGACATAATCTTGATGTCATGCATATTGAGAAGAATATGTTTGATAACATAATTAATACTGTGATGGACATAAAAGGAAAAACGAAAGACAATCACAAGGCCAGGTTGGACTTGAAAGAAATATGCAAACGCCCTGTGTTGTATTTGATAGAGCAGAATGGAAAACAGTTCCTGCCGAAGTCAATTTTCTCGCTGGACAAGGAGGATAAAGTGAGACTTTGTCGGTGGATCCAGGACCTAAAATTTCCAGACGGATATGTGTCAAATCTGAGAAGATGTGTCGATCCGAAGGAAAAAAATTGACGGGTATGAAGAGCCATGACTGTCACGTATTCATGGAGAGGTTAATTTCGATTGCATTTCGAGAATTCTTACCACAAGCAGTTTGGGATCCATTGACGGAGCTTAGCATATTCTTCAGGAATCTTTGTTCTAAGAAATTGCTCATTGATCGTCTAGAAAAGCAAGAGAAGGACATTACGGTAACACTGTACAAGCTAGAGAGGGTGTTTCCTCCTGGATTCTTCGACTCTATGGAGCATTTGCCGATTCATTTATCCTATGAGGCATGTGTTGGTGGACCCGTCGAATATCGATGGATGTATCCGTTCGAGCGATATTTGAATCACCTAAAAAGAAAGGTGAAAAATAAGGCACGGGTCGAGGGTTCTATTTGTGAAGCCTATATTCTCGAGGAGATTACAAACTTTTGTTCAATGTATTTCAAGCCTCATGTTGCAACTAATAGAACAAGAGCTTCCAAAAACGACGACGGAGATCATAAAAGTAATGATACAATACAAGGTATTCAATGCTCCAGGAAAGCCATCGGGTAAAATAAAGAAGAGATATCTGAACGATGATGAGCTAAGGGCTGCTCGGGTGTATGTATTACTCAACTGCGACGAGAAGGAAGTAGAGAAACTGGAGGGGTAAGTAATTAATACGTCTATATTATTTTAATAGTGTTGATTATTATACTATTACATTAATTGAACGATGTTGTTTTCAGCATATTTAATGATGATGTGAGGTCAGGTAGGCCACACATAACAAAAGAAGAACTAGAACTAGAACAAGAAATGAGGTGTTATTTTCTATCATAGTTGAGTGCATATGTAAGACTTGAGAACTCTGTAATTACCTTTCTGTATATGCACTTGATTGAGAATGAGCTTAATTGCTTCTTTCATGGTATTTAGGTCGATCGTCCATACGCAAGACTTGAGAATGAGTCTATTAGAACGCTAGCCAAGGGACCAATTTATGCTACAAAAATATGGCCAAGCTACTGTGTTAATGGGTTTAGGTTCAAGTCAACAACTTGCCCGATCAGAGACAACTTTGTGGATCTCGACTCCACCAAAAATGGCTATTTGTGTATCAGATCTTCGAACTACAAAGATGTTGATGCGGTCAACGATTTCTATAGCGTGCTACAGGAGATCGTGGAGCTGACATATAGTTATGGAATAGAGCCTGCTAAGATTGTGTTATTCAGGTGTGATTGGTTCGATCCGATTGAAGGTCAAGGTTGGAAAGTAGACAAGCACGGTCTTGTTGATATAAACTATCGGCGTCGATATCAAGCCTATGAACCATTTGTCCTATCAAGTCAGGCTCAGCTCGTGTACTTCACAAGTTATCCTAAACGGGAAACAACAAGGTTGGACTGGTGGGCAGTATGCAAGACCAAAGCTAGAAATACCTTTGAGGTTGACGATATAGCTTATCAAGAGGATGAACTACCTCTTGTAACAAATATTATAGAAGTGGACACGACAGAAGTTCTTCATTACACATCTAATTGTGTAGAAGAAGTAGAATTATCTGAAGAGGAAGATGCAGATGAAAGTAAAGATGTAGAGAAAGAAGAAGAAGAAGAAGAAGAAGAAGAAGATGATGAGCTAAATGAACTAGATGAATTTTTAGAAGAGGATTAAATCTGTACGTTTGTTTTATCATCATATTTGACACTTTAGTGACACTTCTGTCATATAAATCTGTGACACTTTAGTGACACTTTTATCTATGACTATAATATTTTTCAAAAATCTGTGATGTCTATCATATAAATATGTTTTTTTGTTTTATTGTCATATGTTATTATCAGGTATGACTAGACCATCTGGACGACGCGGAGGATTTTATATTAGACAGTCCCGTCAGCCTCAGGCTGGGGATGGAGATTCCGTACCCTCATCCTCATCTCCGAGTACGCCATTGTATCGTTCTATTCCCGGTCCATTACCGAAACAGGGCAGTTCCAGCAGGTTGGCGACTCCTCCCTCGTCGTCCAGCATTCCTGATCCCGCGTCCAGCATCCCTGATCTCGCGTCCAGTATTCCTCCTCCCTACGGCTCCATGGGGGGAGCCTACGTCGAGCATATGGAGGACGGCGATCAGAATGATCCTGTCCAGGCAGGAGGTGAGAGCGACCCTCCATGCGCTCCCCCGGACGAGACGCATATGGAGATTTAGACGGATGGGCCTACGAAGTAAGTTAATTAATTAATATAGATTTCTCAAATGATTATATGTACATATATATTCATGAGAATTATTATTGTATAGATATCGGCCTCCTGCAGTACAGAGACAGCTGGGGGTATTTCTGAGGCAGAACTATGGTGGGCCTTGGATTAACTACTCAGATGCTCCCGCAGATAGGAAGGCCTTTTGGTTCGTCCACTTCAAGGTAAAAATTTGTTTATTTTTAAATTTTAATAATCATTTGTGTATATTATACATCTTTTCTATTTTACTTCTTGTAGAGGACCTATTTCTATCCACCACACCGGGCGGCGAAGATCGAGGGCCAATTTTCTGCCGTCGTAGGCAAGCTCATCCGTGATACGATCCACGACCAGAAGTCTCGTGATCGCTCCGGACAGCCGATCCATGGTTGGATCACGCCAGAGTAGTGGACTGCGATGAAGGCTAGATTCAGCGAGCCCAGGTACCAGGAGCGGTCTGACAAGGCCAAGGTGGCGCGATCGAGCACCGGTAAGTGGTGTGGTGGCTCCATTCCGATGACGGAGCATTTTCGTCGTCTGGTACGTTTTCTATGACGGACATTAATTTATATATAGTTCGATAGAATGTTTAATACTAATAATAGATAATATATTTTAACAGGTAAAAAAAGGTGAGGACTGCAACATGGTGACCGTCTTCCTGGTCACCCATCGGAGGGCTGGAGAGTTCATTGACGAGAGGGCGATGCAGGCATATGTATGTTCTATTCTTTATATTAATTTACTATAATTTAGAAAACAGGAAAATAGATATCAATATAGACTTTGGAAAATACTTACACGTTAGCAAACATTGTTCTAGGTCGAGTTTGTTCGGCTACAGGAGGAGACGGCTGCTGCTGCTAGTACGCCAGCAGAGGGAGGCGCTGGTACTTCCTTCCAGTCGCCTACAGTGCCATCGCCGGACGACCTCTGGATGACCGCCGTTGGCGGTCTTCAGAAGGGTACGTACTCCGGTACGGGATCCTACGGTGCGTATTTGGCTTCGGAGTCATCTCGGGCCCCCTCTATCAGTACGCAGTCTCCGGCTTCGCAGGCGTCGTCACAAGCTCAGGATATTCGTCGTCAGATCGACGAGCTACGTCGCGAGTTACAGCAACAAATTTCTGATGCGGTCGAGCGATGATCCGACCCTCCGATGATCATCGGACGATTTGATGCGGTCGAACGCAGTATACAAGAGCTGATGAGTCTGCAGCAGGCTACAGCTGCCAGCTTGCACACGCTTACCGAGTCTATGCAGTGCACAGAGCGTAGACAGGTCGAGCTGGAGGGATCGCAGAGGACCATGTCTACCTCACTCACTCAGGTATCGGCTTCGATTGAGGAGAGTACTCAGAGGATGGTGAGTACCCTTGCTGCGTATGGTGAGCGACTGCGAGAGCTGGAGCAGATACGTCCTCCCGGTCCATCGACGGCACCGACTCCAGATATTGCACTGCCTCCTACTGCCCCTACGGTGCAGCTCACACAGGAGCAGTATGAGTACATGCTATCCCAGATGCACGGCAGGGGTCCTCAGTGATCCAGTAGATTTTTTTATCATCTTTGTATTTATTGGCCCTATGGGCCCATTGACCGTTCTGTACACTGATTTTCATTATTATTTGACTCTGTTGGACATGTATGTTTGTTGGACATGTATGTTTGTGATATTTAATTTGTTAGTATTTTCATTGAGTACATGTATGATATTTAGTTGTAGACTGTTATGATGGAAGACTGTTATTCATCTATTAGTTATAGACTGTTATGATGGGAGACTGTTAATTGTGATGATATCTGCACGGGGATAACAAATATACCTACGCTGGGTTATAAGCGATGATCTGATATACAAAGGAGGTGCTGCCCAAATTTAAAAAAAATATAATGTATATTTTTGTGATGATGTGTGTCTGTATTTACAGTGAATGTAAAATACAGTGTTCGGAACCATCGACAGTTTCGATTACTATTGTATGTTTTATCTTGGATAGAAAGATAAAACATAGAACAGTAAGCGAAACTGTCGATGGTTCGAATACTGCGCTTCATACACACTGTAAACACAGACACACAGCATAACAAAAATACCAATTATATTTTTTTAATTTTTTTTATAAAATCTGCGACGGATAGCGACGTTTTACGAAGGCCAGCGACGGGTAGTACACGTCGCTATACGTCGCCAAATAGTGACGTAACGTCGCTATCCGTCGCTATACTGCTGACGTGGCATATAACCACCTGAGAGCTGACGTCGCTAAAGTTGTCGCTAGGAGTCGCTAAAATGCTGATGTGCCTGCCATGCCATGTCATCATATATAAAGTTGACGGCGTCGCTAAGTGGTCGCAAATAGCGACGAACTGCGACGAAATTGTAATCTGCGACAAGCCTATACGCGACATCCAATTTTTGTCGCTAAATACGTCGCTAATAGAAATTAGCGACGGATTTTCCTTTTTTAGCGACGTATTCTGACGTCGCTAAAAGGGGTTATTTTAGTAGTGGAAAGTCCAAATACAACTTAAAGGAAATACATGCCTGGTGGAAAAAATCCTACAGTACATCAAAATGAAAGTACATGAATGGAAAATAACTAGCTAAGAGTATCAGCTAACTAGATATAAAACTCTCAGCCCAAGTAGCAGCATACCGATGTCAAGGGAACTCCTCGGGGTAGACCTCGTAGTCCTCTGCAAAGTCTCCTGCCTCAGCTTCAGCACCGTAAATCGTCGAGTATGTGTGCTCGTCGGGATCTGGAAAAGAACCAAGTCTTCAGGGGACATAGCAAGATACAAATAGGAACATGCCATAAAGTAAATACTAATCTAACATAAAGGGGTGCGCTAACCAATCTAAGTGAATGCATACAAAGACAACTTTGGAACATATGGGTAGGTGAAAATAATGTCGTCGAAGCACGAGCCGACGTCGGATCATGAGCTAAAGGATTTGCGTCGGAACATGGGTCGAGCGTCGGATCACGAGCCGATTAGCACAATACTAACGTTCCTTTCGACCGAACCTAGCACGCAGCTAGTGGCCGCTGTCGGATATACCCACAAGTAAGGGCCCATGCCCATAACCGGGCCCCTACTGAGGCTAACATAAAATAATATAACTGTCTGTCCCATACGCCTATTGGTTGTCTTTCCCGTCCCGTGATATATAAGTCGCATCCACGACCCAACATCTACACTCTATGAAGAATCAGCTATCTAGGACCATCACTACCCTATATGTGCCGTCACACGAGCCACTCGCACTGATGGCCAGTCAAGAGCGACAGCGCATGCCATGATCTGATATCACACAGTGCCGTGTCGTAACACGTGTCATGGTCAAGGGAGTTATAACAACAACTCCACAATCTAAGGGTACGTCGTCTATAACTAGGCCAAGTAGGTAATCCTAGTGTCGACGTCAACATCGACTATGCCCGGGGTAATCTCGGACTCTACTAATCAGGTCTACGCTAACAAGAGTATAATGATGTAAATGTAAAGACAGTAGTACAAGGCAAGGTTACTTGCCTTCAATCCCGCAATGTACAAATAGTGCTCCGGTCCCTCCTACCTCAATCACGCCGTCCAAAGGACCTACAATCACACAACCAAGGCTCACAATGAACATCCAAGACCATACATCTATCCACACACAAAATAGAGAGTACGTTATTCGTACGGGATACCACATTCAAATACTAAGTTGCATTTATCTAAGAAAGTGCACATACAATTCTTCATACATGTTAGGGACATACACCGACAAGAATAGGGCATAACCACAAGTTGCTCATGAGAAGTATATATGTACAAGCATAGAAATTATCCATACACAAATCCTATTTTATATATGATACATAAGTATCCCTAGAGCATGTGTATATACAAGTATAGGAATTTATGTGCATAAGTCCTATATTTGAAATGATACGTGTGTACATGAGTATACATAGAGCATATACATATATATGTACATAGAGACAAAGTATCTATTTTTTTTTACATATGTATTTGAAAGGGTTTATATATGTACATATATACATAATGAGGCTAAGAGTACACATATATATATCTATACGTACATAATGAGACAAAGTGTATTTTTTTTACATATGTATTTAGAAGGGGTATATATATACATTATAATTTATATGTATAAAACTACATTGATACACTTATACACAACCATTAATCACACATTCACATTTATATATATTTATATATGAATCATTTATTTTAGTAACCATATGTATATATATATATATATATATATATATATATATATATATATATATATATATATATATATATATATATACATGAATCATTTATATGTATAAACATAACCATTTCATTCACCAAATCATTTACACATATTCCTCCCAAAATGCAAACATTTAAATATCAAAATTACTACACATCTATATATTCACATTATATATATATATATATATATATATATATATATATATATATATATATATATATATATATATTTTAATTTTATATTTTATATATATAAATATATATATATAATATAATATAAATATATATATATATATATATATATATATAAAATATAAAATTAAAATATATATATATATATATATATATATATATATATATATATATATAGACACACACACACACACACACACATAATATTCAAGGAAGGAGGGGGGGAGGAGTTTACCATGGAGTGATGTTGATGGTGAAGGGCGTGGTGGTGCTGCCGGCCATAGTGGTGGGGCTGTTGTCATCGGGGTGGTGGAGGAGTGGCTTTGGTGGTGGTGAAGGAGTGAGGGTGGTGGTAATAGTGAAGATGATGATGAAGAGGAAGAAGAAGAGAGGAGGTGATGGTAGTGGTGAGTGGTGGTGGTCGGCCTAGAGGGGGGCTGTGGTGGTGGCCGGACTAGGAGAAGGTGGAGGAGGCTGTGGTGAGGGTAGCGATGGTGGTGGAGTGTGGTGGTGAAGTGTGGTAGTGGTGGTGGTGAAAGAGTTGATGATGGAGAAGGAGAAGGAGAAGTGGCTCGGTTTTGAAGAGGGAAGGAAGGAAGTGTATTAGAGAGAGAGATGAGGAGAGGGAGGAGAGAGAGTTGAAAGAGGGGGGCTGCCATGGTCGGCTGTAGGGGGGGTGATGGAGGTGAGTATGGTGGTGGTGAAAGAGTTTAAAATATGGAGAGAGAGAAAAGAGTGATGGTGATGGTTGTGTGTGTATCTAATTAAGAAAATGAGAGTTAGAGAGAGGAGAGAGAACATAGGAATGAGGGGGGAGTGTGTTGGCTGCTAGTTATGGGTGGGGTGAGGGAAAAGAGAGAGAGTGATAGTGATGGTGATGGTGATGGGAGTGTGTTATTTATTTAAGAAAATGAGAGGGTGTGATGGTGATGTGTGTGTTTTTGGTGTTTGGTGTTTTGTTGGATTTATTGGGTGTTGTGTGTGTGTATGTATGATGTAGGAGAGTTATCATGGTGCTTGGGTTGAGACCCGATGGGTCTGGTTCGGTCACAATTGGGTCTAATTGGGTCCCGGTAATTAAATGACTTAAATTAGCCATTTATAATCATTAATAAATAAATAGTACATGAGGACTGAATTGGATGGGACACAAGTGGCACGTGTGTAGTAGACTCAAAATGGTTCGCGTCCACAACTTGGGTCGACCAGTTTGGGTCAAAATGGTGTCCCCAAAACAAGTTGGAATTAAATTTGACTCGGTGGGGTAAATCGGGATTGGGTCAATTGTCCAAAAAGTTGTGCGTTAAAAATGAAGCACAAGTGAGGGAGTCTGAATGGGACACGAAGGTCATGGGTGTAGAGCGTCTCGAGTAGATCGTGCATGACAAGTTGGTCGGGAGAAAATGACTAGCCTTGTGCTCCTAATTTAAAAGTCACGGTAACGTGTCGATAATAATCAAAAATAAAAGTGGGAAATTATTAATAACTTAGAAAATCATAATTAATCATATTAAATTCCTAATTAAATACGATTAATTCTAATTAAACCTAATTAAATTCCAGAGGGCTTACAAAATTAAGTTGGAAAGTACGACAAGTTTTACGGTAGATAACTTGTTGACCTAAGTTGACCCAAAAGTTGCACGACGAAAATAGAATACAAGAGAACATGTTTGAATGGGACATGATACATTAATTGAAGATAAACTTGTCTAAAACAAAACTCATGAAGAAAGTTTCTAGAGATTGACATTTTTTGTGCTCCAAAACTCAAAACTACGTAAAAGAATATATTATGATCATAAATAATAGTGGAAAGATATATAATAACTAATATATAATTTAAAATATAACTTAAAATATATGTATAATTCAAAGGGCTTACACTATATGCCGATGAGTGGCTAGAGGATATGGAGAGGCTCCTCCGTGTTTCCCGACTTTTTGATGATTTGAAGATAGAAGCTGTGGGCCTTCAGTTTCATGATCTAGCCAACACTTGGTTCCAGAACAAACCCAAGCTCGTCATGATGGATCCCACTTGGGGGAATTATCGAGAGTTATTTCAGTAGAGGTTCTTCCCCTTACGGCTAGGGAAATTCTGGAAAGGCAAATCCAGAATCTGGAGTAGGGGACTCGGACAGTTGAGGAGCATGCTGCAAAATTCAATCGACTAAGCCGGTTTGTTGATTATACGGTACAAGACCCTAAGATTCGAGCTAGGAGGTTTCGTATAGTTTGACCCAGAAGCTTTACATTTATGTCATTGCTAATACAGAGAGACCTATGCAGAGATTTTGACTATAGCACAGGGGTTGGAGATCAACTTAAGCCTTCGGTCGAAAAGGGTAGAAAGACTTTGGAGGGTAGTAGCACTGGTGGACTTGTAAAACGTCTATATATTCTGCCGAGACTTCCTCATTAGACTCACAAGCAGTATCAGCATCCTGTTAGAGCACCAGAGCCGCAGCATCAGAGGGGGGTTGGAGTTACTAATATTTACACCTTCTGTAAAAGGCCACGCCACCATGCTGATATCTATCATAAGAGATTGGGACATTGCTTATCATATGGGTCTTCTCCCTACTAAGTGAAAGATTGCCCTACAGCCTTCATCTGTCAGATACCAGCTCAGTAGGGACCCCCTAAACCATTACGGCAAGGTCCACCTCTTCCTTCCAAGAAACAGAGGTTTGTTCAACACCAGCAACAGCATGGAGCACCACCGGGTCGGGCTTTTGTTATGACAGTTGAGGAGACAGAGGCTACAGCTAATGTAATTACAGTAATATTTTACTCTATTTATTTCCTGCCACTGCATTATTCGATTCTAGCACATCACGTAGCTTCATATCACTTGAGTTCATGCATAGACACAGTTTAGTACCTACATCTAGAAAAAATTATAGAATTATGACAGACGGGGGTGTAGTTCCGGTTAGTGATGCTTATGATTGTCTGATTACATAAACATTAGAGAATTTTGAACCCAGCTCCTCGTAATGCCACTCCCAGGATTCGATGTAGTCCTCGGGATGGACTGGTTAAGTGAGCATCATGCCTTCATAGATTGCCATCATGGGAAAGTGACTTTCTGACCACCAAGGGATGTACCATTTGAGGCCAGAAGGAGTACTACGGAGAGGTTTGAAGGGGTCAACTTCGGGGCAGTTATAGAAGAGAAGGAACTTGTACACCCGATTATAGTAGAATTCTTAGACGTCTTTCCTGAAGATTTGACAGGGTTGCCACCCGACCGAGACATTAAGTTTACTATTTACTTACTTCTGCAGGCAACACCAGTATCCCAGAATTACTACAGGATCAATCCTAAGGAAGCAAAAGAGATAAATGGGCAGATTAATGAGTTGGAAGGAAAGGATTTTATTAGATCGGGTGCTTCACCCTGGGGGCACCGGTTCTATTGTGACTAAGAAGGACTGGACTCTCATGATGTGCATTGATTATTGGGTGCTCAACAACATCACTATCAAGAACAAATACCCATTACCTCAAATTGATGAGATTTTTGACCAGTTGAGTGGAGCTAAGGTGTTTTTCAAGATAGATCTACGATCAAGGTATCATCAAGTGAAGGTCAGAGAGCAGGATGTTCCAAATACTGCCTTCAACACCCGGTATAGACAGTATGAATCCTTAGTCATGCCCTTCGGACTCAGTAATGCCCCAGAAGTCTTCATGAACCTAATAAATAAGGTTTTTCACTACCTAGACAAGTTTGTGGTGGTATTCATAGATGACATTTTGATATATTCCAAGACCCTGGAGGAGCACGAAGAGCATTTAAAGATAGTCATGGAGATTCCAAGGAAAGAGAATTTGTATGGGAAACTCTCAAAATGTGAGTTTTTTTCTAGACAAAGTAGAATTTTTGGGGCATGTAGTGAAGGTAGATGGCATAGCGGCAGACCCAAAGAAGATTGAGGCAGTTCAGTAGCAAAGTTTAGAAGCTTCTTGGGATTGGCAGGATATTACAGGAAGTTTGTGTAGGATTTTACTAAAATTGTAGAACCAATGACCAAGCTTACAAGGAAAGATAAAGAGTTTGTTTGAACAGAGGCATATCAGACAGCTTTTGAAGAGTTGAAGAAAAGGTTAACTACGGCTCCTAATTAGCTTTGCCTTTCGGATCTAGAGGATTCTCTATCTACAGTGATACATCAAAAAAAGGATTGGGATGCATGTTGGAGTAGAACAAGAGAGTGATAGAATATTGTTCCCGATAGTTAAGGCCACATAAGAAGAATTATCTGACCCATGACCTGGAGCTTGCAGTGGTCATATTTTCTTTGAAGCTCTGGAAGTATTTACCTCTATGGTGAGAGAGTAGACATATTTATTGATCACAAAAGTCTGAAATATGTCTTCACTCAGAAAGAGCTAAAGATGAGACAGAGAAGGTGGCAAGAGCTTATGATGGACTTTGATATCAATCTCCAGTATCATCCAGGGAAAGCCAATGTTATCGCTGATGCACTTAGTCGATATTCTATGGCTATGTTTCTGACAATGAAGCGCATCTTCTAGAAGACTTGGAGAGCTTGGGTATTGAGGTCATTATTCTAGGATTTGAGGGGCAATTGATGAACATGCAGGTTCAGTCTGGTTTGATGGAAAAGATTAAGGAGACTCGGTATCCTGATGAGGGTCTTCGTAGTATTCGGGCTCAGGTATAGACATGACTATTTGATGACTTTACCATGGCATATGACGGTACTCTTAGGCATGGTACTAGGTTGTGTGTGCCTAAGGGTAGTCTGAAGGAGAAAGTCATGTAGGAGGCTCATCGGTCCCAATATTCTATTCGTACAGGGGCAATAAAGATGTTTAAGGATCTTCGAGAGCATGTATGGTGGTATGGGATGAAGCGAGAGGTAGCCAAATTTGTCTCCAAATGTTTGGTATGCCAGCAGGTTAAAACTGAACGTTAGAGACCCGTAGGACTGCTCCAGCCTTTGCCTATCCAGAGTGGAAGTGGGAATACATCACCATGGATTTTGTCTCAAGCTTACCACGAACACCCGATGGGAAAGACGCTATATAGGTCATCGTGGACAGACAGACAAAATTAGCTCACATTATTCTATTCAAGGTAGGGTTGTCGACAGAGAAGCTAGCAAAACTCTACATGAGGTAGATTGTGTAGATTTATGGAATTCTTGTTAGCATTGTTTCAGACATGGATAGTAGGTTTACTTCACATTTTTGGAAGAGTCTGCAGTAGGCTTGGGCACTCAGTTGAAGTTTAGTACTGTTTAAAACCCACAGACATATTGACAATCAGAGAGGATGTTTCAGACCTTAGAAGATATGTTGAGGGTCTATACCTTAGATTTTTGGAGGGCCTTGGGAAGATTTTTTGTACCTGGTTGAGTTTGCTTCCTAGAATAGCTACCAGGCCAGTATAGGCATGACACCCTTTGAGGCATTATATGGCAGACGGTATCAAACCCCTTTATTCTGGAATGATATGGAACAGAGTTTTGCTTGGTCCAGAGATGATAGTGGATACAGCAGACAAAGTCATGTTGATCAGAGACAGACTTAGAGTTGTTCAGGACATACAGAAGCCGTGGGACCATAGTCATCGAACACCCTTGGAGTTCATAGTTGGAGATTTTATCTTTACGAGGATTTCTACTACATGAGGCACCATCAGGTTTGGCAGGGGGGAAATCTTAGTCCCAGATACATTGGGCCTTTTGAGATAGTAGAGACAGTGGGTTCAGTAGCATACAGGTTGGCATTTCCACCTAATTTAGAAGGGATACACAATATCTTCCATGTTTCTCAGCTCAGAAGATACATTTTATATCCAAGCCATGTTGTAGATCACTCCGAGCTTGTGGTAGGACCCAGCCTCACATACGAAGGATAACCAATTGAGGTTCTGGATCGCAGAGAGAAGCAGTTGCGGAACCAGACCATATCCTTGGTCAGAGTCGCTTGGAGGCATCATTCTTCTGGAGAATCCACCTGGGAGAGGGAGGATGAGATGAGGGAGAATTGCCCTCATTTGTTTTGATTTACTTGTCTACCTGCACTCCTAAATTTTGAGGACAAAATTTTCTAAGGATGATAGACTTGTAACTTTTATTTTGTAATTTTCATTAATAAAACCTTTTTTGTAGCCTATATTTTATTTTATTTTATATTTAAGGGGTCATGGCAAGAGGGAAGGGTAGTTTCATAATTAAGGATGGCATGGATTAGAGTGGGAAGGTTGTAGACTTGTTTAGTCATGAGTGGATCAGGACTTGATTAATTAATTAATTAAATGGATTAATTAGTTATTAGTTAGTTACTCTAACAACCTTCCTAACCAACTCCATCCTCCTTGTAACCACCCTAACTAACTTGAAACAAACTCCTAACCACCCTAATAAACTCCATAACCACTTCCTAACAACCTCTCCCTAATTAAGAAATGGAATGAACCTAGCCATGATTTAATCTAGGTTAATTAGGCAGCTTAATACAAATCTATAATAAAAAGAAATATTTTTCATAAATCAAATGAATTCTTTTATAGTTTATCATTTCTCTCCCTAAACTCTATCAATATATCAACCGACTCCCTGTTCTTTGTTCCCTGTCTTCAAAACGGAGCTCTGTCGCCTGATCAATTCCTTCTTCACCGACTTCCATCCCTCATAAACCCAATCCTAATCTCTGAAGAACCCCCATGGTGATTTTCGGTGAACGGCGAGGCTAGGTGAGCCCATGGCGGTGGTACAGCTCACCCCCTCCGTTCTAATGAAGCACGATGAAGACGGCTCCTTCATATGATCAAGATTGGCGACGGTTACGAACCTTCGTCGACGACGTACCGGCGGTGCACCAGTGTTTCTGACCTCAGCGTTTCTCGAGGAAAGGAGAGACGACACATCAACAACAACATTTCTGACGACTTTCTCCATCAGCGATCAAGCGATTGCAGCACCGAGCAAGGTAAAGCGCCGATGGATCTGCCGTAAAGTCAGAGCGACCAAATAGTAAGTCATCGTTCTAATTCTTCCCATTAATTCGATAATTGATCGATCTCGATTTCGATCGATTAATCCATTCTTGATCCTGTCGAATTATTTGAAATCGATATGAACTCTGTCCTCGATCAAATTTACGGATTAATCAATCCGTTTTGTTCTTGTTCTATTTCACTTTCGATTCTAGTTAGAGAATCCTTGATATAACTCTTTATTTTTCCTATTTTTGAACGCCAACTTCTTGATTATTTGTCACATGGGTTTTTTAACTATCCGAACCATTCAAATCTGACACTATGCAATGTCGACACATTCTAGACCGGTATTACCCTTCTCCTTCTTCTTTTGATTCTATCATGAAAGTTCTTTGTTTCCAGAACTGTTATGCGGTTAGCGTAGAGTTTTGTGTCCGGGTGTGGCGTCCAGTAGGATACAGGATTCATGTTTGATTAGGATACAAGTCCAGGTCCAGAGTTTTGTTGTGACTGTGAGGACAAGATGTCCAGTTCGATACCATATAAACTAACTTGGTGTTAGATACAGTGAAGCGAGAGGGAAGTTTTAATTTAAAACTTTGGGTTTCAAATTTGGATAGGAATGGAAAAGATAGTATGTAGGTCCGGTTTCTCTGGGCCTAGAGAATAGGTATGATATTGGGTTTGTTTTTAAAATTAGGACTAGTATGGATCGAGCTTGATTATTGGGCTTCTGTGTGGGCTGTCTATATATACCAAGCTTCTGAACTCAAAGTTCAACGACTGTAGGCTAGTTGGTTTAGTTCTAGGTCGGTCTAGTACCTAAAGGCTAAGGTTTAATAGAGTAATTATTAGAAATGGATTTGTTAGTAATAAATAGATTTAAATAATGTATAAGTAATTTAGAAATAGAATAACAGATTTAAGGGTTTGATAGGAATCTCTAGAATGAAATTTTTGTAATATTTGTGTCTTTTGACACAGCTACCATGGACTTGGATTTGACTATTCACCCTTCTCGACATCCAGGCAAGTATATTATGACTTAAAATCTACTTGTACTTCTCTTTTGCAAGGTTTCATATTGGACACTCGAGCGACACGTATTGTGTATTGATTCTCCTTTATTGTATCTTGATTGACTATGTGTTGGGATTAGGGAAATACTTAGGTTCTATGTGATCAAATCTCGTAGTGTAATATTGTGGATAGACTAGTCGCACATCGTGCACATGTGGCTAGACCAGACCGGGCCTATGGTACTATTGTGCTTATTGTGCTCCCAGACGATCACATTGTAGAAGCATGAAAAGGCGCAGACATATCAAAAGCACAAGTAACAATACTTGCTACACATGACTTCACAAACGTGCAGGTACCCCAAAAGCGCAGACAATAGGCAAAAGCCACAATGAGACGTACAAAGAGGGTACAAAAAGAGTTCTTTATTAAAATCATGTCTACAAGGATTTATTCATGATCCTTCATGATTACATATAAAGACTATTAATACCTAATGTCTATAAGTGGGCAATCTTCTTCGCAAATGTGCAGCCCCCAGACGTGCAGCCTGTCAGAGCGAATCACTTCCTCGTCAGAGCAAACCACTTCCTAGCCGGACGTAGAGGAACTCCAATATGGCTAATGAAGCAGCCATTGGCCCGAGCCAGAATGCAGCTCTTGCTCGCTACACTACTGCAGCTCTTGAGCAGGGCAGAGCACAACCTGTGGCTCTTCGGATTGGCAATCAATCCAAACCCGGAAGCTTGGATCTCGAAGATCTCTAAGATGTTGTTCAGGTTCGAACTTCGTATGCCAAATGCTCAAGTGCATCTCAAAACTCAGCAGCAGTACTTCTACAAAGATAGCTTCTTTGAACGAAGGGATCCACAACCAACAGTCGACTTATACAAGGCCAACGGCCGTTCGAAGCTAAGTCAGGATCGAGCATGACAGTGAGAATGCTAAGAGACCGTGGAGGTAACCCTTCAGAAAAGCTTCCCTTTATATAGGCTGAGTGCGGTCCAACCCACATGGCAAGTGGCCGTCGGTCAAAGACCCCCAAATTAATGGGATGAACCTAAGACTCATCACAATGAATCTCATTAATAGGTTCATTTGACTGAATCCTAAGCCACGAACTTCTTGAATTCTCCAAATGACGGCGACAATTAGAGAAGAGGATGACTGACTCATCCGTTAAAAGTGCTGTCATTAAATCACTCTTATGACTTCGACAAAAACTAGCTCCTTTGACTCAGAAGTGCAGCCACTTCAGTTCGACTTAGAAGCGCAGCCACTTCAGCACGACTCAAAAGCACAGTCACTTCGGTTCGACTCAGAAGCAGAGCTCCCTCGCTTCAACCCAAAAGCGTAGCTCCTTCCATCCCACCCAGAAGCACAGCCCGTTCAATGGCTCCTTCAATTGACACTCTTTTGTCTTCGAAACACAGTCTACTCATCGCCCCAAAGCAAAGTGACTCCATCGTCTTTGAAACACAGTCTACTCGTGGCCCCGAAGCATAGTGACTCTGTTGTCTTCGAAACACAGTCTCCTCGTCGCCCAAAAGTGCAGTGACTCAGTTGTATTCGAAACGCAGTCTCTTCGTCACCCAAAAGCTCAGTGACATCGAAGCCTCACCAGAAGCGTAGCTCTTATAGACGCGATGTCCTATGATGTGGCATTATTCTACGTGGTAAGTCGGGTATATGTATCTTTTCAGATATTATCCAATCGGTTTCGTTTAAACCACCATTCTCAAGATAATAACAGAGTTTGATTCTGTTGATAAGAGCGATATCATATCGGTTTGTTTAACCCACAGATAAGGATGAAGGTTGTTCTTATGGACGAGGGCCAGACCCAATCAGTTTGTTTAAACCAATGGCCTCTACGAAAAGACAAAATCTAACTTCGGGGCTAGGAACAAAATTTGTTCAGGTACATTCGATCAACAATAAACATACGCCATCTGTCGTTTATTTAGTTATGTTGATAATTCCCCCAAGATCTTGATTTTGGAGAATCCCAGCGTCCGTCACGTGTCAGCTCAGCAGCCCAATCCGTGCAACTTCGAGATTCTCTCACATCTCTACTTGCAGCGTTCCTGCACAATCCTTATGTACATCGTGTATGTGCTTTCCTATAAATAGAAGGAGTTTTCTTTCGATAAAGAGGCTTTAAAATCTTTACAACTTTGGCATCCTCTTGGTTGGCAACCCCAGAGTTCCAATCACAAGCACCAGAAAGCCAAAGAAAGTTCAACTCGTCATCAGATCGTCAACGGAGTAAAGGAGTCACTGTAGTGCTCGATATCTACTGTCATACTTCCCAGAAAACTTTACGCTTAGATCTCCTATTTAGGAATCGATTATACTCTTTACACGTTTAATATACAAAAAGTTCATATAATCTTTAGTCATGGCAAACAAGATGGCGACTCTGCTGGGGACATCCTTCTCCTCCAACGAGAAGGTAGTGACGCAATCTGACGATAACTTGTTGGGATCTTCTCAAAAACATTGGTCGTACGTTTTGACCAATAAGTTTTCGAAGATCTCCTTTCTGAGGAGAAGTCGAGTCTTTCGAAGTAGTTCGTAAAACTGAAGAAGACTCGACGCACCTGGGTGCCGAAGGCGGCTGCAACGAACAGCACGACGGAGGGAACTGCGCTCCAGAATCCCTTGAATGATGAAGCCCCAAAGAAGATTTTGGCTGCTGCTGACATGCTGCCTCGTTCAGTTCCCACTTCGGGAAAACACAGTGAGGAGTACGGCTCCCCTATGGCAGGCCTAACAAAGGCGCAACGTCGGAAGAAGCATGTCGTGGTCCACCCATGGATGGAGGAGGCTGCGCAGGCAAGAACTTCTATCGTTGACAGAATTGCCTATCCATCGGGTATGGCTATGTTGGATTCTGAACGTTACACACCTTCTAGGGGTAACGCAAAGGGGTCCACGGAGACATGGGCCTTACACCGCCAAAGTGCTATGCCGACGGCAGCCCAAAGGTCCACGTTGGCAGTCACATGTGCAGCCAATAGAAAGTTATACAAAATTGGTCTGAGTGCTTCGATGCCTCGATCGGTGAAACCTTGCTGTCACTTGAGCGCTCATGCGCACGATTCAAGCCAGGGGTACCTACTATTGAGATAGACTCGTACGAACAGTATTTCTGTAAGCATGAAAGGAGTCTACCTCATCATCAACTCTCTAATCAGGACTTAAGCGTGTCTCACGCGCAGGAACTAAGAAAAGAGAAGCTATCTCCACATCCTCACTCCTGCCTGTATGAAAGAAATGCAGGAGTGGAGACCTCAACAACTCCCCACAAGCGCAAAGTGAGGGAGGTGTCTGTGATGCAGAACGTATCTAAATCAAGGCACAACTGCATCCAGATCACCATCAACTGTTGCTATTGCCAAACAGCCGCTTCACTGCCAAAGTGGTAGTCCGTCTTCCAAAAAATGTGACCGATGGCATCTAATGAAGAAGAAGATGAACTCAGCGTCGCTTAATGCAACGCAATACAGGGTTCTCCGTATCTCAAGAAGCTTTTCAAGAATCCTCCTGTGTCGGCCAACAAGCCCAAAAACCGGCCTGGGGGTAGAAAGATGGCACTGCCTAGTACGGGTGTGTACCAAGGCACGTGCACCAAATCATGATCCTTGTCGCAAGGAGATGACACGTCAGTTACAGCATTAGCTGGGGGTCGCCAACCCTCCACCATACATAAAAATCCTGCATTCTAACCCAATGAAGGATTGTATAAGACAGACACTTCTGCAGGTGTAGGTAGTCAAAAAGCTAGAGGTAGCAATTACAATAAATCTGAGGATGATTGAAACCTACCGGTTTATCCTCAAGACGACGGGACTCAGGCGTCTGAACCAGAGAGTGAAAGATCTATCGTCCCTTCTACTTATCCGCACATGATGTTCGTGTTCATGGTCGAAGGCAACAACGTGGATAGCAGCAAAGGATCCAGTCAGCAGAAGCGTATAGAGGCCCTTGAGACGGGCCTAAATACGTTGAATGATACTATAAAGACCTTGGCTTGCGTCACCTTGGAGATCAAGGAGAAATTAATACCCATTGTCTCCACTCCTGTAAACCAAGACCCAGGGACTAACGACGGGTCCAATGCGCCTCATATCCTGAGCCAAGCAGCATCCTCGTCATCTACTCCATCAACAATAGGACCTGCAATGTCGAGTGAAGTACAGCAGGCCCTCAAAGAGTTGTACGCTCGTCACGATGCCAGAGAAAAGCGAGAATTACTCCAAAATATGGAGATTCTGCAACCATATCCTGTCGAATGGGATAATGTGATCTATTCTTCCAAATATAATCCGTAGACGCTCATGCCATTCGATGCAAAAGAGTCTTCCCATCGATACTTGAGATACTGCATCTCAATAACAGGACCTCTACCAAAAAATGACGCTCTCCTTACCAACATATTCTTAGGAGCACTGTAGGGGGTGGCCTACGAATGGTTTTGTAGCCTCCCAGACAACTGCATTTCGTCGTTCGAAGACTTGAAGCACTTATTCCTTAATCGATTCTATGAAGGGGAATAGATATGACAATGTTGACTCTCATAGACATTGTCCAGAAGGAGAAGGAACCTGTACGCGCAAACATTGAGTGCTTCTGCCAGACCGCTCTGAGATTACCCCTGGTATACCAGAGCCCATGCTTATGGACTCCTGCCGTAAAAACATGCTTCCCATAATCAAATTGTGGCACAGTGCTCCTTGTATACAGTGGACGCCCTTTATTATAGAGGCAGACATGACGGAAAGAAAAGCTCGTAATGCGCAGCTATTGGGACTGAGTTTTTCATCACTCGAGGATAAAGGAAGGTGCTCATCTAGCAACAATCTCGCTCCCAAGGACGGTAAAAGGAAACAATCCATGACCGTCAACATCTCCAAGGGTTCTGTAACAATGAACCCTAAGCCGACCGAAGCGCAGAGGCCGAAAGAGACCTACTCTTTCAACGACGAAGACACACTAGAACTCTTCGATATGTTGACGAAGGGTGGCAAGCTTCAGCTCTCGCCTCCTAAGCGTCCCGATGAAGTAGGCAAAGTGGAAAATCCAAAATACTGCCATTACCACCAGTATGTTCACCATTCGACACGTGACTGCTACGTGTTAAAAAGATAGATCTAGCGCCTCATTGACGCCAATGTCATTTTGCTCGACTACGAGGAAATGACTATTATCGCCAACATAGCCACTCTCCAGTTCGAAAGTTTTTCAAGAACAGATGCTCAAGATGGCGTAGTCCCCATCCAAAGAACAACGATGGAAGTAGTCAATCTTCCATCGGCCCGTGATAACGCTCAAGGCCTCGTCCATTTACAACACAATAAGGCAAAGTGACGTGGATCTATCCTGATCTTGCCCCAGACATGATGGTGCCTGCAGAGAACTCTGTCAAGGGGAAGAAAGTTAAGTCATGTCGTATGGTTTCTATATCGGCTGATGACACTCTGGTTACCACTCGTTCGGCTCACCAGCAAGAAGAAAATTAGGCTCCGGAGGAGGAAACACCTCCCCCTATTACGGCCACCGCCCCCGATACATCAGAAGCAGGCCCGTCTCAAGCCCTACCGTAGACAAGAAAAGTCAGAAGGAGGTTTACTTTGACAAATCTCTGAGAAAAGACTCGACAGTAGTACCGATCAAACCCTACAACTTTGACATATTGACGCAGCTGGCCAATACTCCAGCTCGACTGTCACTCTTCAAGCTCCTCCGTCTCTCCAAAATGACTCGAGATGCCCTTAGCGAAGCTTTACAGGACGCTGACTCCTTTCTTACCCAGGTAAAACCGCCCAAGGAGAACCCTGCTGTATGCCCATATTGTTACAGTATGGTCGAGGTGATTTCTAACATCACCTTCACCCAGTAGGACATGTAGCTGAAGAACAACCGACATAATAGGCCCGTGTACTACACAGGATATGTTGGTGCCATTAAGGTCGATCGCCGACCATGGATCTTCGCTTATCATCATCCTTCGAAGTTTACTCCAAGCTTTGGGGATCCCAATACATCGACTGACTGCATCAAACACTACAATCAGCAGCTTCAACGCTGGAAAGAGTGAGCCCCTGGGCAAGATTTGCCTGAAATACCAAATAGGTGATCTCCAGACTGACGTAACTTTCTACGTTATTGACGCTGACATAAACTACAACATGCTGTTGGAACGACCATGGATTCATGAGTACATGATTGTGCCCTCTACTCTCTATCAATGCATGAAGTATGTGGCCAGTGATGGGACCATCAAAATCGAGTTCGCTGACATCGACCCATTCCGATGGCTCGAATCATATTGTACAGATGTTAAGCTGTACATGTTAGTCCCATAGGACGATGATGCCAATGATGCCAACGACGAGGCAGATACAGTATCAGAAAGTGCCGCTGTTACGAAAAAACCATTAAGGGTTCGATTGAAGGGAAAACTTCCCAAAACATTAGCTCCTCTCGTCATCAAGCTTCGAGGCAAGGCTCCAGCTCGGTCACCCTTGACAATATCGACCGTTAGCCAGGAGCCTATGCAAATAAGGCTTTCCTGGAAGGCCCCAAGGCTAACTCTGAAGTCGCAGGAACCTCCGACTATACCTCCCTTTATAGTCAATTTGAAGGGGAAACCTCCTCCACCTTCTTCCGCAACAGCCCTAGTGCTCACAGATGAAGAGTTGGGAGACTACGTATGTGCTAATACTGAGGCATACTCTTTAGATGATGTAGTCCCCTGGGATAAAATTTTGCATTTTATTAATAGAAAGTTGTCTTTGAATTACTCTTGTGCGCATTGGAACACTAGGTATTTCTTAGACAATGCTATATATATGTTACAAACAAAAGTGACAACCGCTAGTCTCGCAAGCCAAGTTGCCTCTCCTCAAGGTGCCTACTTCTTGTTTCCATCAAGGAAGAAGGAGGGGGAACCCATTATCTTCGGTCGATTGGAGCATCCTCAGCGGCTGTCTCCGGCAGAACCAGAACCTGATAATAGCAAGATGCAACTCTACCGTTACACTACTCAAGCTAAACACCTTATCCAGAAGATGGGCTATGACTTGAACAGTAATAGAGGGCTGAACTATGGCAAAGGCCGATGCTTTTCCTTACGACTTCGTACTCCAAAGGGAAAGTCCTAAAATTACTACCAGCGCACTCATCGAGGATTGGGTTACGTTACACCCGCAACTACTTCAGAGAGTTCAGAGCCGGAGGTCTTGATGCATTCACACTCTTTCGACTCCTTAACCTGGGTCTCTGATACCAGTATCGGCCAAGCCTTCAAGAAGATATTATCCGTTAATATGGTCTCTGCAGATCCTCCAGTCAAGGAGGAAGACCAAATACTTGAATTCTTTGAAGATGAACCCTGGGCCCAACACCTGGGATCCCAATGGGAATGGTGCTTCGAACAGCACGAACCTTCCACAGAAGATGAAGTCGTCCAAGTCGAGCTAGGAGATGAGGCTTCCCCAAAACCCATCTTCATCAGCGAAAGCTTGACGAGAGAAGACAAGGAATCTCTAATATACCTTATCCGGGAATACATCGATGTCCTTCCTTGGAGCTATAAAGACATGTCGGGTTTAGACTCGCAAGTCGCTATGTACCGTCTCAATATCTTACCCAACGCTTAGTCGGTCAAACAGCAACAGCATTGTTTCTGCCCCAACATCATAGATACTATTGAAAAAAAAGTTGACAAACTCATAAAGAGGGGCTTCATTCACAAAGAGCAACACCCGAATTGGGTGGCCAACATTGTCCCAATCACTAAGAAGGACAAGAAAATTTGGGTCTGTATAGAGTTCAGGGATCTCAACTCGGCATGTCCAAAAGACGAGTTTCCTCTTCCGATCACCGACGTGATGATTGACAACATGTGTGGCTTCGAGCGCATGTCCTCCATGGATGGTTTCTCAGGCTACAACTAACTCAAAATATTCCCCGAAGACGAGAAGCATACTTCATTCCGGACTCCAAAAGGTATATTGTTACAGTGATGCCCTTCGGGTTGAAGAATGCGGAAGCAACATACCAGCAGGCTATGAGCACCATATTTCGCAAGCACCTCTGAAAGATGGTAGAATATTACGTTGATGATATTGCCATCAAGAGCAAAAAGAAATCCAGTCATTTGGATGACCTAATGACGGTATTCGACTAAGTATGGACACATCGACTAAAGATGAACACAACTAAGTCTTTTCTGGGAGTCTCCAGTGGTAAGTTCCTGGACATTATTGTCACAGCCAAGAGTATTTATATTGACCCTAAGAAGACTAAGGCAATCTTGGACATGGATCTCCCGAAGAATCTCTGTGAGCTTCGAGGCCTACAAGGACGCCTGGCATACATCAGAAGATTCATAGCAAACCTCTCTGATCGATGTCAACCCTTCACCAAACTAATGAAGAAAGGGATTTCTTAAGTATGGACCGAAGAATGCCAGCGCGCGTTCGACGACATCAAGAAGTACCTCACTAGTCCTCTAGTACTAGTAGCACCGGTCATGGGGAGACCTTTCCATCTATACGTCTGAGCTATGGACCTTTCTTTCGGTGCTTTCCAAACCCAAAAAACCAATGAAGGCCACGAATAGGTGATATATTATCTCAACAGGACCATGATTAGAGTTGAGCATCGGTATAATCCTGTGGAGAAGGAGTGTCTTGCTCTGCTCTTCGCCATCTAGAAGATACGACATTACGTAGCCGGATAGACAATCCATGTCATCTCTCGAGTCAACCCCCTCAAGGTCCTCATGACCAAGCCCGGGGCCTTAAACTCATGATTGGCCATATGGGTAATACTTTTGACTCCTTATGATATGGTATTTGTCCTACAAAAGGCAGTCAAAGGCCAAGCATTGGCCGACTTCTTGGCGGTACATCCTGTATGAGAGACATCGAAGCTCTATGACGACATTCCCGATAAAGTCCTAGAGTCTAATGCCATCTCAGATAACTAAGTCCAGCGCATGTTCTTTGATGATGCTTCAAGAACATGGCCCAAAGGCGAGATCATCGTAGGGGTCGAAGTCGTTCTCATCACCCCCCGATGGCCTGGTCATCTACCATGCATATTCTCTCATAGAGTCATGCACCAATAACGTTGTTGAGTATAATGCTCTCATCATTGGACTCCAGCTCGCTAAATAGTTTACGGTTGACTGTATCGAGGCCTATGGTAACTCAAAACTTATCATTAACCAAATTCGAGGACAATACGAGGTCCATCATGAAGATCTGGTTCCTTACCACCAGGCAGCAATCGATATCATTTCCACCTTCATAGGGTTCTTTATAGAATATGTACCTCGACTGTAAAACTTGGAGGCTGATGCACTCGTTGGCCTCACAGCTTCTCTGGCAGCTCCTGTTGGAACCCAATATACCGTCATGGTAATAGAGCGAGAGCTAGTTTGCCCAAAGAACAATCTACATATGTGTCTGAGTTACTCAGTACAAACAGACACTAATGTTGACGTTCGGGACTAGTAATTCTCATTTATAGACTACACAGTCTACGGAATCCTACCTGAAGACCCGAAGGAAGCTGCTTCTGTCAAGAGACGCTCTCTTTGGTTCTTCTACGACATAGCTACCAAAATATTGTATTATCGTTCATACGACGGGCTGCTCCTGTGATGTTTATCCAAGATAGAAGCACAAGAGGCACTCCGAGAGGCACACGATGGCACCTGTAAAGCCCATCAACCTGGTCCTAAGTTACAGGACCGACTACGTCACATGGGCTGCTACTGGCCTACTATAATGGCAGAGGTCATTGATTATGCAAAGAAGTGTCGGGTATGTCAGTTGTATGCTGACTTCATCTACCGACCTTCGGAGTTCCTACATCCTACAGCGGCCGTCTGGCCATTTGAAGCATAAGAAATGGATATTATCGGGCCGATCAGTCCACTATCCTCCAAAGGACACCGGCTCATACTCGCCATCACTGACTACTTTTTTAAGTGGGCAGAACCAGTACCTCTGGCTGAGGTAAAAACCTCGAACGTGATCAGCTTTGTCAAGCATCAAGTCATATATCACTTCGGGATTCCCAGAAGGATTATCCACGACAATGGTCCTTAGTTCGTGAGCTACACATTCCATCGATTCTGGAATAAGAACCGAATACAAAATGTGGTATCAACGGCTTACAATCCTACAGTGAACGAACTAGCTGAAGCATTCAATAAGACTATCGTCAAGCTGCTCAAGAAAGTCGTTTCCTCTAATAAGCGTGACTGGAATGAAAAGCTCGGCGAATACCTGTGGGCTTATCATATAATTGTTCGGACATCCACTGGCAATGCACTATTCTCTCTGGTTTATGAAAGCGAGGTAGTGCTTCCTCTGGAGATTCAAATCCTGTCTCTACGGGTAGCCATCATTGTTTGCCATTAAATATCAAGCACAACAAATTACAGATGAATTGAACTTGATTGTAAACTCGCTTGTACAAATAAAAGCCTAGAAAGAAAGCCTTGGAAACAATCTAAGTACAATTGTTTAGTTTTGATTCTGGAGGGTGACGATAGAGGCTCGAAAAATTGTAGCAACTCTGCCTTACTCCTTGGACTAACTGACGCGCTCCTTGCTCTCGAAGAAATTGCCTTTCTTAGGTTACCAGCCTTGGATTGCCAACCATTTGCCTGGGTGTGGTACCCTGCTATTTATAGTGTTTTCTGCAATAGTAGATTTTTGGGCCACATAAAGGGCCACATGGCTACGTATCTCTCGTAGCGCACAAAGACTCGATCTCGGGCTGCCAGCTGGTGGAGGTTGTTGAGATTTTGTTGTACCAAATCTGGGTGCTTGAGACTTGGTCAGCCTACCACGTGTCTCATCGCAAGATAGGATCAGTCTGCTTAAGTCATTTTAAGCTGCATAGGCCCTTCAGAGTTCGGCCATGCTGAGCCGCATAAGACTCATACGGCAGTCTCCCTTAGTCCATATGTAGCTTGGGGACTTTTGAGCCGTATAGGTTCTATATTCTGAGCCGCATAAAGCTCATGCGGCTCAGATTGCAGTTACCCTTGGCCGCATGAAGTACATAGATTGAGCCGTATGCGGCTCGGGTTGCAGTCTTTTGGCCGCATGGCCATGTCTAGTCTAATCATGTCTTATCTTATTTTTGTCAGAGAGTCAAAGTTGTCAGAGCTGTCAGTCTTACCAGAGTTTGTCAGCTTTATCAGAAGGATTGATCAGCTTGGCCGCATAAGTAACTATTCTCTCTACAACTCAAAAAATAGTCTGGTGAAGATAGACCGCAGGGGGCATACTAAGTCTATCATGTGGCTCTTCTTTATGCGGGTCAATCTGTTCCAGGGTACTCATGCGGTCAGTTATGATCCGTATGAATCCCATATTTTTTATGCTTCTACAAGACCCCCTTCAAAGTTTTCAAATTGCAAATTTGAAATACTTTAAATAAGAAGCAAGGACATATATCAAGCCGCAGAAAAATCTTCGAGTCAGGAGAGACGTTGTACCGCAGGGACATTCTGAGCCGCAGGGACGTTTTTAGGCCGCAGATAGATCTTGTGCCGCAGGAAGATCTTGTGTCGTAGGGAGATCTTGTCTGTCAGCTGTCACTGCTGTATTTAATGCCTTGATTTGGTTTTTGATTTGGACTCTTTTTTCGAGATGGTTACTAAGGATAAAATCCCCAAACGTCATCATTATCTTTAATGGGCTCGAGAATCGAAACGATATACTTTCAAAAAACCTTATAAATATGGGTCATTCGAAGGAAAAGATTTTTCTCCTTCACCTTCTTCTCCTTCGTCTTTATTGTCCCTGTCGTGCTTTCTGTTTAGCCATGGCTCCAAAAGCTTCCAAGTCGTCTGATGCTGCGGCCAAAGGGAAAGGACCCGTCTCTCCGTCAAGAGCTACGAATTCTCCTTGGATCCATCATGACTTGCACCCCCTGTCAAGGGTAAGGATGGCGGGAAAACGATGACTTTAAATTTTCGAATGGCCATATCACATATTTTATGCGTCGGCCTGTCATGCATCGCCTTTATGCGTCAGGCATGATCGATGCAAGCCCTATTTTATTAGACTGCATGTGTACTATATGATAGGGCCGTATGGGCTGAGCTGTATAAGCATTAGTGACCCACATGGGTGTCTCGTAACTAGGTCGCATGAGAGCTACATAATTGACCCGATCCAGGCTGTATAAGTATTTTATAACTGAACCGCATAAGTGATTCCTTGATCGACCCGCATGGATACTGCATAACTGAACCACCTAAGTGACTCAAGACTGATCCGCATAAGTGCCGCCTAACTAGGCCACATGAGTGCCTCCTGATAGGGCCGCATAAGCACTGTATAACGTGGGCCGTATAAATGTCGCATGAGTATTGCATAACAGAACTGTGTAAGTGCCTTATGATCTGAGCCGTATGAGTGCTGCCTAACGGGACTGTACGATTGAGCCGCATGCATCTCATGTTCATAACTCGGCCGCATAGGTCCTATTTGGCTAGGCCACATAGCTGAAAAATAAACTTTGTTTTCTTCTAACTATTTTTCTGCTTTGTCATTTGCAGTGACCTTGCCCATAGCTCCATCGGAGGAACTCTTGATAGGATATGCCCAATCTGCGTTGGGTATGAGATTTGACCAGATAGTCGAACGTGTGTCATCTCAGATTACTCGCAATCAACCTGAAGACAGGTTGAGGGAGATCAGGAACCAATCATTCTTTTACTTACACAGTATGATGAATTCCAAGAAACTGGGGGACACTCATCTGAAGCCTGCGTTCTTATTCGAAGATGCTATAGCTGTCTCGAACCCCCGCATACTAGAGTTATCTGAGAGCTAGAATTTTATTTCCAACGGGATAACGATTCACCTTCCTCAGATGGAACGCCATTTCTTCCTGTCAAGTTCTAACATGGTGCCTATCGAGAGGTGAATGACGGATCCTATAACTCAGGACCGGCAGGCAGTCTTCGTAGGCAATATCCATTATAATAGCCGAGCGCGGTCGGCGGTCGCGACCAGGGAGTCAGTCAGTTGTTCTGTCGTCGGACTAGCCCCCGGTAGTTTTATAAATGAGCTGAGGCCTAATAACAGGTTCTCTGAAGCCGATACCTTCCTGAACCAGATTGCTCGCAAAGGATCATATCCCACGGGTAGACTGTCGCTGCCGAATTGGTTATATTGTTCTCCTCCGTGGGTCAACTTGACACTCTGGATTCTGTCATGGTATTGTAGAAGCATGGAAAAGAACATGATTACCCATGCGGCTCAGAACAGGAAAACCCATGCGGTTCAAAAATAGACGAGCATCATGCGGCTCAAGAGCATCATGCGGTTCAAAAGTCACCAACTTGGACATGCGGCTCAAGCAACACCACGTGGCCTTCTGCGGTTCGCGTCTACAATTGGCCATTAAGCAAAGGCCCTATTTAATGCTCTGACATAAAGGAGAACTGACGGCTCTGACATAAAGCTGTAATAATGACTCTGTCATAATGGTAGACTCCTAGGGAAACGAAGGCAATCTCTGACACAATCCATCAAACCCAAATTACTTTATGCGGCCTTGACATGTGGACAGTCACATGCGGCTTAGGCAGAGGCCACCCCATGCGGCTCAGGTAGAGGCCACCTCATACGGCTCAGGCAGTGTCGACCCTATATGGCTCATGAGAACAATCTTCATGTGGCTCACTGAGAAGCCACCCATCATGCGGTCGCCTACGCTCATACGGCTCAGATCATCTCCATACGGTTCAAATGTTCAGAGGCCACGCCCAAGCAGCCTTGTCACGTGGCCAGTCTTATGCGGCTCAGTAGGGAACAATCCTCATGCGGTTTGGAATTCCTAAGTAGCTTGCGGTTAAGACACGTGGCAGAAGATTAGTTTTTCCCGCGTCCCTACAGCTAGCAGCATAATAATAGTGGGACATGTGGCATCAAATCGATCAAGATTCATCAATAAATCCCAACAAATCAGGTTTAGTGCCATCCTCATAATTACTGGGATCAAATCAGATCATTTGCAATCATGCAAATTGAACACGTGGCGTGAGATCCGAGCTTGGCATAACAAATCCTGAGGATTTATGGCAATCATCATTAATTGTCCACAGAGATTTGATGCAATCACATTAATTGTCTAGATTTGCTATAATCAGAATTAATGGCCCAGATTAATTAATCTTTAACCGCCGACTTATCAAGGAGACAATCATTGCAAACCCTAATGATTGCATCCCACTCCTATAAATAGCAAGGTGCCATTCCCTTGCAGAGAGAGGATTTTTTTGGAGAGCACCAGAGCACCTGGAGAGACCTGAAAAAGAGAGCACAGAGAGACAAAGGCACGCATAGAGGGTTCTTCCCGAGCATCCTGATGGCATTTCTTCACCGGAGCCAAGGCTGCATCCGATCGTCCAAGGAGTAAGCCAGAGCTGCCGTCGCTTTCCTGAGCCTCTACCGTCATCCCCCAAAATCTAAAATAAACAATTGTACTTAGATTGCTGTACCTAGGTTTTCGTCCCTAGGCTTTCTTTGTACAAGCGAGTTTGTATTGTGAAGTAAAAGTCCAGTCCTCCGATATAATTATTCTCTTCTTTTATAATTCATGGCAAAAATGATGGCGACTCTGCTGGGGACAAACTTTTCCACGGCAGAGGAGTTGGTGACGCAATCGGATGCAGCCAAACTTGGCTCCACACAACAGAAGATGGTCGTCCGCTTCGACCAACAGGCATTTGAAGAAATACTCTCCGACGGGAGCGCTGGCCCGGCCCAGAAGCGAACCCGCACAAAAAAAGCTCGCAGGGAGTGGAGGCCAAAGTCATTTGCTCCTCCCAAAGCTCTGGACGGAGTACTCTCTGCTGCCCAAGACGGCGAAGGCAAGTCTCATGCGGCCCCACTTCAAACCATAGAGGGCTCTGCTGTCCCCAAGTCTGGCAGAGGAAAGCACTAATATGCTGGAGTTGCAGGGGCAAAGAGTGATTCTATGTGCTCCAAGAAAAAGCCGAACAAAGGCACTAGCCGCAGGCTGAAGACTCATACGGCCGAGATTGCCAGCCACATGCACGATGTCCATGCGGCCGAAACTGCCAGCTAAATGCATAAAACTCATACGGCTAAGATTCCCAGCCGCACGGAGAAGACTTATGCGGCTGAGACTTCCAGCTGCATGAAGAAAGCCCATACGGCTATGATTGCCAGCCGTATGAAGACTGTTGATTCCAGCCGCATACCGCCTGCTCCATGCGGCTCAGTCTTCGATCGCCTCTCCTATGGTCCTGATCTCTCATGCTCCCGAGAAAATATGTCTGACTCTCTTCAGCACCACTTTGACTCTTCCTACTATGTGCTCTCATGCACTAGAGTGAAGAAGTCTAGGGCAACGCGAGCTTGGCGAGCTCAGTCCGCTGTCCCGACCTCTGACCATCCGAGCGCTCCATATACTGTTATGTGGGCCTCTGAGGGGAAGTTGTACAGAACCACTCGAGTCCAGCCCCCGACGGCAAACCAACAGAGTAGTTCCCAAAAGTCTTCCAAAACCCGGAAAGAAAACATGGTCGTTCCAGACCCATCTGACTTGCGTGAGGTTATCCTCCACAAGCGCAAGGAAAGAGAAGAGGCCTCGGTTGCAAGGAGTCCTCCTACGGACATCACTGCACCCAAGTCATTGTCAACTGCTGTTGTAATAACGCGACGGTACGAGAAGACCGGCAGTCCGTCTTCCAAAGATTACAACAGCCGAGCTCAGGGGATGAGGTGCCTCCTGTCGTCTCTTGCAACTCTACTCAGAAAATTTCCGCCGATGGGAGAGGGAAGAAGACAAACATTTCTAGCCCGAAGATTTCAACCACTGTGACTGAAAAACTATCATCTAAACGGTTGCCTACCACCGGAGTTTTCCAAGGTACCCGTTCAAAGACAAAATCTGCTACAGTGGGAGATTCATCATCTACATCACTGGGGGTTACTGGAACTGGGGGTAGCACTCCTCCGAACATCTACGACAATCCGATGTTCCAAGGAGGCGGGCCGGAGAAAACAACTCTCACATCAGATACAGCAGGTGCTAACGTCCCCGAGGACGTCTACGACTCCCAAGACGAGGCAGGCTCGAAAGCTGGGGTACTATTCCTTCTAATTTCTAACCAGAGGAGAACATTCCTACATATCCCGATGACTTCTCGGTACAGGGATATGATTCAGAGGGTAAATCATCCACCGTCCCTTCCACTTCTACTCATGTAAGGATGGCATTCATGACAAACGACGAACAAGATGGTCCCAGTGATCGCCAATGCATCGATACTCTGGAGGTCATACTGCACACTTTGGTCAAATCGGTGGACGAGATCAAAGCAGTCCTCCCTACTCTGCAAGAAGGGACGCCTGGCCGAACAAACTTGGGTCCCGCGGTCAATACGGACTCGAACTCAGCAGCACCAAGCCCGGGCATTAATCCTCCTAAAATTTTGGCTCCTACCGCTGCAGACGAAGCCAGGGAGGCAAGAAGAGAGGTCCAGGAGCTCCGGGCCATGTTCCATGCCCAAGAAAACTGCCAAGACCTCAGGTTACGACAACCGTATCCCGCTGCGTGGAGAGATGTTCCTTTCCCACCAAAGTATAAACCATTCCACATCAATCTATATAATGGGAAGACCTCCGCAAGTCGGTACATCACTTATATCGAGGTCACTACCGACCATCTGTCCCATGACGATGCCATCCTTATACGATTATTCATCGGGGCATTGGAAGGGGTCGCCTTCGACTGGTACCGTAACCTGTCAGACAACTGCATCCACTCCTTCGCCAACTTCAAACGCATGTTCTTGGAGAGATTCTACGAAGTAGGACAGGACATCACAATGTCCACCCTCATAGATGTCGTTCAGGGGGAGAAGGAGCTGACAAGGAACTATATTGAGCAGTTTCGCCAAACCGTAATGAAGTTGCCGTCTGGTAATCCGGATTCCTCCCTAATTAAAATTTGCCAAAAGAGACTGCTCCCAACAGTCAGCCTCTGGATGGGTGAAAGTCAATTCAAGGACTAGAAGACGTTCATCATCAGTGCCACTAGCGCCGAGGACAGGTTGAAGAAGGCTCGCCAACTGGGACTGCACATATCGGAGGGAGAGGACAAGGGCAAGCGCCCTAATACCAACAACAACAATAGTGGTAACACCTCCAACAATCAGGACAACAAGGGCAAGCCGGCTATGGTGGCCGACACAGCCTAGAAACCTGAGTCAAAACCGGCAGACAAGCAATGGCCGCAAATGACATACTCCTTCGAAGACGGCCATGTCAAGCCCATCTTGGACATGCTCATACAAGAAGATAGAATTCAGCTCCCTCCACCAAGACGGGAACCTCGACTGGCAGAAATGGAGAGTCCAAAGTACTGTCATTACTACCGCTACGTCCACCATGCTACACACGACTGCTACCAACTGAAGCGATACATCCAACATCTCATCGATTCGAAGGCTCTGGCCATTGATTTCGAGGAGGTAACCGTGGCAGCCAACATGGTGTCCGTACAGTTTGGCATCTTCCCTCCGACAGAGACTCAAGACGGCATGGTACCCATCCCTCGGGCGATAATAAAGATTACTAAT
The DNA here is from genome assembly GCA_029216955.1 of Iris pallida. NCBI lineage: Eukaryota > Viridiplantae > Streptophyta > Magnoliopsida > Asparagales > Iridaceae > Iris > Iris pallida. Next base: position 9,990,834 of record JANAVB010021800.1, on the reverse strand, counting down.
CTTCTACCTCCTCTAGATTAGGCTACTGGTCTAGTACCCCTTACCACGTCATGAGGGAAGGTCATGTGGGTCCATCCAGACTTGGTATCTGAAGTAACTCAATCCACATCAGTCTCCATTGGCAAAAAAAAAGGAATGGAAAAGTCAGATCCTGCCACACAATCTCGGTAGATGTCGAGGAAGCCGCAGCTGTCGTTACTCGGTCTGGTGCTCAATCCCAGCCTACGCCAGATAACTCGACTGAAGAACATCAGTCGGCCATTGCTGACGCTCCGGGACCGTCTCAACCTCCGATGACCGACAAGCCTAGGACGAAGAAGACTCGCTTTGACAAATCCCTCCAAAAAGAGGCATCTCATGGGCTGGAAAGGCCCTACAACTTTGACATCTTGGCATAATTGGCCAACACACCGGCCAAATTGTCATTATACGAGCTCATGAGACTCTCCAAAGATGTTCCCGTGGCACTAAGCGATGCACTCCAGAATATCGACGCATATCTAGCTCAAGTCAACCTCACGGGAGAGAGCCCGCCTGCAAATCTCCAAGACAGCGCTTGCACAGGAGCGATGCCCAACATTGTCTTCACTCCACAGGATATGCTCATCAAAACTAATCTGCACGATCGTCCGTTATACTACACTGGACACATCGGTGACGTAAAGGTAGACCGAATGCACATTGATCCTGGCTCTTCCATAAGCATCATCCCAAAGGGTCTGTTACATCATCTCTGCATTCCTATGCATCGCCTGACACCAACAAGTACCGCCATCAGCGGTTTTAATTCGGACAGGAGCTACCCGATTGGAAAGATTCGCTTGAAGTGTCAGATCGGCGATCTTCAGTCAGAAGTAACCTGTTACGTCATAGATGCGGACACTTTCTACAATATCCTCCTGGGGTGCCCTTGGATACACGATTTCATGATCGTGCCTTCCATGCTGCACCAGTGCTTCAAGTATATCGACAAACACGGCTTCGTGAGGACAGAATTTGTCGACATCGATCCCTTCAAAAGGGTCGAATCCTACTACTCAGACTCCTGCTTATACAAAAAGTCGAAGAGGCACCTTGGTGAAGGAAATGTGCAAGCTCGTACTGAGATGGCCACAGGATCAGAAGAACCCCTGACGATCCACCTCCAAGCTCGTAAACCTGGCAAGTCCGCACCCCTTACGGCCGCTCTGCGTAAGGACGCAGTCAGCCTTTCGGCACAAGAGGGGCAAATGATAATCCGGCTGCCAAGGTCCGGCCAAGCGCCAAGACCTACAATGGAGCCACTGACAATCAGACTGCCTAGAGTCGACCAGCCACAAAAGGGAAAGCTCAATCCCTCCGACAAGCTAATGACGATACGTCTTCCCAAAAAGAATCGTCAGCCCGATGCAAAATCTGGGGCTTCTAGCGAGCCAACCACTCCCCGCCCAGCATCGAGTACCAAACTGGAGGTCACTAGTTTGCCAACGACTCCACGTTCTGTTCTACTAACAGAACCCCTGATGATCAAGTTGCCCAAGTCATCCTCTCAGTCTTCACTTATACAGGGGGTGGCCGAAGAAGAACCAGAACTGGCCAAGTATGTGGCTGCTCACACTGATGTTCCATCCGTAGATGATGTAATCCCGCTAGAAAAGATACCTTACTTCATCAATAAAGGGTTATCTTTGAACTACATAGAGCTTGATAAGCTTTGTACAATGTATGCTTTGGAACACGGTATAGGCACTCACCTACATACACAGGTGACAAATGTTCACACCGCAAATCAACTTACTCCCATGGAAGACGCTTACCGCATAATCGAGGGAGGGGACCATCCAATCATCTTCGACCGAAAGAATAATCTACAGCCCTTCACTATAGAAGAAGTCGATCTCGAATCGGACGCCGGGAGACTGCCTCTCTATCTATATAGCCCTCAATCCAAATACCTCATACAAAAACAGGGATATAATCTGGAGACTATGCCAGGTTTGAACTACGGCACTGGTCTGTTAGTCCAATGATTATATCATGTTTTTGAATATGGCTAATCAATTAAGTTTAACATATCGACGTCACTAATATTCATGTAATCACTATCATGTTGCTACTTAAACTTAGAATTGTCCTAATATTAGCATTGTCCTAATGTTCTATATCAATATTGCTATGCTTGTATCATATTATTTTATTTGTCTAACATGTATTTGTAGACATGCTGTAAGCATGATCAAATATGATCAAACCAGGACATATGCAATGGAGTAATTATTGATGGGCCAAAGATGGCGTCATACAAGAAGCTTTCTATGAATCGCCTAACGACCTATCCGGGGTCTCGCATCGGGGGTTCCGCTGCCCGGTCAGCGGACAGGGGTCGAGGGGGTAGCGCCCCCCATCAGGGGTTCGGGGGAGAAGCCCCCGAAAGGTATTCAGATTTCCAGATCTGTTTATCTTTGGACAACCGCCATCAAGTGAAAAAGGCATCTTCAAGTCTGCTCAAATATTTGAAGAAAGGCGTCATCAAAGGGCTCTTGGTTTTCCTGTTTTCCTATTTTATTAATATATTTTTTATATTTATTGAGTCTAGGAATATGATGTACACTGCATCGTACTGGCAAATAGGCTACCCAAGAAATGTTTTCAAAATACCCTTTCATTTTGAAAACAAGCCCACTTACAAAAGCCCAAACTAGTTCCTAACTGCCTGACTTTTCAAAAAGCCCAAAACCAATTTACAAAAACCCTAACAGAACTCCAACAGAACTCAAGGAGAATTCGGCCAGAGTTCGTTCCGAATTCGGCCAGAGTTCGGCCAGAGTTCGGTTAGTGAACGTTGCTTTTTGAACTTGGTCCTCCTGCAGTTACGGATCCCAACGAGATTTTCTCATAGAGTTCTGCCCAAATTCAGCCCGAATTCTGTCAGAATTCTGCCTTTGGAAAAACTATAATTAGAGAAGGATTTCGATCATTTCAACTCACTCATTCACTTTCATATCTCTTCTCTATAAGCCTACTACTTCTTCCAAAGTATTTTGAGCTATTCATTTTCAAATCCCAAGCCAGTTACAATCCTCTAGTCGATTTGCCAGTGCGGTACAGTCTAGAAGTTTCAGAGTGGTTGTAATCAGAGGCTTGATTGAAGTTAGACACTTCACAATTGAAGTTGGTCGAGTACTTCGGATCAAAGCTCGCGTTGTAGAAGTTGCAAGAACTTCGGATGAAAACTTGTGGTGATTTTCCATAGTGGATTCAACTGGAAGCTAGAGTTCTTCCGACTGGACTAGTCATCACAAGAAGGAAACCAGTATACATCCTTGTGTTTACGTTTGCGCTCTACTCTCTACTTTTTATTTTCATATCTGTGATATATTATCTGTGATCTTGTTACTAACATTTTTAAATAGTTAATTTTGGCTACCTACTCTATTTATCCCCCTCTAGAGTATTGTGCTTTACAACTCGTTCCTACAATCGGTCCTACATGGTCGACGATTATCTTTAAAGTCGTCGGTCCCAGCTGGCAAACCGCGAGACTACTACAACAAAACCAGATACGGACTGGGTTATGTCATACCGGCAACAACCCCTGAAAGCTCAGACGAGGAATGCGACTGGCATTCACACTCAACCGGATCACCCACTTCCAATTCAGATGTCAGCATCGGGGACATGCTCAGGCAAGTCTGGTCCGTCAATATGGCATTCGTCGATGCTTACGAAGAAGGGGAAGACCTTTCTGAACTTCTCGAATTAGAACCGTGGGCCCAATAGCTGGATGCGCAATGGAAGAAGCGGTTTGAACAAAGAGAGCCTCCTACTGAAGATGAGGTCATACAAGTGAATCTCGGTAGCGATTCTTCTCCAAGACCAATCTTCGTTAGTAAAAGCCTGACAGACGAAGAGCGAAAATTGCTACTGGAACTCGTCAAAGAATATATCGACGTGTTCGCCTGGAACTATGAAGACATGCCAGGGTTAAACCTCGATGTTGCTCTTCACAAGCTCAACATTCGGCCAGATGCAAAGCCAGTCAAACAACAGCAACGATGCTTCCGCCCAGGCATCATGGATGCGATCGAAGTCGAAGTCAACAAACAGATAGCCAGCGGCTTCGTTCGTGAGGAACAACATTCGGACTGGGTCGCCAACAGAGTACCGGTCCTCAAGAAGAATAGAAAGATTCGGATCTGCATCGACTTCCGCAATCTGAACGAGGCATGTCCCAAAGATGAGTTTCCTCTCCCTATTACGGACATTATGATCGACAACACCTGCGACTTCGAACGTATATCGTTCATGGATGGTTTCTCGGGGTACAACCAAATCAAGATGTCTCCCGACGATAAAAAGCATACATCATTCCGAACACCAATTAGCATATATTGCTACACAGTTATGCCTTTTGGTTTAAAGAATGCTGGCACAACTTATCAAAGAGCCATAAGTATCATCTTCAGGGACCACTTGTGCAAGACCGTAGAGTGCTATGTTGATGACATCGCCGTCAAGAGCCGCTCTAAGGAAGATCATCTACATGATCTAAGGATGGTATTTGACCTCATACGGGCGCACAATCTAAACATGAACCCCACGAAATCCTTCTTGGGCGTATCCAGCGGGAAGTTCTTGGGTTTCATCATCACCTCCCAGGGTATCCACGTAGACCCTGAAAAGACAAAGGCAATCATGGAGATGAGTCCCCCGAGAAATCTCCGAGAACTCCGAGGCCTCCATGGGAGGTTAGCTTACATCAGAAGGTTCATATCCAATCTCTCCGGGCGATGTCAGCCATTCATCCATCTCCTGAAGAAGGGCATCTCATTCGTATGGGATGAAGAATGCCAGCGTGCCTTCGACAGCATCAAAGAATATTTGTCGAACCCTCCAGTCCTGGTGGCCCCGGTTGCTGGAAAACCATTCCTGCTCTATGTACGAGCAATAGAGCATTCCCTCGGCGCTCTGCTAGCACAAAACAATGATGCAGGCCATGAGCAAGCTATATATTACCTCAGCCGAATGATGATCGGGCCAGAGCACCGATATACCGCCATGGAGAACGAATGCCTCGCCCTGGTGTTCGCCATTCAAAAGACGCGATACTATGTCACGGGGCAAACCATACATATGATATCACGAGTCAACCCCCTCAGGGTCCTCATGACGAAACTAGGGGCACTCAGCTCTCGCCTCGCTACACGGGCAATATTACTGTCCCCTACCATATGATCTTCGTCCCGCAAAAAGCTGTTAAAGGTCAGCCTCTGGCAGACTTTTTAGCAGCCCACCCCGGCCCGAAGTCGTCCAGAGTCGCCGACTCGCATGCAACCTCTCACGATGATATATGGCAAATGTTCTTCGATGGTGCCTCAAGGACCGGACCCAAGGGCAACATCGTCGTCGGAGTCGGGGTGGTGCTGGTTTCTCCTTCCGGACTGGTGATCAATCGTGCTTACTCCCTCACAAAACCCTGCTCTAACAATGTGGTCGAGTACAACGCGTTAGTCATTGGCCTCCAACTTACAAGAGAGCTGGGGGTAGAATATCTGGAAGCATATGGCGATTCACAGCTAATCGTCAATCAGATTCGGGGTTCATACGAGGTCCGCCATGAAGACATGATCCCCTATCACCAAATAGCGATCAACATCATCTCGTCATTTGAAGGGTTCTTCATCGAACACGTCCCCAGACTCCAAAATATTGAAGCCGATGCCTTAGCAGGCCTTGCCGCTTCCCTCGCGGTTCCGAACTATGCTCATCAATCGGTGGATGTGATAGGCCATGAACTGGTCTGTCCCAAGAACAATGTTCAATTCGTGGTGAGTTATTCCGCTCAGACGATCGACGAAGCACAAGACTGGAGACAACCATTCATTAACTTCGCAGTCTACGACATTCTGTCGGAGGACCCAAAGGAAGCCACCTCCATCAGAAGGCGTTCTCTCAGATTCTCCTACGATACAGAGACGAAAATGCTATATCGTCGATCCTACGATGGATTATTGCTTCGATGTCTGTCAAACGCAGAAGCCAAAGAAGCCGTACGTGAAGCTCATGACGGTGTCTGCGGGGACCATCAGCCTGGCCCAAAATTGTAAGATCGTCTTCGCCGAATGGGCTACTACTGGCCACGATGGTAGCAGATACGATAGACTATGTAAGAAAGTGCAAATCCTGTCAAGTCCATGCCGACTTCATCCACCAGCCATCCGAGTTTCTACATCCGACAGTGGCGTCTTGGCCATTCGAAGCATGGGGAATGCATATCATCAGTCCGATCACTCCGCCTTCTTTCCGAGGATATCGCTTCATACTTGTCATCACAGATTACTTCTCCAAATAGGCGAAAGCTGTTCCATTTGCAGAAGTGAAGACTTCAAATGTGATCAGCTTTCTCAAGCATCACGTCATCTATCGCTTTAGACAGTCCCGAAGGATCATCCATGATAATGGTCCACAGTTCACAAGCCACGCCTTCTATCGGTTATGCGACAAGTACCATATCCAGAATATTGCTTCAACGCCATAAAACCCAGCAGCGAATGGGTTGGCAGAAGCAATCAACAAAACAATCATCAAACTTCCCAAAAATTTCGTGTCATCCAACAAACGCGACTGGAACGAGAAGCTTGGTGAATGCTTATGGGCGTACCGTACCACAGTCCAAACCGCCACAAAGAACACACCATTCTTCCTGGTGTACGAGAGTGAGGCAGTTCTTCCATTGGAGACTCAAATACCCTCGCTCCGCGTCGCTCTCACTTACCAATTGACGACGGACGATAACTACCGCCGCCGGCTACAAGAGTTGGAGGCCTTAGATGAAAAGTGCCTCTTGGCTCAGCAACGAATCGAGCTATACCAAGCACGCATCTCCGGAGCCTTCAACAAAAAGGTTAAAATCAGAACATTCTAAGTGGGCGATCTCGTTCTGGCAGTTCGGAGGCCGATGGTCATGACTCACAAAACCGCCGACAAATTCCAGCCAAAATGGGAAGGTCCATTTATCATTGAGGCTGTATTCTCCAACGGTGCTTACGCCTCGCAAAACAAAATGGAGACTTGCTCATGTTGCCCGTCAACGGTAAGTTCCTGAAGAAATACTATGTCTAAGCGACATTCTTCAAATCCCAGATTATTGAGTTATGTACCCGCCGGTACCGCTGAACTCACAATCACAAAATTCTAGATTATTGAGTTATGTACCCGCCGATACCGCTGAACTCACAATCACAAAATTCTAGATTATTGAGTTATGTACCCGTCGGTACCGCTGAACTCATATTCTCCGAATCCCAGATTATTGAGTTATGTACCCTCCGATACCGCTGAACTCACATCCTCAAAATTCTAGATTGCTGAGTTATGTACCCTCCAGTACGGCTAAACTCACATTCTTCCTCCAAATATCCCAGATTGTTGAGTTATGTACCCGCAGGTGCCTCTGAACTTACATTTCGGTCACTCTTTCAGATAGTAAGTTATGTATGACCATACCTCTGAACTTATTTCTTTGAAAGAGCTCATCCCTCATGATCCACTACCCGTACTCTCAGTGCACAAAAAGGGTAACAGATCCACAAAATTTCTAAAATGACCACGTCGATGTTACCTCTGAGTCGTTTCACTTCCACCAAAAACAAATCATCCCTCTACATAGAACTTCCATGTCCTCATTACCTCTGAGTCGTCCTATGTACCCTTGCATGGAGCCCACTCCTGCCATGTCCTCATTACCTCTGAGTGGGAAGGCTCCATCGAAGAAACCTTCATATTTGCCATGTCCTCATTACCTCTGAGTAAATATGTTGGTTCTCTCTCGACTTATTATCTGTACCAAAAAAAACCCTAGGGTACGCCAAAGATAATAGGTCCACTAATGTCCTCTGATGACCACAAATATCCTCTGTTGAGTCCACTCCTGCCATGTCCTCATTACCTCTGAGTAGAAAGACTCCGCGGTAAAACCCCTATACTTGCCATGTCCTTATTACCTCTGAGTAAGTATGTTGGTTTTCTCTCTCATCTTATTATCCGTATCCTGAACCAGGGTACGCCAAGGATAATAGGCCCACAAATATCTTTCGAAGACCACAAATGTCCTCTGTTGACCGCCAATGTCCTATGTTGATCACAAATGTCCGCAGTCGACCACAAATACTGTACTAAGTTTTCTAGTACATGCCACTCTTTTCTCATCATGTCTTAGGAGCCCAGCTGCTCTCTGGCATTCTTTCAAATACCTAGTACACCCACATCTTTCCTCATTATCATATGCTTTTGGAGCCCAGCTGTTCCATAGCATTCTTTTACCCAATACATAGAACTTCCACGTTGATAGCACCTCTGAGTTGTTCTGTGTATCCTCATTAAGCCCACTCCTACCACGTCCTCGTTACCTCTGAGTAGGAAGGCTCTACTATAGACCCATATATACCACGTCATCATTACCTCTGAGTAAATATATTGGTTTTCTCTCCAATCATATGCTTCTGGAGCCCAGTTGCCCCGTGGCATTCATTACCCATTACATATAACCTCCATGTCCTCATTACCTCTGAGTTGTTCTATATTCCCTTCATGAAGCCCACTCCTGCCATATCCTCATTACCTCTGAGCAGGAAGGCTCCATCAAAGAAACCTCCATATTTACCATGTCCTCATTACCTCTGAGTAAGTATGTTGGTTCTCTCCCAACTTATTATCCGTATCCAGAACCAGGGTACGCCAAGGATAATAGGTCCACAAAAAGTCTCCCATCGGGACAACTACTACAAGCAAAGAACAGAGCGAATATATTTTGTTCAAAATCAGTGACATTCATATGACTACATCTCATGAGCAAGTCCGAAAAGTTCTCTATTATTTCATTCAGACGAGAAGGAAAAAGATTACATTGATGCAAAACACAAACTGCAGCTAAAGACAGACAAGAATATTAAGACAAAAGACGGACATTTGTGAGAGCCCACAAATCCTAGTTACGGGGACGCATATACCAATCCCTCAACCATTTTGCATATGAAGGATGTACTTGAACAAAATCCTCATCCGGAGTAGGAAGGTCAGAACTCCCAGTACTACTGCCGTTAGACTGGGGCTCCTCCTTTACAGTAATGGGCGCCAGCTCTCCTTTCTGTTCCTTCGTTTTTGGTATTACCTCCTCTTTAACAAGCGATGACTCTTGTTTGAAAGAGGGCAGCAGCTCTTCCTTCACAATGATCTCAGCCTTCAGCAGGATTGCTGCAAGAATCGAAGATAAAAAAAAACAAAGTTAAGAGATGGTCAGAGCCTCATGCGGCTCCAATTCAACGGAGTCTCATGCGGCCCAACTCAGAAAATACTTATACGGCTCTGTTTAACGAAGTCTCATACGACAGAGGTCGGATAAGTTTATGCGGCTCACGCGATAAACAAATTTGTGCGAGCCTATGCGGCTCAGCGCAGCTTATACGGCCCCGTTGGCGAAGTGCTTATGCGGCCACAATAACGATTCTTATGCGGCTCACGGCTCGAACATGAGACATACATACGGCACACATGAAGATGAAGGCTCATGCATAAAGCATGCGACGTAGCCACAGCAGTTAGGGTTTTAAGATCACACAGCGACCTTACCAGCAATAGGGGGGTGGACGTCGGGATAAAATACGGGCACATCAGCTGGCGGAGGAGCGGCCATATTATCATTCGTCGTCGCAGCCGAAGTAGAAGCAGCTTTCTTGCCCTTCGCCGTCGCAGCCGACGAAGACGCCGCCTTCTTACCCTTCGCCGCAACAGTCTTCTTGGAAGCCATCGGTGATCGAAAAAGAGGATGACAATCGGGACAGGAAAGGTTTGAATTGAAGGAGAGAGTAAAGAAGTTTCTTCTCTTATATCCTCTTATTTACAGGAGGACAAAAGAGGGGGGGCACGTAGACCAATAACCGCTTCAGGTCGTGTGCTGCAGGCAAAACAAAACTGACTCCTCGGATTTTGCCCCCTCTCTCATAAAAGAGATTCACCCATGGCATAAAATCCAAAGATTTAATGAACCGACCCTTGGGATTCCCCCAAAAGATGGCTCTAAAATGAATTAAAGGCAATTAATGACACGCACACGTGGCATGGAGCCCATGCGGCTAGAAAATGTATACGGCTAGACAGGCCATGCGACAAAGAGGTTCATGCGGCCAGAGCATCCTATGCGGCTAGCGGAGTTCATATGGCCATGCTTCTTATTCAAAGTATTTCAATTTTGCAAATTAAAAACTTTGAAGGGGGTTTTGTAGAAGCATGAAAAAGAACATGATTGCCCATGCAGCTCAGAACAGGAAAATCCATGCGATTCAAAAACAGACGAGCTTCATGCAGTCAAGAGCATCATGCGGTTCAAAAGTCACCAACTTGGACATGCGGCTCAAGCAACACCACGTGGCCTTCTGCGGTTCGCTTCTACAATTGGCCATTAAGCAAAGGCCCTATTTAATGCTCTGACATAAAGGAGAACTGACGGCTCTGACATGAAGCTGCAATAATGACTCTGTCATAATGGTAGACTCCTAGGGAAATGAAGGCAATCTCTGACACAATCTATCAAACCCTAAAATCCTTCATACGGCCTTGACACGTGGACAGTCACATATGGCTCAGGCAGAGGCCACTCCATGCAGCTCAAGTAGAGGCTACCTCATACGGCTCAGGCATTGTCTACCCTATGCGGCTCACGGGGACAATCTTCATACAGCTCACTGAGAAGCCACCCATCATGCGGTCGTCTACGCTCATGCGGCTCAGATCATCTCCATACGGTTCAAATGTTCAGAGGCCACGCCCAAGAAGCCTTGTTACATGGCCAGTCTTATGCGGCTCAGTAGGGAACAATCCTCATGTGGTTTAGATTTCCTAAGTGGCTCGCGGTTAAGACATGTGGCAGAAGATTAGTTTTTTCCGCATCCCTACAGCTAGCAGCATAATAATAGTGGGACACGTGGCATAAAATCGATCAAGATTCATAAACAAATCCTAAAAAATCAGGTTTAGTGCCATCCTCATAATTACTGGGATCAAATCAGATTATTTGCAATCATACAAATTGAACACGTGGCGTGAGATCCGAGCTTGGCATAACAAATTATGAGGATTTATGACAATCATTATTAATTACCCACAGAGATTTGATGCAATCCACATTAATTGCCTAGATTTGCTATAATCAGAATTAATGGCCCAGATTAATTGATCTTTAACCGCCAACTTATCAAGGAGGCAATCATTGCAAACCCTAATGATTGTATCCCACTCCTATAAATAATAAGGTGCCATTCCCTTGCAAGGAGAGGATTTTTTGGAGAGCACCAGAGCACCTGGAGAGACCTGAAAAAGAGAGCACAGAGAGACAAAGGCACGCACAGAGGGTTCTTTCCGAGCATCCTGAGAGTATTTCTTCACCGGAGCCAAGGCTGCATCCGATCGTCCAAGGAGTAAGGCAGAGCTGCCGTCGCTTTTTCGAGCCTCTACCGTCATCCCCCAGAATCTAAAATAAACAATTGTACTTAGATTGTTATACCTAAGTTTTCGTCCTTAGGCTTTCTTTGTACAAGCGAGTTTGTATTGTGAAGTAAAAGTCCAGTCCTCCGATATAATTGTTCTGTTCTTTTATAATTTATGGCAAACAGGTATGAGGATACTTTGTGTCAGCTCGGCCTCTACTATGCCATAAGGAGCACCTACTACGGTCTTCTTATGAATACAAGGCTATTCATAGCACTCCTCGAGATGTACAACCATTATACGGGGACCTTTTTTACGCCCGCTGGGGAGATGGGGCTTGCTCTCCATGAAATACATGACGTCTTCAAGTTGCCCTGGGGAGACGAGGCTTATGAGGAGTATACTCCTACGGATGAGGAGTTTGAAGTTTTAGAGCAGCGGTTCCCCGGGTTCGCTGCCGTTTACCGGGAAGTGTTATGTCATCATAGCACTTGTCAGCAAATATCGAAGAAAAAGGATAAAAGCTCTGAGGGGACCCTTCCCCATACCAAGGCTTGGATCAGTTAGCTGTTCGATCTAGGGGCCTCAGGCCGGGTTGTACCTCGGAGCCCTCAGGCTCAAGTATGGGTGGATGCTCAAGTGTAAAGCGCCAAGAGGACCAAAGCTTCTGGTGATAGTTTCGAAAGCAAGTCCGACACATTCATCTACTTCTATCAAGATACCTAACTCTTGTCTGACAAGGCCATCTTGGTTGGGTTATTGATGATATGGCTGAGGAACTGTGTTGTCTCAGGGGGTTCTAGTTTTATTGAGAGAATCAGCCGCAACCTCATCCTCCCTGCTGTCAAATTAGTCTTCGGAGGCAGTCTAGCTCTACTCCTAGCCATGGTGTGCAGGATCCATCGGGGCATTCGTACCTTTATGGCCAAAACCATAGCTCGTGATGTTACAAAGTATTTCAACCAAATTGAGCTGCCCTATCACTATCTGATGGGGTGGCTGCTAATGCACTGCCCCTCTCTGATGCGACCTGGCCCTGAGGGGAATGTGACTATCAATGATGCGTTCATCTATCAGTACCATGATATGCCTTGGACCTGTTCAACTATGCTCGACTGCCGTGTTGTGCTCGCTCGGGTTGACAGCTATTCCTTTTTTGTGTTGGTCCCATCTTTTACCGATGAGGAAATGGGGCATCCTTATATTGATGGCGGTGTTGTACCCCAGACCTTATCTGAGAAGATGTTCCATTGGTTGTAGAATATCCGTCCTGCACATCTGGTGTATCGTAACCGTAACTTTATTTTCTTAGAACCTTATTTACCCAGTTGATATTCACGACAATTTGGGTACTGCCAGTTGTTTTTGGACAACCCGAGTCCCTGTTTGGGTTATGAGGGCAGCGTCCTGGATGGCATCCGGGCCTGGTATTACTACAGTATCATTCACACCCGAACCAGCTTTTCTTTACCTGATACCGGGGGCTCAGTACGTATCTCGTATATGGCGACCCTTCATCATGTCTCCGTGAATGGGCCTCCCCACAACTTCGACATAAGTACCAATTTTATAACCGGTACTAAGTTGGAGGAGAAACGCGAGGAACCAAAAAAGAGGAACAAGGCACGGAAGGTGAAAGCCATTGAAGTGTCTGACTCCGATTCTACTGATACGGAAGAGGAAGATGAGTACAATGGCCTGTCACTTCCTGTAAGTACTTTGGTGACACGCTTGCCTTCTTCTGTGCCGAGTCCTCTACATAAGCAAAGTAAGCATGGACTTCCTATTGCTGACAGACCTTATTCCTAGAAACGGGTTGCGTTTAGGAATTGAGGGTCTGACATTACAGAAGAGGGCAGTGACGTCGAAACCCTCCCAGAGGTAAATTTTATTTTGATCGACCACCATGTCACTTTCGGGACTTTATCTTATTGTTCCTCTTTTTTTTCCTTTGTGCAGGCTTTGGAAGACATAAACCTTCTGGAGTCTGATGCTGCTTTCAGGATTCCTTCAGTAACGGACACCCTGGTCGAAGAAGGTGCAAGCCTTATAGAACCAAATGTCGAGGTGGTAGGGTCTCAGTTTGTCGCAACCGATCCAGCTACATTTCCTTTCGGGTCGACCGAGGCCGGAGTGGTAGGTGCGGGTGATTCGAATATTGCTATTGAAGAGAATATGGGAGCAATGGGAGGAATTATGACTGTCCAGAGCGAGCCGCGGTCTCTAATGCCCTTCCCTGGTAAGCTATGTCATATTCTTATCGACAAGGAGGTTCATTTGCTCTTTCTTCATATCCTTTGAATCAAGCTGATTATCGGTTGTTCTGGATCTATAGGCAGTGCTCCTTCATTGCCATTGGTAGACATAGCTATGGAGGAGGAGATAATGGAAGACGATGGGGTGGACCTCTTACTGAAGAGAAAAAGTGAACCGTCTCTCCTTTAAATCGAAAAAATCCCAGCTGAGTCGAGCTCAGAGCCGCTTATACCAGGAGTGCCGATGGCAGAGGCAGTGGTCCATGTACCAGCATCGGTGGATGCAGGGTCGATTGAAGCTGCCTCTTCCCCGGAGAGTGAACTTTCCACTCTGTCTAGTCTTCAGCTCCTTCGGGCTACGAAAGAGAAAATTGCTGCTGTACGGGAGTCTCATCACTCAGAGTTTGTTTCCTTTCTGACAGGGTCGTCAATCTCTGCTATGCTTTCTTTCCATATGCCTTCAGGTTCCTTGGCTGATATTCCTTCGATGCCTTCCTCTTTGGAGAATCTAGGGGAATCATCAAGGGATATAGTTGAGAGCTTCTACCGTCATTTGAAACAAGGGGTTGAAGCTACTTCAAGGAGAGGGACATCATTTTTCGTGGCCCGTCACTGCATCCAAGGCTAGATCGACCTACTAAAGACGCTTTCGGGTGGAGAGGGGGTGGCCGTTCTTTTGGAGCATAAGCTGGCAGAGGCTGATCAGCACCTAATCCATTTACAAAAACTACGACAAGTCGATGTGTCTGCTATAGTAGAGCAGGAGCATACTTTCCTTATAAAGGCCATGGAAAAGATAAAGGATGTACAGGAGATGACCAAGCCCACCTTGGAGAAGGACCTTCATAAACTGTCTCTTAAGTATGACAAATTGAGCCGAGAGGGAGAAATCTGCTTGATTCATGAGGAGGCCACCGTTCGTGCTATAACCAAAACGAACGAGCAGCTTGTCCAGCTCCAGGCCAGGCTGACATCTCTGGAGACTGAGCTCCAAGCCACTCGTCAAGAAAAAGAAAAGATCTGCAAGGAGACTGATGAGGTCAAACGAGCATCTGCTGCTCTAGAGGGTGCACTGAAGAAATTAGAGGAAAATTGGCAGGCTCATGAACATCTTGAGGATGCTGACAAGCTAACCCAGGAAGCTGAACGCCGAGCCAAACTGAGAATTGAGCGCTCAACTGCGCAGTTGGAAGACATTCTTGCCAAACTGTGTGTTGCTGATGAGTAGTAGCCTTTTCTTCCAACCTTTCTCTTTTTTTTTGAGATGTAACGAATGTAACTGATTTTGAATAAACAGAATGTATTTGCTCTATTCTTTGTTTGTGTATTTGTGGTGCTCGTACTAGGGGGCCTAATACAGTATTTGTGTTTGATAAAGGATATCCCACTGGGGATTTTTTGTGGACCTATTGCCCTTTTGTGCATCTGAAAAAATATTCGAGCAAATAGATTTGAATGATATTTGTGGACCTACTACTCTTTGGTGCACTGATGGTACGAGTAATAGATTAGGATAACTTTTGTGGATCTATTTCCCTTCTGTGCACTGGTGGTGTGGATAATAGATTTGAAACAAAACCCAACAGAGGTAATATGGACGTGATAGGTTTTGTGGTCTTAACACCGTGTCTTTTATCCTGGGTTGGGTACAGGTGTTAAGTCGAAAGACTATCGGCATGTCGTGCACAAGTGCACAAGTGCACGCATGTCGTGCACCCGATACAGGACACTTCGTGTCTTGTACACACACCCACGTGTTCGCCAGGTGTCAGTCTTCCTACGTGTCACCCTGATTTGGGTCGACGTGTCTTCGTGTCGTGTCAATCAGAGCGTATCAGAGCTCAAAAATCGATCGATTCAGTCAGTGCAAACCCAGTACGGGCTAGAGAACGTGTCCGATACGATACGAGAGCATCTCCAACTTGGAGGACCTCGTGTCAGTCATTGCCCCTTGGCCCATGCCAAGTGGCATGACCTGAGTCGCCGTGTCCAGTAAGGAATCCACCCCGAGAGGCATGACAGTGTTCACAGCTGAAACACGCATGTTCATGTCCAGATTTCGATACGACACAACACGAAATCAAACTCAGTCTACTGGAAATCATCAACCCACACCTAGATCTAAATTCCTATTCAAACACTTTTCAAAAATCAGATCGAAATGCCCTTTGGGGCATTTCATCAAACACCTTACCTACAGTCGGATACGTGTCCGAAACGGACACATAATGGGTCCACCTTGACACAAAACCAATTCCTATAGCTAGGGGACACCTAGGGCTAGGTCTTCATGCAAAGAAATCCAGAATTTAATGGAGTTTAGGGTGATTTACCTAGTGGTGAAATCCTCAAGAAAAAGCCTCCTTCTAGATCCTCCTCCTTGTTAGCAAACTTCCCCAAATTGATCCCAAGCTGGAATAATTCTCTATGACCTGCAAGAATACTAAAATTAGGATCTAATGCAATTTGTTTGGATTAAAAAGGAATTAAAATAGATTTTTTAGGAATTTATAAAGATGGGATTTACCTCTTTTTTCCAATGTGAACTTTCCTAAAGAGGCTTAACCTAATGGAAGAGACTATTTATAGGGTGGGAATCCCTAGGCTAGTGGCCGGCCAACTAATGTTAGGGTTAGGGTTAGACAATAGCTAATGGGCTTTGGGCTTAGTTAAAATCAATGCTTCAAAACCACAAGTCATGACTTATGACTAAAAGCCTTTCTATTCTAACTTGAGTTTAATGACTAACCATGGGTTAACTCTAGTCTAACTAGGGTTACATGACCTAACCAAGTCCAAACACAACTAGGGTTAGCTTCTAGGTTAGTCTATCCAGTCAACACTAGTCAAAGTCAACCTAGTAAACCATCAATCAAAAACTCCAAAATAAATCCTAAAAATTCCCATAAATTCAAATAAATTATAATAAATACAAATAACCTTAAAAATGACAAAAATACCCTCAAACTAGAAATGTGGTAGTGACATATCTCGAGCCCCTATTCAGTCCCATTTCTATATTGCTCTCAGGTTAGCCAAATTAATGTAGGTATCAGTTAAAAACTGATACATAACCTCCAACCTCACTTGCTAATCCAAAACATCATTCCCTGCCTCAAGTCCCTTGTTCAAAACTGAAGCCAAGTCAGTCAAATGACTGAGTCCATCCATCTATCTACTTAATTCCCCATGCTCCCTGATGTACATTGCAGTAAAATCACTTGCCCGACCCCCAAATACTTACACACCCGTTGACTCACTGCACCAGGCCAGGCCACCCCCTTCACATAGTACCCCAATTGATACTCACACATACACACCAAGCCAACACCTATAACTTATGATACACCAGCCAACACCCATAACTTATGATACACCAGCCAATACCCATAACTTATAATACACCAGCTATAGACTCAATTGACCAAATGGCCCATGCTAACCCAAACTGCTAATTGCAAGTGCAAGTGCCCTGCTGCCAAATGCCTTGTATTTGCTACTGGTACAGCTGAATACAGGTAATGCAAAGCCAACCTCACATCTCTAACTGACACTAATAACTAATCCAGCTAACATGAAACTAACATCCAACATCTCCATCTATTTAACACTATCACACTACTCACTGCTCACTGAAATAACTGGACACAGACACAAAGGGTCTCATATAGGCTAAAGACTCAAGGCTTAAAGCCAACACTGCTGATACTTTGGTTAATGATCAAGTCATGGTCATAGCCTAAGCTAATGTGGCTCGGAAACCTCCTTTGACCTCTCTCTCTCTCTCTTTCCCTACACACCCTCTTATACATCCCCTTATATAGCACTAGAACTGAACTCAAAAGGATGTGAGGACAGAACTCGAATGCAAGGCAACCACCAGGACATGGTGCTCGACTGTACGGTTAAGACCCTGCAGGCCATGCCATGGATAGTATAGGCTATGGCTCGAAGCCCCAAGCCCTGGACTGCATGTCAGACATGTGTCCCATCCATACGTGTCAGCATTAAGTGTTATTGTGTCGTATCGAGGGAGATCTGACCCTCGAGCAGCAGGGGATCTAGCCCAAGGGAGACCCCTCTATCCAAAATTCTGATATAGTGAGTACAACTAAGGGGATGACATCTAAAGCCTATGAACTGATACGACTTACATCTATAGGTAACCTACACTATTGACACCACTTTAGTACACTCAAATCACCAGCCACTTGGATACTGCTACCCAATATATTGGCCCATAGGCCTGTGGCCAAGGCCAAGATACTGGCCAACCCAAGGGGCTATGTCTCTACAGAAATCATGGCCTCACTGCTCTAGTAGCCCAACTCCTCACTCTAATTACTGATACAATCTCTAACTTTCTGACATTCACATAAACCTCTAACCTACTCACAACACACTTCCCTCTTTCTGTCAATTGATGCACACAAACCACCTACTGACATAATATAAACCGTGTGTGATTTATGATATGCCTATGTCTGATACATGCTGCCCCTTAACCTCTGCTACTTAATTTCCTAATCCGCACAATCCTATAAATTCATATACAAATATATAACACCCACATACACACAAATATGCTTATTCATGTGTTACTCCCATACATACTATGCAAGCCCTCATCTCACTTGATTTTCCCCTCCAAGTATGCAGTTATGGTCTGTATAGACCTGTCCCCCTTCTAACACTCACCCACAGTCAACACAAAGCAATCCAAAATAGTAAACCACCCCATTGAAATATCAGTATACACATTCCCCTCCATATATATATATATACATGAAAGATACTTAGAAACCTTACACATAACTAACAAATGAACAACCCACACTATATCTAAGCAAAACCAAAAACAACAGAATGTATTTAACCATTGTGACATTTTGTCGAACACCTTGGGGTCAAATTTCGTAGCCCTACACAAATGAACACAAAGCTATGGATAACCATCATAATAGGGCTCCTTAGGACCTCAATATACTTCATATTAGTCATGGGTAGGGTCTCCTATATGAATGCAAGGATTTGAACCATGGAAATGTAAGTTTAGAGAGTTATACCTATATAGGAAGGAGCCTTTACAAAGTTGTACAAAAATAGGGAAAATAGATGGAGATGGAGCCTTCAAATCCTTGCTAGAGCCTTCTCCTAGCCTCCTTGAGCTCCCCCAAGCTTTTGCCTAAACAATAGAGGAAAGAGGAGGAAATTTGGGGAAGTTTGGAATAGAGGAAAGGATGAAGACCCTAGAAATAAATAGTGGCTGCCATTGGGGGTTAAATAGGCTCTAGACTAGCCCTAATCCTTTCATTACACTTACTATTAAGTGGGTCCTTAAGTAGGCTAAGTGGTTTGGCTCTAATTAAGGCTTGTGTTCAACCTAACCATGAATAGAGTCTAAATAATCTAACTAATTGGTCAAGTCAAACTAAATGGGGTCCATCATGACTAATGATTAGTTAGACTACTACTAATTACAACCATTATATTAAAAGAAAAAATAGACTAAATTTATGAAATGACAGAAATACCCTTGTCTTAGAAAAATGGTAGTGACAAATCTTCTCCCTTAGAAAATTTCGTCCTCGAAATTAAGATGGTCGTACTTCTTCTTGGTTAAACCCCCAACAATCAAGGTCAAGATGATTATATCTAAAACATGCAAATTGTGGTCCTACTGGTCGTGATATTGCAGTCTTGATCAGGATCACTATACTATCTAGCACATCAGAAAGTATCCTGACAGGTACTAATGGAATCATACAATAAGATGGAAATGAAGGATGGAAAAGACAGACCTGCTATCCCATCACCTGCAGCATTGGTCTCCTCAACCGTCAACGCAAAAGCCTTGCCTCTCTGGTGCTGGGCATGATGCGGTGCCACAGGTGGCCTATTTCTACCTCTTTGGCATTGCGCTCTGCCAGATGGAGGTACACTAGGGCAATCCCTCATCTGGTGCGCAGCTGACCCACAAAATAGACACACCTTCAGTCGCTTCCTCCAGAAGTCCCATGAATGACCAGGCTTCTTATAATAGTTGCAAAGAGCAGCCCGATCTCCCTGTCTTTGCTGCTGAAACTGAGCTTCAGCTCGCTGATGGTACTCCTTCTGAACGTAGGATGCTTAGTCGGTCCCGTACTACTGCTAGTACCACCAATGACGTCACCGACCCTCTTGGGCCTAAGACCATAGTCCTCCTCTACTATCTGAGCATCCATCAGAATCTGCTCAAAAGTCGTATCGTGACGCCCAGATATGCGAGAGCGAACTGCATGGATCAGGCCCTCCTAAACTTGTGGGCCTTCTTTCCCTCATCCTGAACCATCCCTGGAGCGAATCGGCTCAGGTGAAAGAACTCTGCTGCATACTCATCCACAGACGAGTCCCCCTGTACCCGTCCTGCAAACTGGCCCTCCAGCGCGCTTAGTGCTACATCAGGATAGAACTTCTCCTTGAATAGCCTCCGGAAGTTCTCCCAGGTCAACCCTCTGACTAACGCACGAGGATCCATGCGGTACCATGTCAAGACGATATCAAAGAACTGACTCGCCGCAGCTGACACCTACAGCCTCTTCGGAAGCTCTGCTAGCTCTAACCTCCGCTCAACGTCCTCTAGCCAGTCATCGACATAAAGGATGCCCTCAGTCCCCTTAAACTCATGGGGGACCATCTTCTTAAAATCTAACATAGAGCCAGGCCTCGCCTGCTGCTGCTGCTCCTGGGCAGGGGCACCCTGTGGCGGAACAGTAGCCACCTTCTCAACTGCTGCCAGTGCCAAATGATGAGCATTCTCCATGCTCTACCTCAAGACCTCTGTCTGACGCTGCGACGTCTCTGTTTATGCTCGCTGCGATGCCATCATCTGCTGGAGGAGAGCGAACATCTGTAAAGCGTCTGTCGGTAGTGCATGTAGAGATACAAGAGTCTCTAGTACGACAATACTAGGCTTCTGAGCCTGAAATGGAAGACCTTCTAGTACTGTTGCTGCTCCTCTCACCTGGGTGGCCGGAGCAGTAGGGGCAACTGGGACAGCCGTTTGGATCTCTCCCTCCTCCGGAACAGTAGGCCTCGATGGACCAGACCTCTCCGAGGTAGCACTAGATCCAGCTGTCTGAGCTCGAGTCATCGTCATCCTGAGGATAGATTAAAGCAAGAGATCAATATGGCACAAGATAAATATTATCAAAGAAGGACAATCAATTTCGAAATGCAAGAAGAGTTGTCATGATAATCGAAAGATCAAAAATTTTCCTAATATGTGATTGAGTAACTCTCAATATAGCCTATAACCTATATCCTAATAGCAGGCTCGTAGCAGCACTCTAAGTCGAGCACCACTACGAAATCATACTAGTTGCAATTCAGACCTGCATAGGCCACCACAAAAACGTGTCACGACCCGCACCCTGAGAAAGGGCACGAGAACGTGGATACGTCCAGCCTACGTCGCAGAATTGGCCATAGAACGCTGTATAGGTCGTCTATAACATAAAACATCTAGACACAATATAAAGCTACCTGTCATCTCCGTACGGAGGTATATAATGTCACAACTCAATCACAAGACATCTAAGGAAGATAGCACGAAATATGAAAGATATGATAGAAGGAAATAACTGGAAATAGATGCAAGATCCCAACACAAGTTAGAGTTCAAAACATAACACAAGATCCCAAAATAATAAATATACTACAAGTCTCAAGTACTAGCTGGATCGCAGTCCAGTCAAGCCCAACTAACTAGTCTAAACAGGAGGTAAATCCTCTACTGAGCTAGATGC
This sequence comes from Iris pallida, assembly GCA_029216955.1. NCBI lineage: Eukaryota > Viridiplantae > Streptophyta > Magnoliopsida > Asparagales > Iridaceae > Iris > Iris pallida. The sequence continues at coordinate 9,969,332 of JANAVB010021800.1, read as the reverse complement.
TCCTCATGCTCCTGAATGTCACCCTCATATGCCCCATAGAAGGTAGGACAGTCACCATCATCATCTGTAATATTTGTTAACACATCCAGTCAGGATTGGAACGAGCACATCACCTCTAACAGTTCAAAATAATTGACAAGTGCTATGAGTATGAAATAATAATAAAATTCTTGATGATCAAGTTGTAGAGGTAATGTATAATGAAAAGATAAGTATACAAGATCATATAAGAACAGGCAGATATGTAAAAATGAGTAAACCTGTCATGCAAAATATATTGTGGTCAACTCTAACAAACTGTGTTAAGACCAGTGATTTGAAATACCAAGTTTGACATATGAACGGCTAGAAAGGGATATTCGACAAACCATACATGTACATGTGTGGCCGCTATTATTCACGTAAGACCAATAGGATAGAATGGGTATGTTCACATGTCTCCTAGGTGTTTCCCCGTCCGACTAGTGTAACACCCAGTTTTCCAAATGAGGGTAAATTTAAACTTTTGTAATTATAATTATTATTTATTGATATTTATATCACATTATATTTTTTGGTGATTTTTAATCAATTTAAAACTGTTTTAAGTCATGACTTGTGATTTTGATGTGCTGCTAATATAACCTGAGAGACTGCCTGACCTAGAGCCTGACCATGTCATTAGGGTGTTTTATTCTACTTTTGAGCATGAGCGTATTTTGGTCATTTTGACCTCTTTGAATTATTTTGATTTTATTGTGCTGATGATTGTTAATTTTGACTTTTACTGAGTGTGACTTAAGAGACTGTCCTAAACTTTGACCTTAACCTTGGTGACTTAGTTAACATGGCAAGGGACCCTAATCTAACTTAAGTTGGTCTTGGTTGACTAAGTTGGCTAAGTTCATGAAGAGATTAGGAGGATTTTTGCATTTGGGCCAAAGGGGTTAAGTAGTTGAGCTTGTGGGCTAGCAAACTTGGCCCAAGGCCCAATATGAGAAACCCTAACCCTAGCTCTTCATTTTAGGTAGCCACAACAGCCCAAACAAGACCTAACTTCAGCCTATATAATGTCTCTACACACCCCCTTGCCTCTTTTAGAACATCCCTTTGTAGGAAACCCTAATTTCTTTCCCAAATTGCCTAACTCCTCCATTTCTCCACCAAATTGATCCCAACCTCTTGCAATTGGATTTAAATCTGGAGGGGAGATTGAAGGAGGCTTGCTTACAAGGAGTGGAGCTCTTTTGGATACAATTTGAGGAAAAAAGATTCTCTAATTTGGGGCTTTTCATTGAGACTTGCTCTCAATAGGTAAAACCTATCAAAACCCTTCCATTTCCCAATTTCTTTGCATGTTGCATTCATTTAGGTCAACCCTAGCTGTCCTTCAAGTTTGGTAGGAATTAGACTTGGTTTGGTGTCCGTATCGGACACGTATCAGGTTGTATTGTTAAGCGTTTGATGAAATGCTTGAATAAATAAAATCTTGTTATTTTAAAATCCTATTTGAACAGTTTTGTAGCCCTTTATGTCTGGATCATGAACCCCAATCTCTGAGCACGAATTCGAGTTATGTCCGTGTCTAAAATGGACACGAACTCGCTGTACGAGCAGCCGCACACATGCCCTGCTGCTCGGGGTCGACACAGGATACGATACGGCACGAGGCACCATAAAACTTTGTGGAGATGTGCAGGCAATCACTGACATGACACACACAAAATTTAGGGGGATTTCATCGAGCGAATTGGGAGAAATCCCACCCGTACTGAATTTGCACACACACACACGCGCCCAGACACGTCCTGATACGCGTCTCGTACGCACGACACGCTTCACGTAGACACGGGGCAGACACTTGGACATGTCCCCCTATACTTGGCGAACCCTAGGACATGAGCACGAGCTCTCTAGTGGTGTGTCGTGTCCTGGGATACTTTGCACCTCTGTACGAGGTCGTTTGTGCACGAGTGCACTGTGAGTGTGTTTAATTCATTTAGACACATCGTGTCCACTTGTGAGGACATGAATTCACCCTCACTTGACACGTGTATATGTGTCTAACCTCGGGGTGTGACTGGAATGGGATTTTATGGTATTTCGAATGTCAATTTAGGGTTCGAACCTATTTACTGATACTGTGTTTTTTCAGAGTTTAAAATGAGTTTTAAATGAAAATTGTTTGAGATTTAAATGTAAATTTTAACTGTGATTTATATGTTAATACTGGGATTGTTATTGGGTTTAAAACTAAGATGTTGGGTTTTCAAATATAATTCAAAAGGGGTATTTCGAAAATCGGATTTCATTGATGTTTCAAATGTAAAGTTTATTTAGTTTCATGTATATATATATATAAATATTCATGGTGGTTTAGTCTCTTGGTACCAATTCTATTTCGGCTCAATCCAGTCCCCCTTAACCCTTGCATTCATCTAAGTCAGTCCATGTGCTTACCTATTAGCATCAGATGGAGAAATTGTGAGTATTAGCCTTACTTGCCATGTCCTGCATATCCCCATTTAAGTTCAGACCCTATCACATTAGACCCTGCTTTACCACATTCTGTTCCCCTCTGATTTGTAAGCCAGGAACACCTGTCCATTGTTGTTTACTTTAGTTCTTTTCCTAACATTCAAATGTCCCTGCCATGATATGTTAGTTCAGTCCTAGGATGCACTTTATTCAAACCTTTGCTTAAGTTTAGGTTGTATAAATGTGGTAATTCCCTGTACCCTAGTATCAACTATATAGGTTTCAGTCCTAGTTTATGGTGCTTTATATCAGTCATGAAGGAGGAATCTCCCTGTTCGAATAATATAGTAGCCTTAGACCATGTCTTGCATTAACTTGACAATTGCATATGCATCTACTAATTTGATTCCTGCATATGTCTTATTCAAGCACAGGTATGTATATGTCCTTTCATTTATCTGACCATCCTCATCGATATTCAAACACCTGCCTTTGGCATCAGATGTTGATTCAACCTTTAGTTGATTAGCCCATTACTATCATAGACCGATTCACATATGAATTCATGAAAACATATGTTTCATTGCCTGTATTGCACTATATCACTGGTTACCTTGCTTGTCATGTCCATCTAAAATTTATTTACTACAGCCATTGATGTATCTGTATTTGTCCATGTTGTATTCCTTGTTTGTCCCATTTCAATTGGTTCAGTCCATCTAGGATTGGGTTGCATGTTCATCCTTTTCCTTTGGAGTCATATTAGTATCAGTCACCCCCATAAATTGGTGATGTCCTGCATTAAAATAGTATACACATATGAGGCCAGGTATCATATCAACTTGAATTATCTGTCTATTGTCTGCATATAGGTTCATTAGATTATCAGTTGATACCCTTCTTGTTCTGCCTAGTGATTTCATGTGCAAACCTGAACCTCCAAGTCTACAACTTGAACCTTAAAATCCTGCCCCCTTTTTGGTCCACCGCAACATGTAACCTACATATAGAATTGGCCATTTGAGCCTGGGCTTGCCCAGTCATGAGTTTTGAATACTCATTGTTCCCTATATTTGTTATACCCAGTCCAAATCTGGACTGTTCTGAGGCTGGGTTCCTGAATTAGAGTCCAGGGATTGAACTCAAGTCTCCTTGTCCACAATATACCTATACTCAGCCCCTTTCATTTTCAGTTTATACCTGTATACAACATGAAGGGTTCATATATATCATGCATTATGTATGAGTCATACCTTGTATATATATATGCAATATAGGTATATGTGGATATATATTTGAGGGATAGATATATGAAGTTATGTTAGGATCATACATGATGTATTAGGATAGTGTGTGTTTTGGTATTTGTAGTTGAGGGCTTAGAAATGGTAAGGTATCCTATATGATGTGAAGTGTATTTTAAATTGGGATATTATATATGAATAAATATATTATGTTGGTTAGTCTTGAGTAGATTCATATATATGTTATAGGTATATGGTTAGGGGTAATGAAATACATTTTGAGGATATATGAAAAAAAAAAAAAAAAAATATATATATATATATATATATATATATATATATATATATATATATATATATATATATATATATATATATGTATGTATGTATGTATGTATGTATATATGTGATATTTTAAGATAGGTTTTGGCATATGGTTAACTTAGGAGTTAGCCTTAATATAGAGAGTTGACAATAGCCTAGTTGACCAAACCCTAGAAAGCTGACTTAGTTTGACTAGCTAGTTGACCAAGGTTGACCCAGAGTTGACTTTGACCTAGATTGACCTAGAAATCATGTAGTTGTATTGTATATTTCATTTACCTTAATTTGAATACATCATAACCTGTATTTCTTTATTTAGGACTTTGTGACTCGGGTTCAGACATCTATTTTCATCAGTTGCAAGGGTATCAGGCGAGTACATTCTCTGATAGTTCTCTCATTTATTTGTCAATTACTGTACTTCAGTTCTAGTTAGTTGTATGCGATTCTCTGTTACAACACGTATGGATATTTTTGGATTCATGTATGCGACACACATACCATATTGTCTGGCCTCTATTACTGGAATCATTCTAGAATTATTGTTGGTATCATAATGTTGGCTGGACTCATCTCGATTCTCGTGTCATATTCTGGATTCACTTATACCTGCTGGGAGGAGAAATACTTGAGTAAGACATGTAGACATACCCCAATTCTGGAATCACCCCACATGCTGGAATCAAACTGGAATGATAGCCATCTCACACCCGGCCGAGTGTGTGATGTGCCGGATTACCTATAACCGTTTTCATGTCGATTTCGGTATTTTAAAACATATTATTAGAATATAGTCTGGACTCACCCTGGAATCTTGATCACTGACTGGAATCATCTTATACTGGACTCATCTTGAACTAGAATCATCTGGTATCAAATTCATGTTGTCTGGACTTATTTTGGTTTTACACTTGTTTACATTTACTGTCTGGACTTATATCATGTTACTCTAGTTCAGCTAGTTTCTATTTACAGTCGTCATTGCCATGATTCTTCTCTTGTTTTAGTTACCTTTCTTTTCTTATATTTTATCTGTCTCTCTATACCATCACCTGAATATAAACTGTCATGTTCATCAATACAACTATCTATAATTGCTTTATAGTTCTCTGCCATTTATTTGGGTTTTCTAGATGAGATGTGCTCGTTCCTGTCCTGACTGGACCTGTTAAAATTTTACAGATGATTGCCCTGAGGACACTTGCCCTACTTACTATGGACCAGGAGATGGTTTAGCTACCTTGGGCCCCGACACTTAGCAGCGATCGGGAGACTAATTAGTAGACTTGGTTTAGTTTTTATGTTATAGAACTTGAATTGTAATAAGTTGAGATATTGTTTTTTTTTAGATTGTTTGAGTTTATTATTATTTAGTAGTTGGTTTGTGGTTGTTTTTTAGTCTTAGTTATAAACTTCTGTGTTATCTCATCGTGCTTAGACTGTGATTGAGATTTTATTATATCTATACTTGTCCTCCGTTCGGAGTTGAGATTTGATAAGTACATTATATAATCGTGTGAGTTGATTGATTAGAAAGTGACCTAGAACAGCGTTCTACCGCCGACACTGCGGCGTAGGCTGGGCGCTGTTACGTACTCGTACCCTCACAGTGGGTGCGGGTCGTGACAACTAGTACATATGGAATCCAGGTTCTTCGACATGCATTTTACTAGTCACGATGGATGTATTAGTCATGATTATATTATTCAAGATAGGCATGAAACCACGTATCTCCAGTCAAGGAATCCATAAAATACCAATCCGTGAGTCCATCATGTCAGAACCAAGATAGAACACTAATATAACATGCATCACAGGATATATCAACATAATGAAACTATCAGAGAATGTACTCGCCTGTCGTCCAGAGCAATAAATATGGTTCGAGGCCCAGATGGAGTCACAAGAACCTAGATGTGAGATATACAGGTTAAATAGTGTTTTTAGTGTGATGATTAGTGATTTCTAAATGAAATAAGATTTCTAGGTCACACTAGGTCACTCTGGTCAAACTAAGTCAATCTTGGTTAATTTAAGTCAAATCTAGGTTTCTAGGCCTTTATATTGTCTTACCAAGGTAAGCCCACATGTTTACATACAATACCTTTACTAGAAAATCCCTATTTCCTATCTACATGTGGATTTCTATACCTTGGTCAAGTCTCTTATCTATACTCAGCTCTACTTAATATATATATAAAGTATACACCATTACCTTTCACTGGATCATACCAATCCACAACCTTATTCACATAGGCAGATCAAATACCTTGCTAGCTCATAACAAAACTTCCTATATATCTATATGTACCTGGATATACATCCCATAGAAATCATTAAGGTTTTCAAGTTCAATACCCATCCTATAATACTCAAGTAAAACCCAAAACCTATTATATATATCCATATATAATCCACACACATTCTCTTAATGCCACTGCCACATCCTTCACTCAACCTAACACTCAACCTTACTCACATACACTAGCCTACTCCTCACTTGAAATACTAGGATACACCTGTAATGGCCTATGGCCTACTTGTCCAAGGCTAGCCAAAGCCAAGTAGGCCCTGACCAACTCTGCTCAAAGTGGTATCCCTGCTACTGCACTGTTCACAGAGCCCAAAACTCATCCCTGCTCACTGCCATATATTAGTTAACCATAACCCTCTATATGAATGGATTTGAACAAAGGTTACTGTCAGGGAAGCATATAATATATACATACTTGTAAATTATTTCACAGGTATATACATTCACAAGGTAGGATTTCCTCATGTATCCCGAGCCCCTATTCAGTCCCACTTCCATATTGCTCCCAGGTTAGTCAAATTGTTGTAGGTATCAGTTAAAAACTGATACATGGCCTTCCACCTCACTTGCTAATCCAAAACATCATTCCCTGCCTCAAGTCCCTTGTTCAAAACTGAAGCCAAGTCAGTCAAATGACTGAGTCCATCCATCTATCCACTTAATTTCACCTGCTCCCTGATGTACACAGCAGTAAAATCACTTGCCCGACCCTTAAATACTTACACACACGTTGACTCACTACACCAGGCCAGGCCACCCCCTTCGCATAGTACCCAATTGATACTCACACATACACACCAAGCCAACACCTATAACTTATGATACACCAGCCAACACCCATAACTTATGATACATCAGCCAACACCCATAACTTATAATACACCAGCCATAGACTCAATTGACCAAATGGCCCATGCTAACCCAAACTGCTAATTGCAAGTGCCCTGCTGCAAAATGCCTTGCATTTGCTACTGGTGCAGCTGAATGCAGGTAATGCAAAGCCAACCTCACATCTCTAACTGACACTAACAACTAATCCAACTAACATGAAACTAACATCCAACATCTCCATCTATCTAACACTATCACACTTCTCACTACTCACTGAAATAACTGGACACAGACACAAAGGGTCTCATATAAGCTAAAGACTCATGGCTTAAAGCCAACACTGCTGATACCTTAGTTAATGATCAAGTCATGGTCATAGACTAAGCCAATGTGGCTCAGAAACCTCCTTTGACCTCTCTCTCTCTCTCTCTCTCTTTGCCTACACACCCTCTTATACATCCCCTTACATAGCACTAGGACTGAACTCAAAAGGATGTGAGGACAGAACTCGAATGCAAGGCAACCACCAGGATAGGGTGTTCGACTGCACAGTTAAGACCCTGCAGGCCATGCCATGGCTAGTATAGGCCATGGCTCGAAGCCCCAAACCCTAGACTACATGTCAGACATGTGTCCCATCCATACGTGTCAGCATCAAGTGTTATTGTGTCATATCGAGGGAGATCTGACCCTCGAGCAGTAGGGGATCTAGCCCAAGGGAGACCCCTCTATCCAAAATTCTGATACAGTGAGTACAACTATGGGGATGACATCTAAAGCCTATGAACTGATATGACTTACATCTATAGGTAACCTATACTATTGACACCACTTTAGTACACTCAAATCACCAGCCACTTGGACACTGCTACCCGATATATTGGCCCATAGGCCTGTGGCCTAGGCCAAGATACTGGCCAACCCAAGGGGCTATATCTCTACAGAAATCATGGCCTCACTGCTCTAGTAGCCCAACTCCTCACTCTAATTACTGATACAATCTCTAACTTCCTGACATTCACATAAACCTCTAACCTACTCACAACACACTTCCCTCTTCCTGTCAATTGATGCACACAAACCACCTACTGACAAAATATAAACCGTTTGTGATTTATGACATGCCTATGTCTGATACATGCTGCCCCTTAACCTCTGCTACTTAATTCCCTAATCCTCACAATCCTATAAATTCATATACAAATATATAACACCCACACACACACAAATATGCTTATTCATGTGTCACTCCCATACACACTATGCAAGCCCTCATTTCACTTGATTTCCCCCTCCAAGTCTGCAGTTATGGTCTGTACAGACTTGTCCCCCTTCTAACACTCACCCACAGTCAACACAAAGCAATCCAAAACAGTGAACCACCCTATTGAAATATCAGTATACACATTCTCCTCCATATATATATATATATATATATATATATATATATATATATATATATATATAATATATATATATATATATATATATATATATATATATACATGAAAAAAAATATATACATGAAAAAAAATATATATACATGAAAGATACTTAAAAACCTTACACATAACTAACAAATGAACAACCCACACTATATCTAAGCAAAAATGAAAAGAACAGAATGTATTTAACCATTGTGTCATTTTGTCGAACACCTTGGGGTCAAATTTCGTAGCCCTACACAAATGGACAAAAAGCTATGGATAACCATCATAATAGGGCTCCTTAGGACCTCAATGTATTTCCTATTAGTCATGGGTAGGGTCTCATATATGAATGCAAGGATTTGAACCAAAGAAATGCAAGTTTAGAGAGTTATACCTACGTAGGAAGGAGCCTTTACAAAGTTGCACGGAAATAGGGAAAATGGATGGAGATGGAGCCTACAAATCCTTACTAGAGCCTTCTCCTATCCTCCTTGAGCTCCCCCAAGCTTTTGCCCAAACAATAGAGAAAAGAGGAGGAAATTTGGGGAAGTTTAGAATGGAGGAAAGGATGGAAACCCTAAAAATGAATAGTGGCTGCCATTTGGGGTTAAATGGGTGTTAAATAGGTTCTAGACTAGCCCTAATCCTTTCATTACACTTAGTATTAAGTGGGTCTTTAAGTAGGCTAAGTGGTTTGGCTCTAATTAAGGCTTGTATTCAACCTAACCATGAATAGAGTCTAAATAATCTAACTAATTGGTCAAGTCAAACTAAATGGGGTCCACCATAACTAATGATTAGTTAGACTACTAATAATTACAACAATTATATTAAAAGAAAAAATAGACTAAATTTGTGAAATAACATAAATACCCTTGTCTTAGAAAAGTGGTAGCGACAACTTTTGAGACGCATAGGTTCTATATTCTGAGACGTATAAAGCTCATACGGCTCAGATTGCTGTTACCCTTGGCCGCATGAAGTACATAGATTAAGTCGTATGCGGCTCGGGTCGTAGTCCTTTTGGCCGCATGGCCATGTCCAGTCTAATCATGTCTTATCTTCTTCTTGTCAGAGTGTCAAAATTGTCAGAGCTGTCAGTCTTATCAGAGTTTGTCAGCTTTATCAGAAGTATTGATCAGCTTGGCTGCATAAGTAACTATTTTTTCTGTGGCTCAAAAATCAGTCTGGTGAAGATAGGCCGTAGGGGGCGTACTGAGTCTGTCATACGGCTCTTCTTTAAGCGGGTCAATCTATTTTAAGGTACTCATACGGTCAGTTGTGATCCGCATAAACCCCATATTTTCCATGCTTCTACAATCACCAACCAGCTGACTGACAAAGACAATCAACACCGATGGCTATAGGAGTTAGAGGCGTTGGATGAAAAACATCTGCTAGTTCAGCAACGAATCGAGCTTTACTAAGCTCGAATTTCCGGAGCCTTCAACAAAAAGGTCCGAAAAAGAACATTCCAAGTGGGTGACCTCGTCTTATCAGTTCGAAGACCGATGGTGATGACTCACAAGACAGCTGGGAAGTTTGAACCCAAGTGGGAATGACCGTTCGTCATAGAGACGGTCTACTCCAATGGGGCCTACCGACTGGCCAAACCTAACGGAGACTTGCTAATGATGTCAATCAATGCAAGTTTCTGAAGAAATACTATGTCTGAAGTTTAAATCAGCATAGGCTCCCACATCCCCCGCAGGTGTCCATGAATTCTATTACTGAGTTCACCTCTTTCATAACTCTCCAGTAGAAAACCTTTCACGTCCATACTACCTCTGAATTATTATTTTACAAACTAACGAAGTTCACGTCTACCACATACATATGACATCTGAGTAGTCGTCTCTTCCATGATAACCTTGCGGTGTCACATCTATCTAGCTAGAAAACCTTTCACGTCCATACTACCTCTGAATTGTTATTCTACACCCTAGCGAAGATTGTGCCTACCATGTCCATATTACCTCTGAGTAGACATTACTTCTATGGCAATCCCCCGTGATTGTCATAACTATCTATAGAACCTCTCACGTCCATATTACCTTTGAGTTGTTCTATACACCCGTAGAGTTTATCCTTGCCATGTCCACATAACCTCTGAGTAAGAAAAATTCTACCACCAAAAATCATGTGTTTACCATGTCTATATAACCTCTAAGTAAACACCCTATCCCCAGCGGAGTCATCTCCATCCCCTCACGTTATACTACCTCTGAGGGAATTCTCACTCTTGTACAAGAAAAGCTCACAGCAAAAATACAAGCAAAACTAAATTTTCATTTATAGAATGGAAAGGTTTTCTTTCTTTAGCCATAAAAAGAGTCTCTCAAAAAGCAAGAGACAGAAAGATAAAAAGGAGGTCAAAACTACGAAGATCGATGCAAAAGTTCTTCTAGTCGACCCCTCAAAAGAGCAATTTGGGGGCCAACCATTGCTTGGACTTGATGCTCGGCCTCTTGATGTCGAGCAGCTTCATCTTCAACCTGGGACAGGTTTAGCCGCAGAAGAGCCAGTTTCGCCTGGCGTAGGCCAATACTTTCCTTCTTTCGGGTCAGGATTTTGGAGTATTGTCGAAGTACCTCCTGCTAGTCCTTGGACTTATCCAACCCGCTCTCTGCAAGGGCCAAAGTCTCTTCTAGCTTTCGGATCTGCTCCCGGAGGGTCTCGTACTGTTCCTCCGAGGCTGTGTGACGGCAGACCTGAGCCTCTTCGGTGTCGATCACTTTTTTAATTTCGACCTCGGTCTCGGCAAGTCTGTCAACCAAGGCCCGACATTTTTGCTTAAGCTAGGATGCTTTAGAAGCCATTTTCTCTAGCTCCACAACAGATAGGGCCGGAAGATCGTGCTCAAGATTTTGAAGCTTCGAGGCGGTACCTTTCAAATCTGCCTGCAGATCATCTATCGCATTTGCCTTCGTCTCGCATTTTGGATATTCACGCAAAGCCACCAATTGGGCCCCCACTATAGACCAAGCCCATCTAAGCGATTAGCTGCCCCGCAAGACACCCTCTACGCCGCGCATCAAAGCTTAACGAGTGGTACCCAGAATGAGATTGATATAGTGCGTACTATCATCCAAACTCGTCGGGATCACCGGAGATGCCTTAATAGAAGGTCCCGGGGCGGCAACAGCAACCAATATGCGTCTAGGTATGGCGGCCGAAACAGGTGGCACCGTGACTATAGTAGAAGCCATCGGTGGTGCAGCCAACACTGTCTGAGGTATAGCTGGTTCTTCAACAGGCTCCCTCACTGTTGCTTCAACCACCTCCATAATAAAGCCGTATGAACCGGAGTGTGAGCAACCTCAGCGATCGTTTTTTTAATGGTCGATGTGACCAACCCCTCAGAGGTCTTCTCAACCGGCGCTTCAGCAGCCGGCTCGTTAGCGGTCATCTCAGTCGTTTCTTCCATAGTGGTGACATCGGCAGGCTCATCTACCACGCTATCAAGGACCATCATCCCCGTCGCCACCTCGCCTGGGACATTAGTTATCGGCTCATCAGAAGCCGCGTCAACTTGTGCTATATTAGCCTCCTCGGTCATCTCCCCGAGGACTGTATCAGCCAACTCCTCAATCACCTCTTCAACGGCTCTTAGAATAACCTCGTCAACCAGTTGTTCGACAGTCATTCTTGTCGACCCTTCAATAGCCTGGCAGGCCAATGCTTCGTCGGTCATCGATGTCAACCCTTCTAAGGGGACTTCAACCAATCGATGAGATGCATCCCCAAGTTTTGCTAAGGGCAGCTCTTCAGCGGGATGGTCCTCTCCCTCTCCCTCTTCCGGTGCAGCGAGATTATCCTCAACCCTTATTTCGACATGGGGAGGAGATATGATGGAGGGTTCCTAGTTAGTATCTTCAGTATCTACGTCCACCTGGCCTGTCACGGGTACAGACTCTAGAATACCGTCCTCGGCTGCCACCACGCCGACCTCAGGGACCTCCACGGGCTCGTCCTTAATCGGCCCTGTGAAAGTTTATTATTGGGGCGAAGCCAATGACTCCGAAGAACCTCGAGTCTCATACTCAAAGGGAGCAGGAGGAGAGACACCTTCAGGGTCGATAGTTTTATCAGCTGCAGTCTTCCCCTCGGTCTTTACGACTTTGGACACCTCTGGGGTAGGTTCCTTGGGAAGATCCCTGAGCCTCTCGAACCATGTGGATCCCACCTACATAAGCAAAGCAGTGGTAAACAGAATGTACGGAATAAAACTTCGAAAAGAAAATACTGAGGCTTACCCGTAAAGGATATCCATAGGGTGTGGCACTCGGTTCCAATGAAGGCTGTTGGGAGGGTCCTCCCCCCCCCCGCAGAGGCACAGCTATTCTTGTTATCCTAACAGGAGGAGGGCTCACCCTTGAAGAAACCTGACGCTTTTACAGGTTACTCAGGAGTACTTCCTCCCTTCTCCCCTCCCGCGAGGAGCTGGAGCTATCGGTGGATCAGCTCTCCGATGATGCAGGCTCCTAGAGACGCTTTGAAGCCAATCAAGGATTCTCAAACTTTGTCCCCACGAGCAAACTTCGCTCTCGATCGTACTCTGGTGAGAAGTTGTTCGCAATACAGTAGAAATTCACAACAAAATACAAGATGTGAGTCTCCTCATACATCGAGGGGATCGTAAATTTCACTCCAGTACCACCGGCATTATAATAACACCATGCCCTGGCGCTATCCAGTAGACTTCCTTTATAATCAAGACAGGAGCTTGGATTGCCCAACATGGTCTGGCTATAGCCTACCTGACGAGCGATCGGCACGGCAATTAAGGCTCCAAGTATACCTGATTCTTGTTTCGATACCCCAAATGGGAAGGACGGATGGACTGCAACCAGTGGAAAGCACCGAAAGTTATATCGCTATCCACTAACTCATCAACCGCAAGAAAACCCTTGTATATAGGCAAAACCTTGTTGAAAGCATAGTCGTCTAAACGGCCCAACATCCACCTATAGACGGAGACATCCTGATGGAGCTATTTCGCATGATGATAGTTACGTAGCGTCGCATCCCCTTCCTTGTAACCCTCGAGAGTGCTGGAGACTATCAAACCAGGGCGGTGTAAAGCCAACCAACCCATCAAGTAGTGGTAAGGGAGTCCAACCCAAGGAAACTCATTGTTCTCCCGCAGCACTCTATTATCCTCTTGGAGAACTCCTACAAACCGTGTAGGATGTCACATACCATAGCCGGCACCAGAGCCAAGGAATGTTTGAAGGCCAGCCTCACAGTGGGCAGAATAAGCTCCTAACTAATCTGTCCCGCAGGTTCGGAACCTCCTGGAACCACGGCCTTCCACAACCATATGACCATAAAGGCGGCTAAGGTTGCTTTTGGACTTAAGGCAGTCAGATTCTGACAAAAGTAGTGATAAACAGTAGAAGTGGGCTTTCCTTCGGCATCTACTGAGGGAACAGATACCCCCGCTTCGGCAATCAAATCGTCCACTTCGTCAGCAATATATGCCCGACGTGCTGTAAAATGAACCTTCTTCGGCATCGATGGATGCTTTGTGAAATATAATTCGTCCAGGCCTTGATGTATGGAGGAGCCTTCGTCCCACCCAGGCGCGTGCATACTTAGTGGTGGCAAAGCAAATCTTTATACACAGCCATCATCTCAGGACATTTGTTCTCCAGCACTAGAAACTCCTCCTTGTAAGGGGTATATTTCTCATATGGTACGTCCCCCCACGACAGCTTTGAAATGTCACGTATCTCATGGAGGACTAAACCCATCTCTCCACAAGGGGTAAAGAAAGTCCCGGTGTGGTGATTAAATAGTTCCAATAAGGCTATGAACAGAGGCCGATTGATCTATATACCATGCTCGGTGGCCTAGATGGCATGACGGAGGCCCGTACCTAGCAAGTCTTTCTTGAACCTGCCCACCACCTATTTGGTTAGTTCATGCCATTCCATCTTAGGATAAATCCAACCTTCGACTCGAAAGATATCCTTCGGATATGTATAACATGTGGCCAGAAGCCTATTAGTGAAAAGAGAGGCTCAGAATGGCTGCACCTCCATGGTAAAGTCAATGAGCAGGCGACCAGGGAGTAAGACCCGCAGCGTATGGGATGGACCATCAGGGGCACTCTTGAAAGAATCCCTCTGATTAGAGTATCCTTCCACTTGGATATGGCCGGTCATTAAACTCCTTTGTTTCGGGGTCAGATCCCATTTTATAAGATGCTTTTCGGCCAAGCAGAAGAAAACTGAGAGCAGGATGTGTCGGTTGATTGACGGAACGTACAAAGAGAGACAATCATTCTCAAAATACTAGTTTTCGTTTATCTCCAGAAGCTTGGTATGTTCCAAGACCGGTTGATCGCCAAAGAGAAATGAAGGTTTCAGCATCTTAATAGGATCAGAAGGGGGAGACAACTTGCCTCGATCCATCATACGGCAGAATTATACGGGCTATTGATCCCGTATCATGGCTAGTCGCCCTTTCGGTTGACCTTAGGCATTCAACTGCCTGACGGGAGTGGTGAGCGCCTCGTCAATATTTATGCTCGAAGCAGAGACCGTCGCGTTCAAAAGGATATCCCTGAAAAGAGACGCAGACTAAGGAACTGTAGATAAACAAAGTGTGTTAGAAAGACACAAAATATTGTTTACAGAATCAGAGAGAAAAAACACTGCGCCAGGATAGAAAAGCATCCGCACAGTCACTATGCAAACATCCGTACAGGCACTACCAAAGTGCACCACGCGTCAACCAACAAGCATCCGTGTAGGTACCTTGTAGAAAGAACTGTGCAGGGACACTGGCTACGCGTTTACGAGAAACTTCAGCTCATTGATAGTTGTTACTTTGTATGACGTAACAACTATGTGCGTCAGTTAATAAAGCTTCAGTACATCTTCGGAACACCACTCCGAAGAATGGTGCCTATGTGCATCAGCAAGAAAAAGCATCAGCATATCTTCAAGACGACGCTCCTAAGAGTCGACGCTAATATGCATCAGCGAACCAAGAAATCAATAACAGTCAGACACCTACAAGCAACGGGTGGCCACACGTCTCCGTGTACTGAGACTCCTACAATAGGAACTTTCTCAGTGACGATGGCTTCGAAAGCCAACTCCTTCCCTTTGGCCTGCCGAGTGCTCGTTGTGGCCTCTCTAACATGCCTCGTCGACAACGCTCTAGTCTATCTCATCCTCACTACAGCCGGTCTGGGGCTAGCCACTACTCTACTGGCCTTCTTGGAGCTCGCCGTAGGAGCTTTTATGATTCTTAATTTTTTGGGAGCCATGGCAGGAAAACTAGGGTTTGAAGGAAGAAGAAGACTCTAACGAAAAGCTTCTGTTGGAGGAAAAGAAATAAAGAAAATTTTCTTTCTCCAAATAGACCCTACCTATAGGGCACGGCCACGTCAGCAAAAGAAGACAAAATTCTTCATGAACGAGGAGACTCTTCGGACGACCTGGGAATTAAGAGTAAAGATCATGATGACCGTTTCCTAGAAACGAGGAGTTGTGATCAACTTTTAATGAAGCGACGGCTCAAGGCATTTAATACCGAAGGCTAAACGTGATGACAGCCTATCAGTAAGCGTGCTGGGCATTCGCTTGCAAAGGAAACGTGTCATGCTTATGTTTAAAGTATTTCGAGCTTGGCTCAAGTTCGAAACACTTTAAAGGGGGGCCTTGTAGATGCATGAAAAAGTGCAGACATATCAAAAATGCAGATGACAATATTTGCTACACATGACTTCACAAACGCGCAGGTACCACAAAAGCGCAGACAACAGGCAAAAGCCATAATGAGACGTACAAAGGGGGAGCAGAAAGAGTTCTTTATGAAAATCATGTCTACAAGGATCTACTACAGATTCTTAATGATTACATATAAATACTAGAAACACCTAAAGTCTACAAATGGGCGATCTTCTTCACAAATGTGTAGCCCCCACCCCCAGACGCGCAGCCTGTCAGAGCGAATCACTTCCTCGTCAGAGCAAACCACTTTCTAGCTAGACACAGAGGAACTCCAATATAGCTAATGAAGCAGCCATTGGCCCGAGCCAGAATGCAGCTCCTACTCGCCATACTACTGTAGCTCTTGAGCAGGGCAGAGCACAACCTGTTCTTTGGATTGGCAATCAATCCAAACCAGGAAGCTTAGATCTCGAAGACATCCAAGATGTTGTTCAGGTTCGAACTCTGTATGCCAAACGCTCAAGTGCATCTCAAAACTCAGCAGTAGTTCTTCTACAAAGACATAGCTTCTTTGAACGAAAGGATCCATAACCAACAGTCGACTTGTGCAAGGCCAACGGCTGTTCGAAGCTAAGTTGGGATCGAACATGATGCTAAGAGACCGTAGAGGTAACCCTTCAAAAAAGCTTCCCTTTATAGGTTGAGTGCGGTCCAACCTTTATGCCACGTGGCCGTCGGTCAAAGACCTCCAAATTAATGGGATGAACTTAACACTCAGCACAATGAATCTCATTAATAGGTTCATTTGACTAAATCCTAAGCCACGAACTTCTTGAATTCCCTAAATAATGGTAGCAATTAAAGAAAAGGATGACTAACTCATCCGTTAAAAGAGCAGTCACTAAATCGCTCTTATGACTTTGACAAAAACTAGCTTCTTCGACTCAGAAGCGTAGCCACTTCAGTTTGACTCAGAAGCACAGCCACTTCAGTTCAACTCAGAAGCACAGCCACTTCAGTTCGACTCAAAAGCGTAGCCACTTCAGCACGACTCAGAAGTGCAGTTACTTCGTTTGACTCAGAAGCGCAGCTCCCTCGCTTCAATCCAGAAGCGCAGCTCCTTCCATCCTACCCAGAAGTACAGCCCGTTCAATGGCTCCTTCAGCTGACACTCATTCGTCTTCGAAACATAGTCTACTCGTCGTCCCAAAGCACAGTGACTCCGTCGTCGACTTCGAAACATAGTCTACTCATCGCCCCAAAGCACAGTGACTCCATTGTCTTCGGAACACAGTCTCCTCGTCACCCAAAAGCGCAGTGACATCGAATCCTCACCAGAAGCATAGCTCGTATAGACACGCTGTCCTATGAGGTGGCATTATTCCATATGGTAAGTCGGGTATCTGTATCTTTTCAGATATTACCCAATCGATTTTGTTTAAACCATCGCTCTTAAGATAAAAATAGAGTTTGATTCTGTTGATAAGAGCGATATCCTATCGATTTGTTTAAGTCACAGATAAGGACGGAGTTTGTTCTTATGGACGAGGGCCATACCCAATTAGTTTGTTTAAACCAATGGACCTCTAAGATAAGACAAAATCCAATTTCGGGGATAGGAACCGAATCTGTTCAGGTTCATCCGATCAACAATAAACACACGCTACGTGTCGTTTATTCAGTTATGTTGATAATTCCCCCAAGATCTTGATAAAGGAGAATCCTAGCGTCTGCCACGTGTCAGCTCAGCAGCAGCTCTCACCGTGCAACTTCAAGATTCTCTTATATCTCTATGTGCAGCATTTTTGCACAATCCTTATACACATCGTATATGTACTTTCCTATAAATAGAAGGAGTTTTTCTTTGATAAAATGGCTTCAAAATCTTCACATCTTCGGCATCCTCTTGATTGGCAACCCCAGAGTTCCAACCACAAGCACCAGAAAGCCAGAGCAAGTTCAACTCGTCAGATCGTCAACGAAGTAAAGGAGCCGCTGCAATGCTCGATCTCTACCATAATACTTTCCTAAAAACCTTTGTACTTAGATCTCCTGTTTAGGAATCGATTGTACTCTTTATACGTTTAATATACAAAAAGTTCGTACAATCTTTTGTCATGGAAAACACACATAGGAGCTAGTATTTCAAATCATATTTGCATTGCTTTTTTATTGGTTCAGTTATTGTTTCTCATATTCAGTTACAGGTTAGTTTATTGTATTATAGTTTTATATTGTATATTTTATATCGTAGGGTTGTACTTTGCTCCTTTCTGATTGGATCTGTTGCAGGTGAGATTGATGAGATGCTTTACACTAGTTACTATGGTCCCGCAAAGGATATGCCCGGTTATGACCTAGCTTAGGTAGTGGATAGCTACTGATCAGGAGATCTAGAGTGTAGTAGTTTTACTAGTGTGATTTGTGTTGTTTGATGTTGTATCGTTTAGTTGAATGAATGTAATAATAGCTTACGAGCTATTTTATTTTTTACCGGATTTATCTTCGGATATTCATGGTAAAAGTGTACTCCTAAAGCATAGTAGAACTCTACAATGGATGTAATGATTGTACGCTATAGAGGTTGTGATGAGAGATTGATCTCATATTATTTATGACAATTGAGGTCTAAATAGCTAACTACCGCTGTCAATGACAGCATAGGCTAGACGTGTCCAACTTGTATCCAGTTATTTGGAAATAGAGCGTGTCATCAAGCATGATCCAACCCGCCCGAGTTGTACCTCTAGGATTACCTATTTTGACATATATGCTCTAATTGTGCGGATGACAACTATCAGGATATTGATTGTGCTCTTGGTACAATTCACAAGCTGGTGATTCATCAGATGGATGTGAAAATAGTATTCTTGAATGGAGATTTCATCGAAGAGATTTACATAGAGCAACCATAATGTTTTGTCATCAAGGATCTTAAAGAAAAGGTGTACAAATTGGTAAAATCTTTGTACGGTCTAAATCAAGCTCCCAAGATGTGAAACTAGAAGTTTGATAAGATCATCAGATCAAACGGCTATAAGGTCAGCGAGACTGATAAGTATGTATACCCCAAATTTGGTGATGATAGAGGTATTATTGTGTCTCTATGTGGACGACATGATAATCCTGGGTACGGGTCTAGAATACATTACAGAGACAAAGAGGTTTATCTTATCCAAGTTCAGTCTGAAGGACATATGAGATGTTGATACTATCTCGAGGATAAAGATTGTTTGGACAGAAATTGGGCTTACACTATCACAAGCTCACTATATAGAAAAGACACTCTCATGCTATAGATATTAGGATATTACAGAGATTTATACTCCGTATATGTGTGACAAGAAGCTAAAGCCAAATCTAGGAGAAAGTGTCAGGCAATTGGAGTACTCAAGCATCATTGGAATCTTAATGTATGCTACGAGTACCACCTAACCTGATATCGCCTTTGTCATAGAGATGTTGATTCAATTTACAAGAAATTTAGGTATAGAATACTGAAAAGCTATGAAAATAGTTATGACATATCTCAAGAGAACTTAGAAGTTTGTATTACACTACAATGGCTATCTAGCTGTAGTAGAAGGTTTCAGTGATGCTAGTTACTGCTCAGAAGAAGAGAGCAAAAGGTCCATATGATGATATGTCTTCTCCATTGGTAAGGTTGCTATATCGTAGAAGTCGAAGAAGCATACTTTGCTCTCTCACTCATCTATGGAGTCTGAGTTCTATGCTTTGACGGCTGAAGTATATGAAGCAGAATGTCTTTTGGAGCTCATGTATGATCTTCCTCTAGTTGGGGCATAGATTTCAAGTATACCTATATATTGAGACAACTAGATGACTGCAGTAATGGCATCCAATAATCTCTTTAATGGTGAAAACAAGATTGTGCAACTTTGCCATGCAGTACTGAATGAGTGCATCAAGAATGGTACCATTATAGTGGTTGATGTTCGGAGCCAAGAGAATATGGAAGATCCGTTCACCAAAGACCTAAAGTGCTAGCTGGTCAAGGATACAATAAAGAAGATGGGTTTGAATGATTTCTGATATTATGATTTATAATTCTACCATAAAGTATTATGTTATTCGTTCAAGGAGAAATCTACTAGGCATTTTACTTTTGATTCAAGGAAGGATCATTGACTAGGAAAATATGAGATACATAGGTTAGTCCTTGGAAAAATTATTAGGATTCTATCCCGGAGCCTCTGTGGTCTACTGTTTGTATTTTGTAATAAAGCAAATAATGTGAGAGGATGGCTTTAAACTTTAATGAGCTCTTTAATATTTGGAATGCTCGACGTGCTTAACAGGAAGCACGGGTAGCTCGGCACTACAAAAAGGCTAGCACCCCATGCTACAGTGGTGTGACACCACATGAGGAGGGACCTCGGCTTCGACCATCTCACAGTGGTGTAGTACCGTATAGAGGCATGTAGCCTAGTGCTGAAAGACAGAGAGTGGTAATGCAACACTACAAAGGTTTGATTACTAGACACTTGGTTAGGTCTAAAATTTTGGGTCTAATAGAATAATCTTGGTGGAACGGAGTATGATAATAGCTAATGTTTTAAAAATCGGACAGAAGATCGATCCGGTCAGGACAATGGGTTAGGTCAAACCGGTCATTAGTACGTTAACCCGGTTGAACCAAATATATAGGATTATAATCTTATATTGAAAATATTACATAGTACACAAGTACACATATAAACTTAGAAGTTCTGAGCATTTTTCAGTTCTCTCTTATCTTAGTAAGTTGTTATTATTCTTAGAAATTAGTAGTTTTAATTAGCTTTTAAGTTTTAACATGAAAAATTTAACTGAAAAAAGT
>JANAVB010021800.1:9888204-9943204 GCA_029216955.1 Iris pallida | reverse complement strand
AGTTGGTTACAGTTGACGTACGGTATGATTGTGTTAGCACAAATAGTCGTAGATGCCAAAAATACGCAAGATGATCTCAATTGATAAGACAGGCCTCTAAAATAAAAACAAAAAATAAAATGTTTTGAAAAATTGTTGAGAAAAATATATAATGTGTACTTTTTCATCAGCATTCTGAAACTTCAAACGGATCGTGATTTCGATTCCTGGTTCTTCCGGAATCTCAAAAACACAGAAACGTGTGAAATTTCGGACAACTGACACTCCACGAATTTTCCAAAAAATTAGGTTAAAATTATTTAAAAATAAATTTTATATTCAGAAAATATACGTCGAGATGGTTACAACAAAAAAATGGAGTTCAAACGTAGTCCGGAGTTGGAAGTTATGGCCCTTCGAAGTTGGTAAAACATTTGAAAAGGAAGGCTGAATTTATGACGAATTTGGGGTAATTATGACAAAAAAGAGAGAAATTCTGGAAAAGAAGGTATGAGAGATGATTTTATTTTATAGGTTCAATATATATAGATAATGGAAAGCAATTAGTGAATTATGATATGATTAGAACTCAATCAATAAAGATGTGATTAGGATTACCAACTAATTTGGATAGGAATATGATTAGTTCAAATAAGAAATAATCTATCTAATACTAGATATGATTCAAATAGGATTAGAATTTCTAACAGACAAGTCTCTCCATAAATTTAAATCATATAAATTATTTAAATCCAAATCATATGAATTCAAATCCAATTCTAAATCCAAATCAAATTCAACATAATAACTTTAAGATAAATTTAATGTTTATCAAAGCAATTTAAATCATATAATAGATAAATCATTAAATCAAATAATATTTCAAATCTAGATTAGATAATTCTTAATGCCACAATTAGTCACCATAAGTATTTTAAATAATGTTTGATATTATCAAATAAGTTAAATATATTTTATAAATCTAAATCTTATTCAAAATAAGTTATAAATCTTTTTATTGCTCCAAAAATAATCATGATTTTCAAACTATTTTCGAAACCGATATATTTTTTTTAAAATCCAAACATAATAATAAATAACTTTATAATTTCAATAATAAAATTTCAAGAACAAATATTTATTAAAACTAAATAGTACTTTCAAACCGTTAATTACAAACTATATTTTGAAATGCAAAAAAAATAGTAAATATCTTCTACAAAGTTTCAAAAATAAATTACTTTCAAACACAATAAAATAAAATAAAATAAAAATTTGAGAAACAGGGGTTACACATGCTTTTCCATATTGCTATTTTTTATATCTTACTTAGTTCCATATTTTTCATGCTTCATGTCATAGTTATTTTCTAGTTTTACGTGCACATAGATTGTTACCCTTTTTCCATAATACATGTTCTATTTTTCTTACCTTGTTCATGTCTATTAATAGTATCACTTTGCCTAGGCCACATTTGTAGTGTCCCGCTCTACGAAGGCACTAGATAAACAGAAAGATCGGATTGCTGGCTCTGCAACAGAAGACGATTGATCTGGTGAGTGGACGAAGTCTCATTTGCTGATTCGCTTACGCCAAATAAGAATCTGAGTTTTTGATTGAATGCTATTGTTAATAACAAGACAGTAAATCATTGAGTATGCTTATAAGAGAATCCAAATGTTGCCATGCTAAGAACAAGAAAAGGGATAAGTTGTATGCTAAAGAAGAATTGTTGCCTGCTAATAAGAAACGAACTGATGCCTGTATGCCAAAGAAAAGCTTGTTGCCTGATAAAAAGAAATGAATGTTTGCTATATTAAATCAAACAAGATGCCTGCCATGTTAAACAAGTTAGAGATATTGTCTCAAAAGCGAGAACTATTGCCATGATTAATAAGAAAAGAAAAGAGATTGCTCACATGTCCTGAATTCGTATGCTTACAAAGAAAGAATGTTTATGCTTAATCTGAAAAAAGGCAGAATCATAGCTCTATTTTTACAAAGAAAGAAGACAGAGTCATAGCTCTGTTGTTACAAAGATTGATATAGAGAAAGATGAATCATTGCCCCTCAAAGAGTTTATCTGCTAGATGTTGTATTCATGCATTGGTCTCGGACAACTTGTATACAAGGTCACTAGATCTCTCGACGGTTTCCAGGGGAATGGGAGCTGATCGGCCTAGGAGAGATAGTCTAGACGTTACGAGGTGCAAGGGCCTCGGGTGTTGCATCAATGTCCTTAGCGACGAGCTTAACCAAAGAGTCACAGCGGCTAATCATGGATTTTCTATGGACCATCATATAGATAAGTGTGGATTGGTGCAGAGCTGAATCGGAGAGTCACAGCTGCCAATCGGTCTGCATGTGTCTATCATATGTTTCGCTAAAAGCTAACGATGCAGAGATGAACAAGGAACAATATTGGTTTTTATCATGTTTATGCTAATCCTTGTCTTGTGCAGGGAAGGACCGTCAGCTATGGTAAGAGTCACTGAAAAGTGATGTACATGCGTTGCTTAAGTTCCTATATAAATTCTTACAGAGATTAACCTTTTGCCATGAATGATATGTCCTACTAAAGAAAAGATAATGTATCATGCTTGTAATTGTCCCTAACAGTTGCTCGATCAATGAAATGATATGCTCATGAAACACGCTGTGCACTGCACATGAAATGAATAGTCATCGTGTTTGAATTCAAAAGAGTCCCTTATATGCTTGAAATGAAATAAAACAAATGTTGGCTTTTCAAAGATGTTTTCAAAAGAATGTAAACTGACTCTGTATGCATGGAATGTACATAGGTAAAAGTAGCAAGATCACTTCACAAGAAACGTTTTCTCACTAATTGAACAGTGAGCGTTTCTGACAAATGTAGCTCTTTGTTCACAATTCACCAGTATGCTGATATACTGACCCCCCATCAGTCTGCATGCAGGTGCACTATGCATCGAGAAAGATAGTCCGAAGCGATAGCCCGAGCCTCATCCTCAGGAGCCAGAAATCAGAAGAGATGCCGAGAGATGAAATCTGTTGCAAGAGTTGGTTTTGTATATAAATAGATGTAATGTGTGGGAACGGGATCATTGTAATCTGTAAAGTTCTGAGAGAATGTAATATTATATCAGAGAGAATTGAGAGCTTGTAATATGTTCAAATGAAATCAATAAAGAGATTTGTTTCTTGTTACCATTGTGTTCAATACTTGTATTCTGAAATATGTCCGCTGCTGCTTCAATTATCTGCGTTACGTTCCGCTGTGTATTGTCAAACTTGTCTATCTTGTCTTGTTCCAGGTCTTGGCCTTGTGTAAGTACAACTTAGGCTTGCACGACATCACGCCTTAGCGAGGACGAACGGTCCTAAAGAGCTCGAAGCGAGGATGAAAGGACTCTGTGGGATCGGGGTGTGACAGAATGGTATCAGAGAAACACGATCCTCTGGCCAATTAATTTGATTGAATTCAAAGATGTTCTCCTGATCAAAAAAAAAATTTCCTTGCCTACTTGATATCATCAATGAGATGAACGTTCCATACAATAAGTCCGTAAATATTTTTATGATGCCGGCATATGTTTTTATCGATTTGATTGATTGAGATTGAAATGCTTGAATGAACAAGAGTTTTGATATGATCTGAATTGTGATTTTATGGATTAATGATGGCAAAGGATGAGGACTATCGCTGCTAAGGATATCGTAAGTTTCTTCTTAAGTTTCGAGGAAGAAACTTCATTTCGGTGGGTAATTATATAGTGCCCCGCTCCGCGAAGGCACTAGATAAACAGAAAGATCGGATTGCTGGCTCTGCAATAGAAGACGATTGATCTGGTGAGTGGACGAAGTCTCATTTGCTGATTCGCTTACGCCTAATAAGAATCTGAGTTTTTGATTGAATGCTGTTGTTAATAATAAGACAGTAAATCATTGAGTATGCTTATAAGAGAATCCATATGTTGGCATGCTAAGAACAAAAAAAGGGATAACTTGTATGCTAAAGAAGAATTGTTGCCTGCTAATAAGAAACGAACGGATGCCTGTATGCGAAAGAAAAGCTTGTTGCCTGATAAAAGGAAATGAATGTTTGCTATGTTAAATCAAACAAGATGTCTGCCATGTTAAACAAGTTAGAGATATTGTCTCAAAAGAGAGAACTATTGCCATGCTTAATAAGAAAAGAAAAGAGATTGCTCACATGTCCTGAATTCGTATGCTTACAAAGAAAGAATGTTTATACTTAATCTGAAAGAAGGCAGAGTCATAGCTCTGTTGTTACAAAAAGGGAAGACAGAGTCGTAGCTCTGTTGTTACAAAGATTGATATAGAGAAAGATGAATCATTGTCCCTCAAAGAGTTTATCTGCTAGATGTTGTATTCATGTATTGGTCTCGGACAACTTGTATACAAGGTCACTAGATCTCTCGACGGTTTCCAGGGCACTGGGAGCTGATCGGCCTAGGAGAGATTGTCTAGACATTACGAGGTGCAAGGGCCTCGGGTGTTGCATCAATCTCCTTAGCGACGAGCTGAACCAAAGAGTCACAGCGGCTAATCATGGATTTCCTATGGACCATCATATAGATAAGTGTGGATTGGTGTAGAGCTGAACCGGAGAGTCACAGCTGCCAATCGGTCTGCATATATCTATCATATGTTTTGCTAAAAGCTAACGATGCAGAGATGAACAGGAAACAATGTTAGTTTTTATCATATTTATGCTAATCCTTGTCTTGTGCAGGAAAGGACCGTCGGCTATGGTAAGAGTCACTGAAAAGTGATGTACATGTGTTGCTTAAGTTCCTATATAAATGCTTGCAGAGATTAACCTTTTGCCATGAATGATATGTCCCACTAAAGAAAAGATAATGTATCATGCTTGTAATTGTCCCTAACAGTTGCTCGATCAATGAAATGATATGCTCATGAAATACACTGCGTACTGCACATGAAATGAATAGTCATCGTACTTGAATTCAAAAGAGTCCCTTATATGCTTGAAATGAAATAAAATAAATGTTGGCTTTTCAAAGATGTTTTCAAAAGAATGTAAACTGACTCTGTATGCATGGAATGTACATAGGTAAAAGTAGTAAGATCACATCACAATAAACGTTTTCTTACTAATTGAACAGTGATCGTTTCAGACAAATGTAGCTCTTTGTTCACAATTCACCAGTATGCTGATATACTGACCCACCATCAGTCTGCATGCAGGTGTACTATGCATCGAGAAGGATAGTCCAAAGCGATAGCCCGAGCCTCATCCTCATGAGCCAGAAATCAGAAGAGATGCCAAGAGATGACATATGTTGCAAGAGTTGGTTTTGTATATAAAGGGATGTAATATATGGAAACGGGATCATTGTAATCTGTAAAGTTCTGAGAGAATGTAACATTATATCAGAGAGAATTGAGAGCTTGTAATATGTTCAAATGAAATCAATAAAGAGATTTGTTTCTTGTTACCATTGTGTTCAATGCTTGTATTCTAAAATATGTCCGCTGCTGCTTCAATTATCTGCGATACGTTCCGCTGTGTATTGTCAAACTTGTCTATCTTGTCTTGTTCCAGGTCTTGGCCTTGTGCAAGAGCAACTTAGGCTTGCACGGCATCACGCCTTAGCGAGGACGAACGGTCCCAAAGAGCCCGAAGCGAGGACGAAAGGACTCTGCGGGATCGGGGCGTGACAACGTTCCCCTGACCTGTTTGACCTGGACTTGACTTGGATTTGACATGTTTGACTTGACTTGATTGACTCGTAGTTTAGGCGAGGACCTTGTTATAGACGTGACTATACTTGACCACTCTCAATTGTTAGCAACCATCAGGCTGCGACTGAGACACTATAGGTTGTTAGCAACCATCGGGCTGCAATCTATAGGGCCATTAGCAACCACCGGGCTGCAGTTTACCTCGATTTACTTTTATTCGCGTTTATTAGCATGATTCTCGAGGTATGCCATTTCTTTTATGTTTTAGTTCTAGTATTGTACTCCCTTCAGTCTTACTTTCTTGTATCACTTTTCTATCTATCATTGCATGTTTAAACTGTCAAAGTAGACATGTATATTATGTGTCTTGCTAGTCCCTTAAGGACCTAGTAATCTCTCCAGGCTTAGTTAGAGAGGAGGACAGCCTGGAGGTTTACGGTTCTTGAGTCGAGACGGGTGATGTACCTTCACATATGGATGAGATAGTGACCGAGGACTTCTCTTGAGACATGTCTCTTTATTTTAGACTTGCTACTTCATTTTCTTCTATTTGATTAGACATGTAGTTGATTACTTTATTTCCTTTTACTGTGGTTTCGGAAAGTCTTACCCGTACAGTTATTATTTCTATTTTCTGTTGGACAGATCTTTTTTATTAGTATTATTTTATTAGACTTGATATGGTGTCTTATTATTCTATGTGGATGAGATTAGCTGTGACCTGTGACTTGTGTTATTATTTTGGTTGTTATCATGATTTACAACTTAAGCATTTCGCTAATGGACTTGCTTTGAGATTTGGCCCATTAGTGAAGTGTTGTTGGCATGTACTGTATCCTGGTCCTACGTATTTAGGACCGGGGCATTACATATTTTTGTGGTGGTCCATACAGGTCTATGTTAATCACTTCGATTACGTTATTTTACCGACGTGAGCCTGCAAATAGGATAGAAAAGACCAATAGGATCTTATCCACACATTTCTATTATTTCACGTTCTTGACTTCCATATATCGACATCAAAATTTTATGCATCCTGCTTGATATCATTTACTCTTATCTTATAAGTTTTATTTATGTGCAGTACAATGGACCCACAAGCCGGTAACGAGAACCCTACAGTTACCCCGCAGAATGTCGTAGTGACTCACATCGACACGACTCCGCCACCGGTTGGAGGTTCTTCTACCCAACCAGACGATCCAACGGCTTCGTACCCACCGATGTTATGCCATCATTGCCACAGATGTCTCCGATGATGTTCTCCCAGCTTGGATAGTCGATGGATCCCTAGCAGCTATTCCAGACCTTCTACGTGATGATGCAAGTGCAACAGCAAATCCAGTTGGATGCCCAGCAGAGACAGACAGAGCGCATCGAGGATCGTATTGTGTCAGCACTAGAGCAAGTGACTCCACCAGTTCCCCAGACGACGACCAGAACTATCGTAAACTTCTGCCAACTGAAGCTAGCCAAGTTCTCGGGAAAGGAGGAGCCCACCGAAGTCCATGAGTGGCTTACCAACATTCAACAGCAGTTGGAGGTAGCCGAGTTACTGAGAGATCGTTGGATGATTACCGTCAGGATGCAGCTGACCGACAATGCGTACCACTAGTGGCTTACGAATAAGAGAAGACTTGGGCAGGATAATATCACTTGGGAGGATTCTCCAAACTCTTCCAAGAGATGTATATCCTGACCACTTTCAAAGCGGAGCTGCGAGACAAATTCCTTCACCTTACCCAGGGCAGCATGACGATGGAAGAGTACAATACCGAGTTCCTACGACTGAGCCGCTTCGTACCTACATTGATCCCGACTAAAGAAGAGAAGGCCGAGAAGTTCTACAACGGACTGAGCTACAGACTACAAGAGCTTATTGGAGCCACTACACCTACCACTTACTCCGGAGTTCTTACCGCAGTACGACGTTTAGAGCGAGTCCATCGAAAGGAGACCAGCCAGAAGCGACCGTAGCCAGCGACACCATCAGCAAAATTATCGGCAGGAGGACCTGAAAGATGCATCGTCGTACATCAACAACCAAGAGCAGCCCCATATCCAAATCTAGAACTGCCAACTTGTGAGTTTTTTTGGAAGGAGAGGACATCTTCAGAGAGACTATCGTCGAAGACTAAACTAATGCTTGAATTGTGGATCCACCCAGCATTTTGCACGAGACTGTCCGAATCCACGACCCATGATGCAACTACCACAACGACCAACTCGACCCACAACACAAAGAGGATATCTGTGTGAACCACTTCCTGACCAGGCAACCCAGTTTGCGCAGGCGAGACAGCAGACAACACAACGACCTGGACAGGCCGTTGCCATGAGGATTGAAGACGGAGCAGCAAGGCAGGGAGCAACTGAAGGTAACAACTCGAAGTTTTATGATAATAATAGTGAATAGAATATTACTTTACGCTTGATTACTACTTGTTTGATTAGGAACAACCATAGAGAAATAGCACACCTCAGAGACATCTTAGAACCATAGACATATTTTTCCTTTATCGTAGTGATTTATTTTAATTTCGAGAACAAAATTCTTTTAAGGAGGCTAGAATGTAACACCCCTGAATTTTTGAATTAATTATTTTATTATTAATTTGACTTAAATAGGATTTTATAGAATTTTGTAAATATTTTAATTAAATAGTTAGTAATATAGAAGGTCTTAGTCATGGTGAAGATTTGAAGTACAAGATGACCAAGAATTGTGGTAAGGAGAGTGTAGTCGTGTGCTTTGACTAGTATTTTAGCTATAGTGGGGAAGGCCAAGCCATAGGTGTGTTCTAACTAGAAAAAATAGGAAAAGTTGCGACTTAACCCCTATAAGTGATTTAATTATTTATTTATTAAGATTATGATAGGAGACCCGGTTGTACCAAACTAGCCCGGACTTGACCCGAACCAAACCTAAACCATAGTAGACAGGTAGTGCGTCCAAAGACGTCCATGTTGATATATATTTTGAGTGTATATTTCATATCGTATTTTAAATGGTCTAATAAATATTTTTTCTAAAATAGTTGTTATATATATATATAATATAAATATTATTGGTATTGATAGGATATGTTATTTTTGAAAATACGACAAAACGTACTAAAAACAAATTTTCAAATTTTTGAAATCAATAGGTTAAATATAGGTATATATATAGTTTTAACTAAATACTTATATACAAATATAGAATTTTATATTATTATATGCATACCAAGTATATAAACTCTATATATGCAATAGGCATATGTATTTGATAATTATAACCATATATGAATTGGTTATTTTGATAAGTTAATTTTGTCAGAATTATATTGATCATGTATTTACAAAAAGATTTAAAACCTTTATATCTATATATGGAAAAATATATATAAGTTCAAAATCTCGCAAGATGAGTTAAAATCTCGCGGGATAAGGAACTATTGAAGAACCCGACCATCACAGGAGAGCATAGGATTAAAAAAGAAGATTTTGATTTTTTTTTGGAATTTAATCCTAATAAAATCTTCTCAGATTTGAATCTCTTCAAATCTATCATATATCCATCACTTCAAATCTATCCTATATCAAACAAAATTTAATAAGGATTTGGATTTAAATCCCCATATAAGCACCCAAAACCAATCGACAGAAAGAAAGGAAAACCTTTTGAAACTCCTTGTAAACCTTGCGCAGGTGACCCCAGAGTGAACCCCATCCTTAGGCGACCTACCCTGACTTCAGGCGCCACCATACAAGCCATCGGAGCCGCCTGAATCTCGCCAGCCGTGCACAAAGCAGGACATCAATAGCAGCAGTATAGCAGTTCATGGTATCTCTATTCTTGGTAGAATTTCTATACAATTCCTCGACCGTTTTTGAATCCGTAAAATCCTATGCATAGCCTACCTAACCCTCTTTAGAGCCTACTAACTAGTTTGGGTTAGATCGATCTGGTTTCGACAAAAAATTTGGTCAAAATCAAAAAAAAAAACTATAAATCCCTGTGACAGTCCCGAGAGTTAAAACCCCATATTGGAAGGCAAATATCTGCCAATCAAAAGCAATTTTTCAAAATATAGTTAAGCAGGGTTGAAGACAACATATAGGAGATCAGAACCTATTTTGTAGTTTCGAATTTCATTAATTTTGTAGAGAGAAAACAGTTATTCAAAATCGATAAAAACCTATGTAAAATTGTTTAGAATTTTTAGAAAATTCCCGATACGGGGTCCGTCCCGACAAAACAACGACGTGGTCGCAACCCGTGAGCATCAAAAAATGCGTATGGATGTTGTGGACGTGTGGGCTTTGACGAAACTCGAATTAGTTGCGTGTGCACGACGAATTCGATGTGTATTCGTCAAAAATTATTGTATCAGCCCCTTTGCAAAAACTCTAATTACTTTGTACACGTTCGTCAACTCGAGATCAAACTTATGCCATTGGGACCGCATCATTTTTATGGTCCTGTGAGCCAAGTTTGGTCCGATTCTGAGAAAGTCGACCGAAAAGCTATTTTGGCGGGCCCGCGACCCGATCCAACGGACAAATTTATGTACGACCCACCAAAATCAAATTTTAGACATACGATTGGATTCGTATCGTCCTGGAACTATAGACATATATTTTGATGACTTTAGAGACCGTAGGTGTTGGCACGCTTTTCGATGCAAAGTGGGTCCAACGGCGGATACTGTTTTGGCCCAAAATTACAGTTTTGCCCCTGTATCCTATATTAGAATTTTAGGCATTCAAAATTAGACCTTTTTCATGATAAACACGTTGGTGATGTCTGTTTCAGCTTTCAAAGTCGTTTGCGGGAGTTGGACTTTTGTGGCTCGTTGACTGGTTCGTTATTATTGGTTCTACGCGCTACACCAGGCAAGTACACCTTGCCAAACTTTACGGTATTTACATACTTTTCCATATTGCTATTTTTATATCTTACTTAGTTCCATATTTCTTCTGCTCCATGTCATGGTTATTTTCTAGTTTTACGTGCACATAGATCATTACCCTTTTTCTATAATACTTCTTCTATTTTTCTTATCTTGTTCATGTCTAGTAATAGTATTGCTTTGCCTATGCCACATTCCCCTAACCTGTTTGACCTGGACTTGACTTGGATTTTACATGTTTGACTTAACCTGATTGACTCATATTTTAGGCGAGGACCTTGCTATAGACCTGACTATACTTGACCACTCTCAATCGTTAGCAACCACCGGGCTGCGATTGAGACTCACTATAGGTTGTTAGCAACCACCGGACTGCAATCTATAGAGCTATTAGCAACCATCGGGCCGCAATTTACCTCGATTTACTTTTAGTCGCGTTTATTAGCATGACTCTCGAGGCATGCCATTTCTTTTATTTTTTAGTTCTAGTATTGTACTCTGATCCCTTCAGTCTTACTTTCTTGTATCACTTTTCTATCTATCATTGCATGTTAAAACTATCAAAGTAGGCTTGTATATTATGTGTCTTGCTAGTCCCCTGAGGACCTGGTGATCTCTCCAGGCTTAGTTAGATAGGAGGACTGTCCGGAGGTTTACAGTTCTGGAGTCTAGACGGGTGACGTACCTTCGTAGGAGGACGAAATAGTGGCCGAGGACTTCTTTTGAGACATGTCTCTTTATTTTAGACTTGCTACTTCATTTCTTTTTATTTTAGTAGACATGTAGTTGATTACTTTATTTCCTTTTTACTGTGGTTTCGGGATGTCTTACCCGTACAGTTATTATTTCTATTTCCTATTAGACAGATCTTTTTTATTAGTATTATTTTATTGGACTTAATATCTGGTGTCTTATTATTCTGTGTGGATGAGATTAGCTGTGACCTATGACCTGTGTTATTATTCTGGTTGTTATCATGATTTACAGCTTAAGCATTTCATTAATGGGCTTGCTCTGAGATTTGGCCTATTGGTAAAGTGTTGCTGGCATATACCGTATCCTGGTCCTACGTATTTTAGGACTGGAGTGTTATACGTCCCCATCTCATCCTATGAGATCGTCCATAATGAGGAGCAACCCACATCGTCTAAGGAGAAGGCAAAGTCCGCGAAGAAGGACAAGAGCAAGGAGCCGTCGATGGAACGTGCCCTTGGCGAGTTGATGTACTATATGGAGATGCTGGAGAAAGGTGTGACGGATTTCGAGCTTCAAGTAGAGCAAAACCAGATGGCTCATGAGGAGTTCGCCTATGGGTTGGAGACTGACGTCGTCTATGCTATGGTGCAGTTTCGGGAGCACCTCCACGAGACGCAAGCCAAGTTCGAGGAGGAACGAAAGGCTACTAAGGCGGAGATTGCCGATCTACGCGAGGAGATAAAAACCAAGGTTGCATCCTCGTGAAGACCATTGCTGGTGGTACGTCTCCGAGGAAGAAGGCGACCTAGAAAGTGAAGTATCCAGAGCCCAAATCCTTCAACGGCGTGCGAGACACAAAGGAGGTGGATAACTTCATATGGAACATCGAGAGGTACCTGAAGGCGGTTTGTATCTAGGATGAGACCAATAAGGTAAATACAGCATCCTTCTATTTTTCTGATGATGTTATGTTGTGGTGGCGATGCAGGTGCATCAAGAAAGAGAAAGGACTCTGCTCGATCGAGACTTGGAAGGATCTCAAGAAGGAGATCAAGTCTCAGTTCTACCCGGAGAACATAGAGTATGTTGCAAGGCGAAGCTTGCGACAACTCAAGCACACCAGGTCTGTCAAAGAGTATGTGGCGGAGTTCACCCATCTGATGCTTGTTATTTCCAGTATGGACGAAGAAGATCGCATGTTCTTCTTCCTGGACGGTCTACAATCGTGGACGGCACAAGAGTTGCAGAGGCAACGTATTTCAGATCTGAATACGGCCGTTGCAGTAGCCGAAAAGCTGATGGAGTATCGACGGAGCAATACCCCCAAGCCTAAGGCAAAGACCACCAAGTTAAATGGTGGGGGAGACAAGAAGAACAACGAAAAGGGAGCCCCACTGAAGGACAAACTGTCTGCGGGGCCTCCGATGGAGCAACAGATCGAGTGGTTCGTGTGTGGTGGAAATCACTTCATACGTGACTGCACCAACAAGGGCAAGAGGGTGAATGCAGTCCAAGGCGAGGAGACCAAGGACATGCAGCATAGGATGGGGGCTCACATGGGTGCCCTGCGCCTACTGAATGCATTGAAGAGCAAGGCGAGCGTGGCCAAAGCCCCGAGTCGAGAGCTGATACATGTGGAGGTAAAGATCAACGGCCACAACATGAGGGCGATGGTCGACACAGGGGCGACCCACAACTTTATCTCGGACGCGGAGGTCCAGCGCTTGGGTCTGGTGCTTGAAAAAGACTCCATGAAGGCGGTCAACTCAGAGGTGCATCCCGTGCAAGGGTGGCCAAAGGAGTGAAGATCCAAGTGGAAGACTGGACGGGTGTCACTAGTCTTATGGCCGCATCACTGGACGACTTTAACATGATTCTTGGGATGGACTTCCTCATATCGGCAAAGGCGGTCCCAATGTCGCATCTAGGAGTCATCCGAATCATGGAGGAGAGATCCCCGTGTATGGTGACTGTAGAATATAAATAATGATATGATATATTATTGATGAAAGACTACATATATATAGGAGAGGCTAGCCTCCTCTCCTATTATTCTAAGCAATGTGGGACTAAAGTCTATTAACTCATAACTCTAATATAACACTTAACACCCTCCCTCAACCTGGAGCATAGATGTCAATCATGCCCAGCTTGTTACATAAAAATTGAACCCGAGGACCCAGAAGAGGCTTTATGAAGATATCAACTATCTGGTCTCCGGTCCTCACATGTTGAAACTTTATCACTCCCTTTTTATATTCATCACGAACAAAATGAATGTCAATTTTAATATGCTTCGTCCATTCATAAAATACTAGTTTAGTGGCAATGTGAATAGCAGACTGGTTATCGCACCAAAGATTTGCAACTTGAGACCCGCGTCTTCACTCAGTTCTTGTAGGAGATACTTCATTATAATATCTCTGATGTGACATGAGCAATAGCTCGATATTCTTCTTCTGAGCTTGAACGTGCTATCACACTTTGCTTTTTGCTCTTCCATGATACTAGATTTCCACCAATAAATACTGAGTAGCCAGATGTAGACCGTCTATATGTCAGGCTTGCTCTCTAATCAGCATCAGTAAAACACTCAATGCGAGTGTGTCCATTATTCTCCATTCGAATTCCTTTTCCTGGATTCTTTACTAGATAACACAGAATTCTGAGAACTGCCTGCCCGTTTGAAATTCTTGGAGAAGCCATAAATCTACTTACAACACTCACTGCAAAAGAAATGTCCGGACGTGTCATAACCGTCAAGTAGTTGAGTTTTCCAACTACTCGATGATACTGATCTGGATTGGTCATCAGGACCCCTTCATCTGGAAGTAACTTTGCCCCTGGATCCATATGTGAGGTTGCTCTCTTTGCTTGCATCATGCTTGCATCATTTAGTATGTCCAGCACATACTTTTTTTGAGACATTACAATATCCCGCTTACCCCGTGTGACCTCAATGCCCAAGAAATAGTTCTAGGATCCTATATCCTTAGTTTGAAATTGTTCTCCAAGAAACTTCTTAAGGCTTGCAATACCCTGGCTGTCATCTTCCGTGAATACAATATCATCAACGTAGACACTAAGGAGTATTCTTCCAGCAAATGTGTGTCAATAGAAGATTGAATGGTCCTTCTTTGATTGACACATGCCAAATTGAGTAACAACATGTGTAAATCGACCAAACCATGCACGAAGTGATTGTTTCAGACCATAGAGGGCCTTCCTCAGATGACACACTTTACCCTCCCTTGCAACTAACCCGGGAGGTTGCATCACATATACCTCTTCATCAAGATCCCCGTGGAGAAAAGCATTTTTTATATCTAGCTGAAGTAACGGCTAATCATATCGAATAGCCAAGGCCATGAGAACACGAACGGATGTCATTTTGGCCACAGAAGAGAATGTCTCGAAGTAATCCTCACCATAGGTTTGAGAGTATCCTTTGGCCACCAGATGAGCCATCAGTCGATCAAGAGTGCCATCCGGTTTTACCTTAATCGTGAACAACCATTTGCAGTCGACTGCCTGTTTACCAGTAGGTAAGTCGACTAAGTCCCAAGTATGATTCTACTGGAGAGCTTTCATCTCCTCGTTCATAGAAGCACGCCAACCAGGATGTCGGAGACCCTCCTCAGCGGTATTGGAGATCTGAATCCCATCAATAGTAGCCACCAGAGACTGAGTGTGACTGGTAAGTCCTTTGTAGTTGTTAACATACAAGGGATGATCACGACGGGCACGACGAGGACATTCTGGAGACAGAACCGTCGGAGCTGCTGGCAGAACTGGTGGAGCTGCTAGTGGAACACATGGAGGCAACTCATTTGAGCCGGAGCTGCTGGTAGAACCAGAGGAGGATGATATTGTGGGCGATGTCGGTAATGGCTGAATCGGTATATGTAGACCATCTGCCTAGGAGACTGGCTCGGTAAGGGAGGGCACCTGTACGGGAAGCTGTTGTGTTTGAGGAGAAAATAACAAAAAATCCTCTTCTGGATAGACCAGAGGAGCCGGACTCGTTGATTATGGGAATGGTGGAAATTTGGTTTCTACAATGGTAACATCTCGAGTGAAAAATATCGCTTTAAGACAGGAGAGAAACACCGATACCCTTTCTGATCTTTAGGATACCCAAGAAAAATATATTGTATTGCCTTAGGATCTAATTTAGAAAGGGTTGGTCGGGTATCCCGAATATAGCATAAGCAGCCAAGGATGCGAAGAGGCAGAGGAAATGGTTCTCATCCAGGAAAAAGCCTAGAAAAGGGAGAGCTGCCATTGAAAACAGATGATGGCATGCAGTTAATAGGATAACAAGCAGTAAGAACCGTATCCGACCAAAATTGCTTGGAAGTCCGTGCTTGAAACATAAGAGCACGTGTTGTTTCCAATAAATGACGATTCTTGCGTTTGGCTACACCATTTTATTGTGGTGTGTACACACAAGAGGTTTGGTGGATGATGTCATTGAGGGCCAGATGTTTATCGAGATTACGAGATAAATACACACGACCATTGTCACTCCGAGAAATTTTGATTGTAAGACCAAATTGTGTTTTTATTTCAGCATAAAAGTTGCACCAGATGTTAAATAATTCAGAGTAATTTTTCATCAAATAAACAAAAGTGACACGTGAGTAATCATCGACAAAAGTAACAAAGTACTTAAAACCCATTACAGAGTCAGTCGGACAGGGTCCCCATATATCAGAATGTACCAACTCAAAAGGAGCGAAAGCAATTTTATTTGGACTCACCGGATAAGGAACCCGATGATGCTTAGCTAAACTACATGGCTCACAATGAAAAGAAGGGAGAATATCTAAAGATGGGTACATTTTCTGGAGAGCTTGGGACGATGGATGGCCTAACCGATAATGTAACTCGACAAGATCGAGTTTTATGCCGGCACAGACAATAGAAGGAGTTGCGTCAAACAGGTACAAGCCTCCAGCCACATGTCCCTTACCGATAGTCTTTCTAGTTTTCAGGTCCTGAAAAATACAACCATCAAAAAAAATGTTACCGAGCAATGTAGTTCACGAGTAATTTGACTAATAGAAATTAAACTGAACGGGTTCCCAGAAGTAAGCAATACAGAATTGAGTGACAGTCCAGAAGAAAGATTGGCACTTCCATGACCTCAGACTGTTAGAGAACCGCCATTGGCAACAGTAATGCCAGAAGCACGACATACAGGTACATAATCATATATCATACCTGCGTCACCAGTCATATGAGAGAATGCACCAGAGTCAATTACCCATTGCTTGGGTTTTACTATGCACGCGGCTGAGTATCCGGCTGTGGAACTAGACGTAGATGCTTCACCACGACGTTGAGCCTAGAAATCAAGAAACTCTGTATATGAGTCTAAAGTCATCAGAATAGAGCGGACACTATCATCAGGAGCATCAGTGGTGATATTAACAGCAGGTGATTTAGTGCATTGCCAATAGAAATGGCCAAGCTGACCACAGTTAAAGCATGTGTGCGGTCTTCCTCCATCACGACCGCCATTGCCCCTTCCTCCATCACGACCAGCATTACGGCCACCTCGTCTGCCGCCACGACCACCACGAAATCCTGTACAAGGGGTCCCGAGAGCAGAACGATCAGCAGGAGTATCACCCGGAGTGGTCTCAACGACTTTGGCAGCTCGAAGTACAAGATAGTGTGCTTCCAACAGCGACGGTACATCAAATCCAACAATAATCTGAGAACGGACAGAGTTCGCATCATGACGGAGAGAGACGAGATAAGCCATGACATGAAGATGCTCACGTTGAGCCCGTGCTTCATTAAATCCGACATAAGAGGTAACATACGGTCGATCTCATCCATCATAGCCTTGCAGGCCCGAAAATGATCTTTATGAGATTTGTCTCCTTGATTTGATCGGTAAACACCAACGACCGAGTCATATATACGAGACAAATCGCGTTTACCATCAAACACCGCCGCCAACATTTTCCATAACTCCTTTACGGAGTCCGTATTTTGAACCATATTTTCCACCGAGGGGGCACTAACAGGGGGGCTGATAGGGGGCGCTGACAGGGGGGCTGACAGGGGGCAGCAGGGGGGCGCTGACAGGGGGGCAGCAGGGGGGCTGACAGGGGGGACGCTGACAGGGGGGCTGACGGGGGGCGGGGTGATGGCTAGGGGTTCTGTAGAGATTAGGGTTTTATGGAGAGAGGAAGAGTGGTGGATGACGGCTGGGATTTTACCTCTGATACCATGTAGAATGGAAATAATGATATGATATATTATTGATGAAAGACTACATATATATAGGAGAGGCTAGCCTCCTCTCCTATTATCCTAAGCAATGTGGGACTAAAGCCCATTAACTCATAACTCTAATATAACACTTAACAGTGACTGTTGCACGAGGCAAGCTTGCGAATGGGAAGGCTCTCTCTGCCTAAACTCAAGAAGGGGATGCGACATGGAGAGATAACCTACCTTATAGTGCTCAAGTCGAAGGAGGCGCCCGTGCAGGGGGATCTTCTGCCTGAGATCGAAGACGTCCTTATGAAGTTTGAGGATGTCATGCCAAAGGAGTTGCCAAAGAGGCTACCTCCGCGAAGGGAGGTAGACTATGCCATCGAGTTGGATTCGGGCATGAAGCCGCCCTCCATGGCTCCATACCGCATGGCCCCGCCCGAGCTAGACGAGTTGAAGAGACAACAAAAAGAGCTGCTGGATGCGAGTTTCATCAGACCGTCGAAGGCCCCATACAGCGTACCGGTGCTATTCTAGAACAAGAAGGATGGAAGCCTTCATTTGTGCATCGACTATCGTGCACTAAACAAGGTGACTGTCACGAACAAATATCCCATCCCGTTGGTAGCAGACCTGTTCGACCAACTGGGAGATGCAAGATACTTCTCCAAACTCGATCTGCGCTCGAGATACTATCAAGTCCGGATTATGGAGGGCGACGAGGCTATGACGGCCTGCATCACAGGGTATGGCGCATATAAATTCCTGGTTATGCCTTTGGTCTAACAAATGCTCCTATAACTTTTTGCACTTTGATAAACAACCTATTTTATCCCTATCTGGATCGGTTCGTCGTGGTCTATCTCGACGACATCGTGGTGTACTCAAACACGATGGAGGAGCACGTTGAGCATTTAAAGGTCGTCTTCCAAGTGTTGAGGGAGAATGAACTCTTCGTCAAGTGGAAGAAGTGCTCATTTGCACAAGAAGAGGTGTCGTTCTTAGGGCACTGGATTAGGCATGGCAAAATATGGATGGACGGCACGAAGGTCCAGTCCATACAGGAGTGGGAGGCTCCCACCAGGCCGACGGAGCTGCGTTCATTCCTAGGCCTGGCGAACTACTATCGGCGATTCATCAGGGCACACTCTGCCATAGCAGCACCTCTCACCGATCTGCTGCAGAAAGATCGGGCGTGGAGTTGGACGCATAAGTGCGAGAAGGCATTCGAGTCACTGAAGAGGGTTATGACAGAGGAGTCGGTCTTATCTCTATCGGACTACTCCAAGGCGCTCGAGGTGTACACGGACGCGTCCGACTTCACCATCGGTGGGGTGTTAGTGAAGGAAGGGCACCCTATCACATTCGAGAGCCGCAAGTTGAATGATACCAAGAGGCGCTACACGGTACAAGAGAAGGAGATGACCGTGGTCGTGCACAGCTTGAGGATATGGCAGCACTACCTTTTCTACACCAAGTTCGTGGTCATGACAGACAATATTACCACGAGCTACTTTCAGTCCCAGAAGAAGCTGTCCCCGAAGCAAGCAATCCTAGCCGAGTTCGATATGGAGATGCGGTACAAACCCGGCAAGGAGAATCAGGTGGCCAATGCTCTCAGCGGGAAGGCCGAGCTCGCAACGGTATGCTTGCTCAAGGGGGATATTTTGGACCGTGTTCGAGTAGGTATCATGGAGGACCTGCGGACACAATCCATAGTAAAGCTCGTCCAGGAGGGCAAAACGAGAAGGTTCTGGCTGAAAGACGGGATTCTCTATACCAAGGGCGACATGGTAGTCGTACCTAAATGGAGTAGCTTATGGAGATAGCAGCTCAAGGAGTGCCACGATACGAAGTGGGCCGAACACCCGGGACAGAAGCAGACCTTGGCGCTACTGGAGGCCGCATACTATTGACCTCACATGCGCAAGGATGTGGAGGACTATGTGCGCACTTGTCTTGTCTGTCAACAAGACAAGGTGGACCATCAGAAATCCGGGGGCCTGCTGGAGCCTCTTTCCGTGCTGAGCCGGCTGTAGGAGAGCATATCGATGGACTTCATCTTCGTCCTGCCAAAAATGGGGGTGCTTGGGTCCATTCTCGTAGTGGTGAACCGATTCTCAAAGTATGTGACCTTTATTACTGCTTCAATGGACTGCACAACAGAAGAGGCCGCGCGACTATTCATCAGCTACGTGGTAAAGTTTTGGGGCATCCCGAAGAATATAGTCAGCGACCGAGATCCCCACTTCACTGGGAAGTTCTGGACGAAAGTGTTCAAAATCCCCGGGACGGACTTGCACTTCTCGACCAGCTTCCACCTGCAGACGGACGGACAGACCAAGCGGGTCAATTCTCTGCTCGAGGAGTACTTGCGGTACTTTATGAGTGCAAACCAGCGAGATTGGGTGCACCACCTCGACGTCGCTCAGTTCTGCAACAATCTTCAACAGAGCAAGTCGTCGCATAACAGCCCATTCGAGTTGGTGATGGGTCGACAGCCGCTTGCTTCGCACACGCTGAGTGTGGGTCTTCGAGTAGAAGTCCTGCGGCCAACTAGTTCACTTCAGACTTCAAGACAAAGGCAGATATTGCCAAAGCATTTCTGGAGAAGGCCGCAAGGAAGATGAAGAAATGGGCCAACGCGAGGCGAAGGTCGGTTGAGTACAAGGAGGGGGACATGGTGATGGTGAAGCTACAACCGTAACAGTTCAAAGTGTTCTGAAAAGTGCACAAAGGACAGATTCAGAAGTACAAAGGCCCCTTCCCCGTGCTCAAGAAGGTAGGCAAGGTGGCCTACAAGCTCGAGCTCTCCGCCAAGCTGAAGATTCATCCAGTCTTCCATGCAAGTTGCCTGAAGCCTTATCATAAAGACTTGGAGCATCCCCAATAAGGAGTTCCGAAGCGACCCATGGCGACCATAACTACGTCCTTCGACAAGGAGGTGGAAGTCGTGCTGGACAAAAGGACCATTCGTCGGTGAGGTGTGTTCCCGTATGTGGAGTAACTCAGCCAATGGAAGGACATGCCGCACGGCGAGTCTAGCTGGAAATGTGCTAATATGCTGCATCAGTTCGAGCCCGAGGTCCAGGCATTTCTCAGCGAGCATGGTTGATGAGGACCTCAACGCCTTAGGTAGGGGAGAATGCCCCGCCCCAAATGTTGCGCCCTGCCCAAGGCTAAGTTGCATAACCTTTCCATGGACCAAGGTTATGCGGGAAGCTTCTAAAACATTCTAGAAGATGGTAAAACTTTCCAGAAGGCCCCAGAATCTTTTAGAGGACTCGAAAATCTTTCAGAAGACTCCAGATCCTTCTTGAAATATCATGATCTTTCTGGATGTGCTAGAAGTTTTCTTCGTTCTTATCTCTTAGAGAATAATCCCTGGAATATGCTGATTCCAGAAGTTTCTTGAGATTTCCATGTAAGTCCTACGGGCACTATAAATAAGGGGAGAGACCTCAATTGTTCCTCACCACCAAAACTTGTAAGCATTTTTCAAGTAATAGAAAAAGTTCTTACGAGTCCCATTTGCTCCACTCTTCTTTATTTCCTTAGCATTCTAGCTAAGCGAGTTGGAAAGGCTTGCATGAACCTTCGAGAAGAAAGATAGTGCACCGCACGCAACGAACTGCTAGCAAAAATATTAAGTCTGTGACAGTCAGCTACATTGAGCATAAGTCAAGATGTACCCTACATTTGTTTGGTGACTGGACAAGCTGAGGGGAAATTATTGGTCATATAAGTACTTTTTGCTGGCTTCACGCCAGCATGGGATGCAAAAAGTCGGAAGATATGGTAGGCCGATTTTTCTTATTTCTGATAAACTTAGAATGGAAATATATTGTTATGTCTGGTTTAGCTGAAAATTCTATCCCTTTAAAATATGTTGTATTTGTTTGTGCACAGTAAAAAAAACGATTTTTTTTTTTTGCTTTTTCTACTCTTTTTATAAAAGTATTTTTTTTTTCATAAATATTTTTCATTTTTTTAAGAAATTTTTTTTCCTTACCTTTTCTTTTCATTTTTTAAGATTTTTTTTGGTTAATTCTTCAGTTTTTGTTTCTTTCAGTTTTTTTTGAAAAAAAATAGTTTTTTCATTTTATTATTTTTTTAAGAAAAAAAATTGTTTTCTTCTGGTTTTTTTTTCCTTTTTACTCTTATCTTTTTTAATTTTTATTTTTTTCTCTATTATTTTTGTTTTATATTTTTTAAGAATTTTTTTTGTTTTTTCAT
This sequence comes from Iris pallida, assembly GCA_029216955.1. Taxonomy (NCBI): domain Eukaryota; kingdom Viridiplantae; phylum Streptophyta; class Magnoliopsida; order Asparagales; family Iridaceae; genus Iris; species Iris pallida. The sequence goes on along the minus strand of JANAVB010021800.1, from coordinate 9,921,452 downwards.
TTTATTATTTTTTAAGAAAAATCTTTTTTTGGTTTTTTACTTTTTTAAAAAAGTTTTTCCTTTTCTCTGCTATTTTTTGTTTTTTTTTATTTCTATCTGTTTTTTTGTTTTGTAAGATGATTTCCTTTTTAATTTTTTTGTTAATTTTCTCTATACAAAACCTATATGCTTTTTAATTTTTCCTTCTTTTTTATTTAAAAATCTTATTTTTTTCCTATACTTAAACCTTTTCTTTTTGTTTCTTTTTTTATTCTTTCTCCTTTTTTTTCCTAATTTTTTATAGCTCTCAATTTGTTTGACCTCACACCACACATACCCCCATTCTCAATCTATGAAGCTTAACGACACTTTTTTTAAACCTAATTCTTCCATTTTTGCTTTTTATCTTTTATTTAACTTTTATTTACTTTTTCTTTTAAAAGAGAATATTTTATTTCCTTTTTTTTCTTTTTCTTTTTTGTTTTAAAAGAAAATCATTTTTTGGGTCAAGTTCATTTGACGTCAGGATGGGTTAGGTTCAGTACATGAATTTATAAGTAAAGACATTAAACCATGTTCACTTGAGTACTAACATATCTCACTTTAACCAACTAATAAATAGTCACAAACAAAAATACCAATTATTCAATATATTTTATCATCAATAAAACATTTTTTTGTATAAATAATATATTCCCGAAAATATTTATATATTCAACAAACATATATATATATTCAACAAACATATATATATATATATATATATATATATATATATATATATATATATATATATATATATATATATATATATATATATGACCTCTAGCATAGTGGTTAAGAGAGATGCATGCGGCCTAAGTGGTCGGAGTTCGAGCCCCAGTGGAGGCGAGTTTGCCACAATTACACATTGCTTTTATATATATATATATATATAACCACTATGCTAGAGGTCATATATATATATATATATATATATATATATATATATATATATATATATATATATATATATATATATATATAAGTCCTCAGCGCACCTTGCTTCCAGCGCCCCCGTCGGCCAGCTCTGCTTTCAGTCAGCGCTCAGCGCTGGTCGCGCGCCCTCAGAGCTCCCCTCAGCCAGCGCTCCTATGCTCGCGGTTGCCTCCGGTCGTGCGCTTCCTTCTCCTGGTGCCTCCCAACTCTCGGACGTTATTGCCCTGGCGCATTCCGAGCCGGTGGGCGCTCCCAACGCTCTTGCCACCCCCCCCCTCCCGATATTCATCCCCTTGCGCCGTCTTTTGCGGATAAGCTCCGGCCAGACCGCGCTACCAAGCTCTTCTCGTCTATAGCTGAGGTAGAGCTGCCAGAGATCGTATACGATCATTCGTCGGATATTCACGAGATATTGGTGTCATTCTCCCCTACTGAAATATCTTTTTTATCTGCAACGTTCCCATATACTTTTGTCCTTAAATTTTCTAATGGATGCCTGAAGCTGTCGAGGGTTCAGGAAGTGATCACCAGCTGGGGTCTCACATGTTTCTCCACCTCTCCTCGGAGAGCAATCACAAGAAGGTCTGGTCAAGAGGCACTGGCAGGATAGACAATCACATCATGAAAATAGTTAAATGGTCGCTGGACTTCAACATCAAAGAAGACTCAGCGGTCGTCTCGGTGTGAGTCACTCTCCCGAGCCTTCCCCTAATATGCTTCATCCCCGCTGCTTTGAAGAGGATCGCCAACTCCTTCGGGACGTTTGTAGCCATAGCAGAGGAAACCCGCAACCTCTGCAAAGGCAATTATGCCAAAATCTGCATGGAACTTGACTTATCGAAGGACCTCCCCCACCACATCCAAATCTCGCTCGACAACAAGACCCACACCCAACAAATCATATATGACAATAATATCTTATTTTGCAAGCACTGTCATATGCGAGGCCACCTCACCGAGCATTGTTTTCGTGCGCACCCTGAACTGAAGAAGAAGGTGATCCGGAAGGTGGCTACCACACAAATGCCCAAGAAACCCCACTAATCTCCACTCCTACCTCTACCCAACTCCCACATCTAGTTTGAAACCAGCGCCGAAAACTCCCACACTCAAGAACAAACTCCCCTGGGAAGAGCCATAGTGCCCTATAAACCCTTTGGCCTCAATCTCACCAACAAATTTGAAATTCTCACTATAGCCCTCACAGGCGCCCCACGAGACACTGATGTATGCACAGAAACCCACACCCGAGAAGAGGACTCAGGGAACAGCGGTACTTATGAAAGGGAGGAAGATAGGGAAACAGAGCTTATAACACCGGAGAACCTATCGGTATCGATGGGCAAAGAGGATTCTCATCCTTCTGTCACTGAAGATCCCTCTACATCTATTAATGTTGTCGCAATCAGTGCAGACGCTCTGGCCAACCTTGGACCAGCATCAGTGGCTAGGATGAAGCAGGCCACTGACACAGGTCTCACCAGCACAAATAGCTACTTCGGAGCCTTGGCCGAAATAGTCGGAGAGGCCTACATGCACCCGTCTGAAGAGGCAGACAGTACCAACAAGGCGGATGGTAAGGCCACACCCATCACGAAAAAACCAAACAAAAGAAGTGCTAAAGAGGTCACGACCATGACCACCAGGTCAGCCACGAAACTCAACAAATCCCCCCTCTCCAGCAACCTCAATGCTTAACATCCTATCTTGGAATGTTAGGGGTCTCACGAACAAACCCACCTTGAGAAGATTAAACAGTCTCAAGAGAATTCACAGAATCGACATCTTAGTGATTATTGAACCTAAAATACCTTCCAAGAAACTCAAATCCATCCAGTTATAGCTCTGTTTCGCCAAAGCTATTGTCGACTGCCACGATATTTGGATCCTCTCCGCGGCTGCCATGAAGATGGGCATCATCCACGATTCGAGGCAGGCGCTCTCGTGCTGGGTGGAACACTCCATGCTTCATTCCCGTGCTATCTTGTCTGTTGTCCATGGCAGCTACGACATCGCAAAATGCAAACAGCTTTGGGAGACCCTCAGCGACACCCACCTAAACCACATCGACCTCCTTGGCTCTGTGTAGGTGACTTCAACGCAGTTACTTGCAGAGAGGAGAAGTCGGGTGGCAGACCCCCTCCCCTCCCCCCCCCCCCCCCCCGCATCGGCTATGCAAGATTTTACTAACTTCATATTTAGTACCCACCTGACTCCCCTTCAGTTCTCCGGTAGCACCTTCACATGGTGTAACATGCAGGAAGGAGATAGACGGCAATATTCCCGCCTTGATCGAGCCTTTATTAGTACGAAGTGGTCAGATATGGAGATTATCTCCAGTCTCTCGCACCTCAACACGACTGAATCGGACCACTCCCCTCTCCTCATCGAGATCAGCAGCAAATCGAACCAGATCAAGAAAAGTTTTCGTTTCCTTGACTTCGGGAGACATCACCCCCAGTTCAGGCACATTGTTGCTACCGCCTGGAGTAGCACTGACGCCCTAGACCCTCTAGTTCGTGTGGCGGCCAAACTGAAAGCCACCAGAAAAGCCCTCTCAAAGTGGAGTAAAGAAGCATTTGGCGACATCTTCCAGGCAGTCCGTACAGTCGATGACGATGTTACCCGTACGGAGACTCTGTTCGCTACCGACAGATCCCCCGAGGCCCGCGCTTGCCTCAACCTCACCAGAGCGTTGCTGAAGTTTCGTCTGAAGGTTGAGGCAGAATTATGGAAACAGAAAGCTAGGCTGACCTGGGACATTGAGGGCGACAGAAACTCTCGCTACTTTCACTCCTGCGTCAAGGGGCGCAGACAACAGCTCAACCTCCACCAGATTGCGGACGAGAACGGACACATCATTAAAGATCAACGGGGTATCCAATCGGCAGTTGCTAATTTCTACTCCCAGTTGTTCACCAAAGAAGCCATCATCATGGATGAGGAAGTCCTCGCGGAGATCTCTCGCCTGATTGACGACAGAGACAATTCCCAGCTGCAGCTCCTTCCTTCCGAACTTGAGGTCAAAGATGTCGTATAGGCTCTGAACGAACATAGTGCCCCTGGACCTGAAGGATTCACTGGTATATTCTTTAGATCTTGTTGGGATATCATTAAGTCGGACATCCACGAAGCTGTAATTGCCTTCTTCCAGGGAGACATGTACCCCAGATCGATATCCTGCACTAACCTGATTCTTATCCCCAAGATGGATAATCCAGATACCTTAATTTAGAGATTTTTGCCCCCCGAGCTTGTGTACCTTCACTAACAAAATCATTTCGAAAATTATAGCCAACCGCATGTCCAAGCTTCTCCCCAAAATCATCTCGGAAGAACAGAACGGCTTTGTTCGTAGCAGGAACATTGTAGACAACATCCTGCTGGCCCAAAAAATGATTACCTGCATAAAATTCTCGTCCAGGGGTAGGAATATAGCTATCAAGCTGGACATGGAGAAGGCGTACAACAGGTTAGACTGGCAATTCATGATTTGGGTATTCAGGGCATTTAGGTTTTCTGAGACCTGGATAGATATAGTAGAGATCGATTAATAATTCATGGTTCTCCATGGTTGTCAACGGCCAAGCTGAGGAATTCTTCAAATCTAGTCGTGGCGTTAGACAAGGAGACCCTTTATCTTCCACCATCTTTATCATAGTCGCAGAAGCCTTGAGCAGAAATATGAACAAAATGGTTGGAACCCCCCACTTTCACCATTTTCATACCACTAGCGGGTGCCCGATCATCACACACTTGACTTATGCCGATGACATCCTCATTTTCTCGTCCAGCGACGTCAGGTCCGTAGAAGTGGTTCACAACACTCTGCAGAGATACACCAGATGCTCTGGGCAGCGCATCAACCCCAACAAGAGTGTTATCTATGTTCAACACTCTGCAGAGAACACTCCACTGCTCTCACTAACATTACTTCCTTCTCAGTTGCGTATCCTCCTTTCTCTTACTTAGGGTGCCCGTTGGTGTATGGCAGATCCAACGTCGGCATTTACTACGGAATGGTGGGAAAAATCAGGAAAAAAAATTAAAGGATGGCACAACGCAATTTTATCGCCGGACGGTAAGATGATCCTCATACAGCACGTGCACTCCTCCATTCCCATTTACACTATAGCCGCTTGCCCCCCTAAGAAGGTGATCACCACCATTGAAAACCTCTTCGCCAACTTCTTCTGGGGGCACTGTAACGGCAAGGACAAACATCATTGGGCAAGTTGGGACACCATGGCCAGACCTACTAAGGAGGAAGGCCTCGAATTTCGAAGACTGTCGCATATCGTAGACATTTTCTCGATGAAGTTGTGGTGGAAGCTTCGCGAGAGCCGTACTATCTGGACTCGGTTCATGAAGGCCAGATACTACAAGCACATCCATTCGACTGCTGCTGATCACAATAACAGATCCTCTGCATCTGGACGTCGCATACTACACGGCCGACATCTAGCAGAGCCTTTGATTCGTCTTCAACTGGGCTCAGACGAATCGTCTCTATTCTACGAACGATGGCTCGGGGATGACCTTCTCACCAGTTACCCGGTAGCTCCTTTCAACAGCGCGATTCGTGATCTATGGGATTACTCGGGGGCCTGGAATTGGGAGAGAGCACGGGTATGGGTCGGGGTGAAGGCCGCAGATGCGCTACTCGCATCTGGGTTAAAAGTTAGCACGGACCCTGACTCTCTGAGGTGGTCCCTTTCGGCCAACGGAGCTTTCACCTTAGCTTCGGCTAGGAGAGTCGTTCGCAGCTTGGGAGCACCTTCCCCAATAATTGGACCTTTCTGGCAGACTTGCATTCCTAAGAAATGGTCATTTCTGCTATGGAGAGCGTTTCACAAAAAGCTCCCCACTGATGATGCTCTTAATTCCATTAGCTTCAGCTTAGCATCAGCGTGTCATTGCTGCTCAGAGCGACAGTCCGAAACTGTCAACCACGTTCTTCACTCTGGAGACTTGACCAAGCAGGTCTGGACAGCACTCTCCTTTCGGTGTAGACAGGACGATGCTGGTGGGAGCTTCAACGATCTTCTAGCTACTTGGGGTAGCGCCTCGCACGGGCACCAGATCGCCGCAGCCGTCACTACGTGGGTCATTTGGAAGAACCATAATAAATTCAGATACGAGGGTCACCAATACTCATCCAATCAATTGATCCGGAAGGTTATCAGACAGACTCTCAAAGTTGGCAGACACTGCAAGCACGGCCAGGAGAGACTCTGGCACTCCTTACTCACCTGACTTGCTTTTGGTCGGTGAGCGAGTGTGTGCCACCCTGCTTCTTTTCTTTTTCAGTCTCACTTTTTGCGGTTACTTGTAAAAGCTTCAGTATTTTGTGCCTTTGACATGAATAAAGTTCCGAGTGTTTTATATATATATATATATATATATATATATATATATATATATATATATATATATATATATATAAATAAAAGAAATTTAATTCTATCGAATTTAATTTCCAGAAACATAAAATTTACAACTATATACTATTGTCCGTACCAAATACAAGAGAAAACAAACTGCCATAAAAAAAACGGCTGCATTCACTAACAACAATTTCTGTATCGTATTCACACAATTTGCTAAACAGAGTACATGCTTATGACAGTATAGTCTATATGTACATTCACAAATATTTACATACAACTTGTCAGACTTGGGCAAAAGGGACATCAGAGACGAGTGCCGAGGCATTGTTAATAATAGCCTGCGGTGAAAAGAGCAAAGAAACAGGGAGAACAGTACTACTACTTACAACTTCACCACCACCCCACTCACAAGACAGGGATGCCCCATCCTAAGCTGGTCCTCCATAGAACAGCTCTCCCTTCCAAGCTTATTGTCAGGATGCACTGCCACCTCCTTAGGAGAATGGCATCGGAGCCAGAGGCACGAGAGGCTAGCAAGGGCTGCTTGCCCAGCAAACTGCACTCTGTACACCAGGCTTAGTTCAGCCCATACACTGCTGGCTCTGCAATCGGGCACATAGCCATCAAGATCGGATTTCCTTACCAACACAAAGGAGCTATCCTCGAAAGTCACAAAGTTCCGAGTAGCAATCGGTGCTGGTGATTTTATAATCGGATAGTTCAAACAGCTTGATCTCCCAACTTTTATCACTTGAATGCTGTAGTACTCTTGCACAGCCTGCAAATCAGAAGGCAATGAAATTTTCATCATGCTTAGACCCCTTGCTTTCTTTAACAAGCATTCTAGAACACTTCGCAGCATGAATAATATCCAATATTTATAATTAAATTTTCGTGGTTGCTCATTCTGAGATAACATTTGTATTCAAGTATTTTGCCAATGTACTTTTCCCATGTTTCGAAAAACAATGAACCTTGTACCACAACTTGATTATGAAGGGAAAAAACAACTCCAACCAAATTGTACGTGTTTATGTGTGGAAATCTGTGTGCTGTGTGTAAAATGTGTGGTATCTTTAACAGAAAAGTTAATGTAACCCTTGCATGCAAACTTCCTGGACAAGGGTATATATTGGCAGGCGTTAATGGTGATGCAGTCTGAGGTTGTGCAACCGAGGAGCAGGCCTCCAACATTTTCCTACACTAATAAAGAGCCTCGAAAAGGTGATAGATGATGAAAGACAAGGAACCTCAATCTTCTTATAGAATAGGCCGAAACTTGAGATTGAAATACAATACAGAACATATTAAAGGTTTGTGTCCATACAGGCGTGCTTCCTGCATAAAACCAGTAATTCACAGCATGCACTAGAAAATCAGAACAGGCTGAAGAACCAAATGAAACACAATGCTAAAACTATAAATTGATGCATCAACGTACCCATGCTTCCTGCATAAAGCCAATAATTAGAGCATGTACTAGAAAGATGAGCTATATGACAAATTTTGAGGCCACCAAATGGCAGACACTGAACAACAAACATACAAGAGGCACGGGTTCGAGCTAACCACTGCTTGACATTGACAGCCATTTGGAGACCAAATTGTGAAAAAGAAATGGCAGTGAAGAACAAGCTCAACTGACATAATCCTTAGAGAAGAAATATAAGATGCTGGACAACAATGATCAGTGAACCAAACAACAGTGACAACAAGATAATATATATATATATATATATATATATATATATATATATATATATATATATATATTGAACAAGGTGAATATCTTTCAGAAACAATAATATAATATACATAAATAATTATGGATAAAACATTTATACAGGTAAAAGGCCGTGAAATCATTCGAGTATGTGCATATACCAATATATCATATAGCTGCTATAGCAGCAGTACACTGTGCAAGTGCAATATGCCACAATTGAAATAGACTGCTGCTATAGTCTACCCAATAGCTAAAGCTTCAGCATTCCGGACCAGTATTGCAAAATGCACTAACAAGACAAAGAATAGACATGAAAGAGAGTTACTTCCCCTCCAGAAAAATGTCTTATCAGATTATCGATCTTTATAAAAACCAATTTTGCATGAAGATAAAGGTTACAATTGCCAGGCATCAAGAAGAAGGTTGCAAGCACCAACTTGGAAAGATGTAGGTGCTAGATAGAGATGACATGTCATATATGATGAGGTATATATTCCTTTCTATTATCTAGTAAATGAAGAATACAAGTTATAATTGATAGAAATAACTAAGAAACTGTTTCCTTAGGCTGTAGTCATGGTTTAATATTGACTGTGACATGCTAGTCGACCTAGACTTCTTTTGGCAATAATTACCTCCCATAATAGAAGATAAATATTTGTTACAATGTACTGCATGCATTCATAGAGAGGGAAAACATGAAAATACAGAATAAAAAAAGACTGCTACTCTTGCTGCTTTTGTTGCTTCTAGTACTAATTAATAGAAAATATAGCTAACAAAAGCTAGCCCAAGTTACCTGCCACTGTGGAGAAGCTAAAAGAACTCGTGGTCTTCTTGATTTGACAAAGTCGTATGCTTCAGTAGGTGTCATTTGTTTATGTTGCACCTGAAAGAATACATTTTATGGACCATAGATTCTTAGATGACACACCATGTATCTCGAATCTTCTAAAAAAACTTCTTGTATGGCATACCAGGTAACAAAGAACGATGGTTGTGCTTCGTCCTCTGCCAGCTTTACAGTGAACGTATGTCGTTTTACCACCAGATGCATTGCCTTCACAATGAAAATCAACAATCAAATCATAACACAATACAAAATCAAAGAAAGCAAAGTGCAATACAAATACTTGTAACATTTCAATTCCAAGGAACAATGGCATTGTCAGCACGATGTAAACAGGGCTATGATGGAAACAATTAACGAAGAAAAACAGTAAAGCGAGTGAAATTTCCATAGCCTTCATAGTTTCACTTCTAGCTGAATAAATGAGTAAGGTTTGGGCTAGAGAAGTGATAACAATACCACCATAAACTTTAGAGAAAGCACCACACTAAAGTTCCAAAGACGGTGAAAGGATACCCAAAAGTCCAAATCAGAAGTTGCTACCATAACACCGTCAACGGAGAAGCATGAAAATACCATTCTGTCCTTTCCTTATAAAATGATAATACTATCCATATTTTATAGATAACCCATAACAATTTTCTAAACTATGTTATAACCGCTACTTCTATCCAAAAGCCACCCAAACCAATTTCCAGTAGTGGAGAGGGAGGGGAGGTATCAGGTTGCGACAACAAAAAGTTGCTCACTCACTCTCCAAGCATGAGCATTTCCGAAATCAAAGAAACCCATTCCCCTCCCCCACCCCTGTAATGTCCCGCTCCGCATCGGTGCATTACGATGAGTCGTTGACTCGAAGAGTTGCGTTGACCCGATGAAGTATCGATGCGAATCGATGCGAGAGTTACGTTGGCCAAAGGTAAGCTTTGAGTCGGTTGGAATCTATGAATCGAATCGATGCAAAGGATATGTTCCGTTAAACAAGTGCTAATGTTGGTTGATCTGGTGTGCAGGCTATGCCTTTATGCTGGATTACGGATCGTGGGAGGGGCGCGATAGGCCAAATCAACCGAGTAGTTCAAAGGAATGGCTAAGTCCGGGAGTTAGCTATGCGATCGAGTTATGGAAGCGAGATGCTTCAATCGGCGAGACGGCAAGACGTATCGGCTTAAAGTGGGCGGGTTCTTGACTCTCTCTCCCTATTCCTTCACGTCTAATAAAATATGTTATGGTATGCGTAATATGTTATCGAGTTAGCGAGCGTGGCTCGGCGAGTAAGTGTCTGAATATGCGTGGAACACTAAGGTAGAACATTGAACAATCGAACAATTGAAGCGACGTGCATCGAGTGCACGGGTCGCGGTAGGGCAATGATGGTAGAACATTGAAAGATGATAATGAGATGTGCATCATGTGCACGGCTCCGAGAACATTGAACACTAGGCGTAGAACATGGATTACGGCGCTGAGCGTGCCCTCGGGCACTTATGCTACGAAAAGACTAAGTAATACGGAATTATGCTATGAGAATAACTTATGAATGGTACGCGTTGAATATGAGTACGAGATGACTAAGCCGTTGGGCGTCGTGCATCAATATGGATGTGTTGGGACATACGCCGACGGAGCTCCCCATATGAATGGTGGACTATGTTTATGGCACGGAAAACCGTTTATGGTACGGGAAACCGTTTATGTGCGAGACTATGTTTATGGAATACGAGATCGGTTGGTATGCTATGGATTGTATGATATGGAACGTATTGCATAGTCAATGGACTCGGATGGCCCGTGCACGGGTACGGCTTCCCTCGAACGGTTACGCCGGGACGCCGGGACCGTTCGGCCTAGGAGAAAATTATGTGTGGTATTTATGGTACACAACATTCGGACGGATTGCGACCGTCCAGTGCTGTGATAAGCTATGATATCCGTACGTTTGGGATCCTTCGGATACTGGGCTAGCAACCCGTATCGAAGTGATTGTAGGCTTACACATATGAGATGCCAAGTCCATTACGGTGCGAAACACCGTGACCTTCATATAGATAGGGCCGGTGGGCTGAGATGAGAGCTGGGTGCAGGCGCAGGGCCTGCTACCCATTATGCATATGTTTACGTTTATGATTGGCCGGTTGTACGAACCGATTATGTTTGCTTATGTTAAGTTCTAACCACTGCAGGCTAAGAAAAATGGGACGGGATGAGCACGAATCACTATGTTTATGTTTCAGATTATGTCTAACTGTATCTGCTGTAGGAACACGGTATGGGACACATTTATGATAATGTGCTATGTTTAAGTGTTGCCATGAAACCGATCCTTTAGAAAGATCACAATTTAAGATGCATGTTTCACTAAATGGATTAAGTGTTTGGTATGGGTGCGAGCGGGTCTTGATCAGTACGAAGCGAGGACGAAAGCACTAATCCCCCACTAGTTTATGTGCAGGCTCAGGTTATGATCGGCTCGGGCGGAGCTTGGCTTGGACGTGCCGAGGCATGGAGTCCTTGGCGTTCAAGTGGAGCTTCCGCATAGGCGTTCGGACTTGAGACATGGAGATGTTCGGCCGAAGACTACTTGGTGGCTATAAAGAGGCATGATGTATGGAATAATGTAATCCTTTGTGAGCTAAGAGAGATCATGAGCGTTGTAGCCAATTGGCATATTATGTTGGGCCATTCAGAGCCTTTGTAACCCTCAGTTCATTTCAATAAAAGAGATTCTTATGTTTTACTTTGTTTCCTTCCGATGCTTATGTTATCGATTTGAGATAGTTCTATGTGAACCTGTTATCTTGCCTTGCACGAGCGTAACTCCAGGCTCGTGCGGCATCACGTCCCAGCGAGGACGATGATTCGGGTTAAATCTAGCGAGGACGAGCGATTTCTCGGGTCGGGCGTGACAAGTTGGTATCAGAGCGGTTCCATCCTTTGGACCGTATGTGAATCTCTTTGACCCTCAGTTGCTTCGCTATCGAATTCAGTTGACTCTAAGTTGTTTCCGCAACCGCATGGCTCATGGATCTGCTCGATGCTACATTGGATGTTCCATACAATAAGTCTATATTAAGTGCGTACGTCTGCCACAAGTATGTCGTGACTATCACGCTATCTCCGGGTGCCATCGGAGAACGTTGGTTGCACGCAGTGCAACGAGTTATGGAGTGTTGGTTGTACGAAGTGCAACGGATTACGAGATTATGGTTTCCCGAAGTTTAAGTTATGAGTCGTTGATTGCACGAAGTGCAACGAATATGGTGATGTTGGTTGCACGAAGTGCAATGATATGCGTATTGTTGGTCGCACGAAGTGCGAGGAAATATGTGTTGTTGGTCGCACGAAGTGCGAGGAGCTACGTGTTGTTGGTCGCACGAAGTACGAGGAGTTATGTGTTGTTGGTTGCACGAAGTGCAACGGGTCGATATGTGAGGCGATACGTATTATGTGGCTATGAGAATGGTTATGTGTTATCGGTTGCACGGAGTGCAGCAAGTCGTGAATCATTCGTTGCTTCAGTGTAACGAGTCGATATGATATGATGCGTGTTGTATGGCTATGCGGATGGATAGCGATATGTTGCGCGAGATTGAGAAGAGACCTCAAGTATCGAGAGTGAGTTGTTGCACGAGTTGCAACGATTGAGATTGGAAGATCGCGGACGCGATTGTACGAGTCGAGTTGGTCGCTAAGCCGAGTTGAGTAGGCGAACGTTTATGTTGGCCGTATGTCGCGTTGAGCTTGAATAAGTGAATGTTGCAGGTGTGATCGAGATGATCGCCATGGTACGGTTAGATCGAATGTATGTCAAACTTGAGCTAACGTTAGAGCTGGGATCAGAAGGATCGCCATACGGGACAGTTAAGTTGAAATAGATGTCGGACCTATGCGGAATGTGACGTCGAGTAATGACTCGATTTCGAGTGATATATGCAATACCAATTATGCGAGCAAGTATAGCGAAGTATTGTGTCGATAACGATAGGCTCGATCCTGAGTGGTATATGGAATACCACTTAGCGGTAGCTATGTTAAGCCGTTTGGTGACTTGTGATAGGTTACGTCGAGACGATTGTATTGTTACGATATGTTGTCCGCAACGGACGGAGTAATACCGAGACTTGAGTGGAAATAAGTTGAGAGAAGTCGATGCAAGTATGCTACGACGAATTGAGTCGAACGATTATGTATGAAGTCGCGCCTATGGATGATACGTCAGACGAGGATTCGTTAAGTATAAGTTGAACGATAGGCCGAGCATATGCGAATGAATGTTACGTGGAGGAAAGAGTCGACCCGGTCGAACTTATGTTGAGTTAGTACGGAGACTTCTTCGGAACGAATTGAGTAGGTACGGAGAAATCGTACGAACAAAATTGGGTTAACGCAAGGAATCGGTAGCACGATTGGAAGTGCGAGTTAGGAATATGAGAATGGATATGTGAAATTGAAATTGTGTCGCGACGATGTTAAGTAGTTACAACTGAATGGATCTTGATAAGTGCGAGACTTGATTCGTATTCGAGTTCGGATAATGGCAATGATTGCAACGGGTTTGAGCTTATGAGAAAGGAAGATGTTCAAGTTATGCATATCGACGATGGTATTGAGGCGTATCAAAGACGATATGCAATAACTCGGAAATACTCTGATCGAATGAACGAAAATTTTGTTGAGCATTGTTGTTGGATGAACAAGATGCAAGTTAAGTTATGGAAATTTGGATGATAACGGTAGGAGTGCTTCGGAGAATTGAGAGTGGATGGATATTGCTTGGATGAAAACGAAAGTGTCTAGATTACTTCGCGGATCACCACTATGTTGACATTCTTGTCTTGAGCGAGCGCAACACCAGCCTCGCGCATGCGTCACGTCAAATTCAGTGTTCTAAAATGCGGCCTAGGCGGCCGCCTAGGCGGCGCCTAGGCGCTAGGCGGCCTCCGGCCGCACCGGAAACCCCCTAGGCGGCCGGCCTAGGCGGTAGGCGGCAGTAGGCGGCCCTAGGCGGCCTTACGCGGCCCTAGGCGCTCCTAGGCGGCCAAAATTTTTGAAAAAAACAAAAAATTCAGATCTGAAAATCCAAAAATTTGAAATTTGAAATTTGAAATTTAAAATTTCAAAAAAATCAAAAAAAAAAAAAACCTGCTGCTGCTGCTGAGTCCTCCTGCTCCTGCTGCTGCTTCTTCTTCTTCTTCTTGTTCTGCTGCTTCTTCTTCTTCTTCTTCTTCTTCTTCTGCTGAGTCCTCCTGCTACTGCTGCTGCTGTTGCTGAGTCCTCCTGCTGCTGCTGCTGCTGTGTCCTCCTGTTGCTGCTTATTCTTCTTCTTCTTCTTCTTCTTCTTCTTCTTCTTCTTCTTCTTCTTCTTCTTCTGCTTCAAACATGAGAGGAGGAGAGGAGAGGAGAGGGGGAAATTAAAAGAATACGCTTTTTGATGAGTTGTGTATTTATGAGCAGCAGCTAAAAAGAAAAAAAAAGAGACCTGTGACTCGAACATGTGACCCCACCTCCCCCAACAACTGATTTTAATACTCAGTGAGCTAACCAAGTGTCAAACTTGTCTATGTGTGTCTATTTACATATAGATAATATATATAGAAGTAACATATACATTAAACTTTTAAAAAAAATCAGCTCGCCGCCTAGGCGCCCCTTTGGCGCACCGAACCCGCCTAGCGAAATTTACAACATTGGTCAAATTAGAACGATCATTCCGCGTGAGCGCTAGTATGGTGATTCATCCAGCGGGGATGATCGAACTTGCGAGACGTGGCAAATTTGATATGGACTCGTGGTTTGATGCGAAGGTGGAATTGAGGATTGTGCGATAAGCCTAAAAGTGTGTCAGATATTGGCCGTGAGTGGATAGACTCGTACGGAGGCGAACAAATATTGCTCGGTTGCGATATTGTTAACGGTAAGGCATAAGTGGTTCGAGTAGTAACGGCGCGCAAGCGCATGAGTCATTCGAGTAGCAACGGCGCATCAATTGCGCGGGGATGGATGAAGTATGGATTAATATGTCGGATTGGGTAAAGTCCCATAGGAATTGTCGGGAATTGATTTGGCTCCGCGATAGGATATAGCATGGTTCGTTGTAACTGTCCCTCGTTGATGATCTTCAATTATCGAGCGTAGTTTCGGGACAGGTGACCCTAGAAGACTTGACCGCCAAATCAAGTAAAAGTTGAAGTCCCATATGATGACCCTAAAGAAGTCGCATAAGGAATTTTAGTGAGGATGAGGAATGATCGAGTATATGTTGAGGAACGTGCTTAGCGTAGTAATGCGGTAAAGCGATTGCAAGGATTCTGCAATGCGCGAGAGCGACGGATAGTAGAACGACCCTAAGAGTTGTGTCGTAGATCGGTTTGAGTAACGGTTAGGCTATGTGTGTTGAGCGCACGATTTAAGTTATGGAACGAACTAGTCGGGATTGATTCGAGGATTGAGTAAAGGATTCGTACTCGGTCGAGAATAGGAGATGGGCATATCGTAAGAGACCTTGGGTCGGAAAGATTATTGCCTTTGAGCATCGTAGACTCAAGTTGACCTCTTGTGTCAGGAGAGCGCGAGTATGTATGTCTGGATAAGTTACCTAGCGGGGGTAGCCCCAGACGCAACATATGGATAGAGCGAGAGAATGTGGATCACGTATGGATAGTTGCGTACGAGACTTAGTACGGATTGTAGACAAAGGAATTTGTGACATGTTGACATAGTCCATGTTGTTAAGGCTAAATGTTATGAATGATTGGATGAAAGACTTGGGTTATGTGAGAGATAGGAAACGGTTGGACGAACAGGCGTTGCAGAGAATTGTTGTGATCGGATGCACAATGACTCGATGCAATACGAGTGTTAGGTGGCCGGCGAAAAACTTATGAGATCGAAGTTACGGGTTTGAATTAAGTTATGTGCAGAAATGTTTGGAAGAGAATTACATGTTATGGGAAGATGCATACGAAGAGTATTTTGGGAATAGGCGCTAAGATATGACTAAGTCGAGTACGGACCGATGGATGCTTGAGGATTTAAGTTGAGCTTGTTAGTTGTCCCAATATCCTACAACTGAGCTTGGCTGAAATGCATATATTGGTGGGACGCCTAAAATATGTGTATAATCCAAACTAAGTTGTATGATTCAACGATAGTAGCACGAGATCGTGAAGCGATCTATGCGAGACACTTGGGTTTAAGTGTTGGTTTCGGTTCGAGGACGAACCTGATTTTGAGTGGTATATTATGTAATGCCCCGCTCCGCATCGGTGCATTACGATGAGTCGTTGACTCGAAGAGTTGCGTTGACCCGATGAAGAATCGATGCGAGAGTTACGTTGGCCAAAGGTAAGCTTTGAGTCGGTTGGAATCTATGAATCGAATCGATGCAAAGGATATGTTCCGTTAAGCAAGTGCTAATGTTGGTTGATCTGGTGTACAGGCTATGCCTTTATGCTGGATTACGGATCGTGGTAGGGGCGCGATAGGCCAAATCAACCGAGTAGTTCAAAGGAATGGCTAAGTCCGGGAGTTAGCTATGCGATCGAGTTATGGAAGCGAGATGCTTCAATCGGCGAGACGGCAAGGCGTATCGGCTTAAGGTGGGCGGGTTCTTGACTCTCTCTCCCTATTCCTTCACGTCTAATAAAATATGTTATGGTATGCGTAATATGTTATCGAGTTAGCGAGCGTGGCTCGGCGAGTAAGTGTCTGAATATGCGTGGAACACTAAGGTAGAACATTGAACAATCGAACAATTGAAGCGACGTGCATCGAGTGCACGGGTCGCGGTAGGGCAATGATGGTAGAACATTGAAAGATGATAATGAGATGTGCATCATGTGCACGGCTCCGAGAACATTGAACACTAGGCGTAGAACATGGATTACGGCGCTGAGCGTGCCCTCGGGCACTTATGCTACGAAAAGACTAAGTAATACGGAATTATGCTACGAGAATAACTTATGAATGGTACGCGTTGAATATGAGTACGAGATGACTAAGCCGTTGGACGTCGTGCATCAATATGGATGTGTTGGGGCATTCGCCGACGGAGCTCCCCATATGAATGGTGGATTATGTTTATGGCACGGAAAACCGTTTATGGCACGGGAAACCGTTTATGTGCGAGACTATGTTTATGGAATACGAGATCGGTTGGTATGCTATGGATTGTATGATATGGAACGTATTGCATGATCAATAGACACGGATGGCCCGTGCAAGGGTACGGCTTCCCTCGAACGGTTACGCCGGGGCGCCGGGACCGTTCGGCCTAGGAGGGAATTATGTGTGGTATTTATGGTGCACAACATTCGGACGGATTACGACCGTCCAGTGCTGTGATAAGCTATGATATCCGTAAGTTTGGGATCCTTCGGATACTGGGCTAGCAACCCGTATCGAAGTGATTGTAGGCTTACACATATGAGATGTCAAGTCCATTACGGTGCGAAATACCGTGACCTTCATATAGATAGGGCCGGTGGGCTGAGATGAGAGCTGGGTGCAGGTGCAGGGCCTGCTACCCATTATGCATATGTTTACGTTTATGATTGGCCGGTTGTACGAACCGATTATGTTTGCTTATGTTAAGTTCTAACCACTGCAGGCTAAGAAAAATGGGACGGGATGAGCACGAATCACTATGTTTATGTTTCAGATTATGTCTAACTGTATCTGCTGCAGGAACACGGTATGGGACACATTTATGATAATGTGCTATGTTTAAGTGTTGCCATGAAACCGATCCTAAGGCTAAATAGAAAGATCACAATTTAAGATGCATGTTTCACTAAATGGATTAAGTGTTTGGTATGGGTGCGAGCGGGTCTTGATCAGTGCGAAGCGAGGACGAAAGCACTAATCTCCCACTAGTTTATGTGCAGGCTCAGGTTATGATCGGCTCGGACGGAGCTTGGCTTGGACGTGCCGAGGCATGGAGTCCTTGGCGTTCAAGTGGAGCTTCCGCATAGGCGTTCGGACTTGAGACATGGAGATGTTCGGCCGAAGACTACTTGGTGGCTATAAAGAGGTATGATGTATGGAATAATGTAATCCTTTGTGAGCTAAGAGAGATCATGAGCGTTGTAGCCAATTGGCATATTATGTTGGGCCATTCAGAGCCTTTGTAACCCTCAGTTCATTTCAATAAAAGAGATTCTTATGTTTTACTTTGTTTCCTTCCGCTGCTTATGTTATCGATTTGAGATAGTTCTATGTGAACCTGTTATCTCGCCTTGCACGAGCGCAACTCCAGGCTCGTGCGGCATCACGCCCCAGCGAGGACGATGATTCGGGTTAAATCTAGCGAGGACGAGCGATTTTCCGGGTCGGGGCGTGACAACCCCTACTTTTTCAGGTGCGAGGAGGAAGACGACATAAGAATACCGCCATACGGCAGTTGTCATCCGCGCTTAGCCTTCTTCAAACTAGCTATTAAAAATGTTCTAGTTTTCAAGTGATATTGCACTTCATCTAAAAATTCTAAGCAGCCTCACTTAGCACTAGGCCACCTGAAGTGTTTTCCTCCATTGTATTCAACTGGACAAATAGAGAAAACCTATTATCTTAGAATTGAGTGCTCTAACTCGAATTGATCCCAACAATAACTCATTCATTTCTCTTCCAATAAGAAGCTCAAAAGGATCAAAGAAATCCTTTGCAACATTGTTTTGCTTCAGGTACTTTCATGCAATATTCTTAGTGTTTGATAAATTGTCAGACAAATGCTATATATTTTTGTTGATTCTGCATGATTAAAAGCATTATGATATGATATATAAATATTCTTAACAAGGGGCAAAGAGAGGAGAGGGAGGAGGGCTGAGTGAGGGGGATGGGATTAAGGATGGGGCGGGATGTGGCATGACTGGGGGTAGCTTCATGTAGGTGTGTGGTATAGGGGGTATGTGGGAGCCACTTCTCTCCAGTCAACCTCCATTGCAGGCTCTCCATTCCATCATTACTATAGTCCGTCGTTAATGGAGGTGAGCAGGTTAGGGGTGTGAAAGAGAATGGTTGGAAAAAAGAAGATAATAATGGACATTTTTTATTCTCAGGGGTAAAATGGTCCAATATTTGTCACGTTAATGGCACATGACTGTTAAATGGGACAGATGGTAGTTAACTGCAACTTTCCAAAAGTTCATGGTATCAATATGCTAATAAAAATAGTCCATGGTAGCAACATGCAAAAACGTCAAAGTTGATGGTTATTTAAATGCAAATTACCCTAAGGGATAAAATATAGTGATGTACACTGTCTGGAGTTTCAATTTCAAGTAAAAAATATTGTCAACTACGTGTAAACGGGAATATCATTGGAAGAATATAGCACAATTAAAGAAAAAGAGCATGAAAAGCCACATGGTTCTGTATCTTCATAACCTTTCACTTCTATCTGAACAGATGAAAATGGTTATTCTACAGCTAGGGTATCAATACCACTATGAACATTGGGCAAAACACAAAAATGTTCAAAAGACAGCGAAAGGATACTCAAACAGTTCATTAATTGGACTATATCATTAGTATGACTTAGAACTAAGTACTACTTGGGACACAATATAATAAATATTTGGTGTCCGGCTCAAGTGAAGACATCAATGCAATTATAAAGTAAACTAGTTTCCATGATTTGCATCAATTTGAGAAGCAAGTCAAAATAAAAGATATCAAATTGACTTTAACAAAAAGGATAAACATCTGAAGGGCTTGATAAAGAAAAGAAAAGAAAACACATACTATGAATGAAGTCCACAGCTTTACATATATCTCTGAAAGATGGAGCAAAGCAGTAATCTCTTGTTGGTATCACCAAATGCTCAATTCCATATGCCTAGAATAAGAAGAGAGAACTTATGACTCCAGATACTTTACTAGCGTGATAAGAATCCTGAATGAAATTTTACAAGAAATAAGAGCTGAAAGTAAACAACACAACTTGTTTATAATGTTGAAGTCTGATATTTTTGTAGTTACGATCGAATCGCATCATGGAACTGTATCTTTGTTGTGTATGTGTCGTGTTAGTGTGTGTATGCCTGAAAGTAAACAACACAACTTGTTTATAATGTTGAAGTCTGATATTTTTGTAGTTACGATCGAATCACATCATGGAACTGTATCTTTGTTGTGTATGTGTCGTGTTAGTGTGTGTATGCCTCAGACTCAGACATGTGTCAAACATTACATGGAAACATTACATGGAAGTCCAAAATACACA
Source organism: Iris pallida (assembly GCA_029216955.1). NCBI lineage: Eukaryota > Viridiplantae > Streptophyta > Magnoliopsida > Asparagales > Iridaceae > Iris > Iris pallida. The sequence continues at coordinate 9,901,305 of JANAVB010021800.1, read as the reverse complement.
AGGAGTTTAGGACACGCCAAAAGCAACAGTCTTCATGTCCATATCGTATCATGTCATATTCTTGTCTATGAACCATAGATTGTTATTGATCTAGAGTAATTACAAAAAAAATTGACATAATAGGTATTTAGATTCAGAAAAATATTTAATCCCGCCTAGATGCTAGCCACCACCACCACCACACACCCCTCCCCCCAAAAAAACTCTGTATAAGCTATGCAGGTCTTATGAAACTTTTACTTGATTACTCCGTTATCAATACAATTTGAAGAGTTCTACACTAAAAACATTTGCTTCTACTTCTTACATTGACTGATCAAAGTTTAGAAACTTCTATTCTACTAGGCTTCACAGCTCATGCAGGCAAGCTATTATCCTTCTCTTTCTTCCATCTCTTCCCCACTGACCAATGCATACATACAACAGTGCCAAACTTTAAAAAAAAAAAATCATAGACATGCCATGTGGATATAACAACAACACTTACAATATATAGTGAAGGAGGCACCAATGTCTCATAAGGTTCATTTAAAGTGATTACACCAGAGACACCAATTTGCTTTAAGAAAGGAACGTCACTTGGGAATGGGACTGCACCTAGCAGCAAAAACTGGAAGCAAAATGTGTTAGAACAAAATGATTATAAAAAAGGGTCATAACTCTATTGATATAAACATTCTGAAAGGAGACTACACTTGTTACAAAAGGAAAAAAAAAAAAGCCAACAGTACATTTAGATGTAAAGAGAATCAATCACATAACATTCTCCTTATTTTAGTTTATTTTTAAATATCAGTTGCAGTTACAAATTACACTGTTACACATAGTTCTGGATTGAAAAAAAACAGTTGCATATGTATGCCCAAGGCAATATGGGCCTAGGTGCAGTTGTTCATGAGAGTGGTTAAATAAGCCACGACTCTCAGTTCAAGTATTACTATAATGCCCCTTTTGTCCTCGTCCATTTTCTACATAAAATGGAGAGAAAATATTATCCTCTTATTGGATAGAAAAATATTAAATTAACCAAGAAAGAAACTACGTGAGAAATGTAAAAAGTGCCTGGCATGCCAAGGTGAAAAGGAAAAAAGATGCCCCACAATGCAACAAACCAGGGTACCATGCGAGAAAATAATAATTGTAGGGGTGTATAATGATAGGTCACATAACAAGCAGCCAGCATTTTCAACCGAGAAAGGATCCATGTGTCTAAAAAGCAAAAGGCAGAATCAAGCATATCCCAGAATTGAGGTACTGCAGTTCCTAGTCTTAATTTGGGTGATGATTCCAAAATACGACCTATTTTCTAACAAGCCTCTTTAAACATTATCAACTTCTGCAAGTCTTTAGAGCAAGAAAGCATCAGCCAGAAGGAATCACAATACAATAGAGTCCAATCTCCTGCTCACAAATCACTACCTTATACATACTCCTCTTTTTAAGATGGTCAAATTTCGTTCCTATCTGAAATAGTCATTGAGAGCCCGGCTTAGCAAGTTTTAGAAACAGAAAACAAATTTATTGGTTTTTCCAAAAAGTTCAGGGTTCCCGTTTTCCTATTTTTACTTCCTAATTTGCTACCAAATCCCGTACTTTTCTTTTTTTTTACCTACTATATTTGTAGAAAATATTTACTGCTTCTTATAGTATTTATTCGTGCTTCTATGTAGGTCAAAATAAAAGTGACCATTGCATACAGTCCATATTATAGAAGTAAGGTTTCTGATAGCCCCATTTTTTGTGATGATAATAGTTTGCACTACTCACTTATTGTTCAAATTAATGCCAAGATAGAACATTTACAAATCATGTCAGAAACAGTAAAGCACATGGTATACTGTACTGACCCAAAAAAGTGCAGAACGACACAATAAACATCCAACACCTTATCAGAGGCTTAGCTGGGTGCACTGTTCAGTCAATATCTGCAGTTATACTGCTTCAAACTGCAATGTTCAAACTTAAATGACAGTGCACTTTGTAGATATTCAAGCCATAGCCCATTATGCAATATGAAGAGATACCATACCATATACAAGCAAACAATTAATAAATATATGTACGCAACACAGTATCTAATGTACATGAACTGTTTCATATTGTAGTGACTAAAACATTTTTGGAAATCAAAAAACATAAATTTTAACAAAAAAAATATTAAAGGTGTTCTAATGCCACGATAATCCATCTTATGCAGGGTCTACACCCTCTAGGGAGGCTCAAAATGTCTGCACTTTTAGTCTCTTATCCCCAAATATATGGAGAGTTGGTTTCTACAGCTAGAAACTGCATCCTCCATGATTGAAGCGACAAGCCTTATCACCACTCTAGGTGACGCCAACAATGAAAAAGTATAATACCTAAATGGAATGTAAGATACCAGTTTTTTGAGGAAATTAAGTTCATGATTTCAAGCATTCGGTGAATCGACATCTAAAGAACACACTGTTTAGGATAAGTCACTCTCAAAAGCACACACATGGGCGTTGTATACATTATGTTTGGAGCATAAGAAATCTCAATAAAGGGATTTTGACAATTTTTATGACCAGTTGTCTACCTGACATCAATCCTCTATTTTGGTGCTATAAGCATGAGAGGGTCATGCCATAAAACCTAAGTGGCCAATTAGCGATACGCACGTTAAACACGTGCAACCAAGGAGCAAGTAAGGTATGGGGTAGTCAACAGAATCATCAATGCTCCATTTGTGCGCTTCCAGCAAGTAGGAAAATCAAATCTATCGTAAAGATTTTCAATCAGGTTACTACCAATTGCTTGATGTGTTTGAAAGCCTCGAAATGAATAGATTCTTGCAGGAAAAAAATTGACGGAACTACGGTACTCATTATCATAAACCGTAGTTTCCTCACGTATCTTACCGACTTTACAAATCTTCATCATTCCTAAAATCAGCCTTTTTCCAAATTAATAAAATCCAAATAACAATCTAGGAAGCAGTGTCACTCTAAAACTTGGTTCCTTGTCCTGTCAAGACGTATCGGACGCAACACATACACTAGAAAATACAATAGGGCACAAAAAAAATCAATATAATATCCGTGTTGACGTGCTCTACTCATGTCGTATTCTTATCCATCCAATATAAATAACAATCCAATTATTCTAACTGGTCGACAAAAAAGAAATTGAAGCCAAATAAATAACCCGATCATCTGAATCCCACCAACAGAACTCCACATGAATTTTGTTCCTCACGACGTTATAGTGCATGCTCGGATAGAAAAGGAACCCAGCACCAACACCAACTGCGGTCCTCTTTGCATCGGAAAGCATAATTTCTCGGCCGAGACCCGCTCCTCCCCAGTTCACGGACCTCCTTCAATTCCTCCATATACATCCCTAATTCGCCTAATTTCCAAAAATTCGATCCGAAAATTATGAAGTTTGGGGAAGAAAATTCACATGGAGAGGTGACTTTGAGGTAAATCAAGAAACCCTAGATTTTTGGGATATAGGAGAGTTGAAGAATGAGGGAGGAAAAGTAGGAGAATTCCAGGAGTTTGAGCTATTAATTAATCACTTGCTTCGTGTGGAGGGGAATCTTGGGGAGAAGCAAGCTCGAGTTATTGTTTGTTTGTGTCACTTTTATCTTCTTAACAATAGAGTCAGGAAAGAGAGAAATGGAAAGGACCTTCCCAACTACCGCCACACGCACAAACTGTCACACATAAGGGTTTGTTTAATGGTGTTTTTGCTTATATAGTATTTATTTAGAGTTTAGGGTTCCAATTTTCTATTTAAACTTCCTAATTTGCTACCAAATACATAGTTCTCTCTTTTTACCTACTTTATTTGTAGTGTGTATTCACTGCTTGTAGTTATTCATTGCTTCTAAGTTAGGTCACAAAATATGACATGACACCATTGCATAGTCCACAATAGAGCAGTAAGGATTCTGATGTCCCAAATTTTGTGATGATAATAGTTGCACTACTCAATGTCTAAATTAATGCCAAGATAGAACATTTCAGATCATGTCACAAACAATAAGGCATGTTATACCAAGGTAGTCAAAGGCGCACTTGAGGCGCAAAGATCCATATTGTCCGAGGCGCACGCGTTTGAGCGAAGCGAGGCACAAAAATAAGAGAGAATAAAGATATACGTAAATAAATAAATAAATTAGTCATGTAAGAAATAAAACCAAATAACATATTAAAACCAACAAAAACATATTAAAATATAACCAAGTGAACTAGCAGAGTAGAACATTAGTAGTCAATAGAACTAACAAGAATTTGTGTTCTCTAACAAGAAGTAGCAAAATGGAAGGAACACAAACTGTAAATAAAGAGCAAATACAGAAGGCGTGTCTAGGCGCACCTTTACTTGTTGGCACCTTGCTGTGAGGCGCACCTTAGACGCACCGAGAGAAAGGTGCATTGCCTAATGAGGTGCGAGGTGCAGCTGGTGCGCCTTTGACTACCATGCATTATACTGCTCCGAATACTACAATGTCGTTGGATTAGTGCACAATGGCACAATAAGCATCCAACACTAATCAGAGATGCTTATCTGGATGCACTGTTCAGTCAACATTTCCATTTATAATGCTTCAAAACAACGATTTTCAAACCTAAACAACAGTGCAATTTGAAGACAAGCCATACCCCATTATGCTATATATGATGACATACCATGCCATATACAAGCAAACAATTACATAAATATATGTGCTTAACATAATATCTAATGTAACTGAACTGTTTCAGAGAATCATATTGTAGTCTCATACACATCTTTAGATATGAAAACCATAAATTTAAGAAGCAAAATAAATTAAGGGTGTTCCAAACTGCAGGGTATGGGGAGACGGAAGATGTCTTCAATTTTACCCCCATATATAATGGAGAGATTGTTTCTGCCACTAGTTCGTTCATCCTCCATGATGCAAGCAAGAAGCTTTATTCTAACACCTAAATGGAATGTAAGATACAAGTTTTTGAGCAAATTAAGTTAATGATTTCAAGCATTTGGTGGAGCAATATATCTACTACTCACTTTTTAGTGACAAGTCACTCTCAAAAACAGACAAATGCATATTTGTACACGTTTTGTCATCACCGGCGAAACCTCCAAACTCTTCCCTCTACCCTTCGTCCTTGTCACCAACGAACTTATCTACCCACTCCCATCATCTTCATCGCTTAGCCCTTTATCACAGTAGAATGCCAAGAAAATGAACAAACCATAAAAGTGGCACGAACCATGATATCCTCGTAGAAGGAAAATGGAATTTTGGGCTAAATTCCCCAGTTTGAAGGAGCAGTGAATTGAATGTGAGGCGAGCGAAGTAAGCTAGTGAGGTATTCAAAAGAAGGGGGAAAAACTTCCATATATTGAATCATCAATGCTCCACTCGTGACCTATGATGAAGATTTTCAACCGGGTACCAATTGCTTGTATGTGTTTGATTGAAAGCCTCGAGATGCATCGTTTCTTGCAGGAAAAAAAAAATGTCTGGAAACACTTACTTCACACGTTATCATAAATCCCAGTTTCCTCCTTATGGACCAACCGTCATAAATCACCATCCTAAAATCAGCCTTTCCCCCAAATTAAAAAGACCTAACCAACCGTGTCGCACCAACAAGCCGACATGTACCGGACGCGACACATACACTACAAAATTACACTGGGGGTCTGCTTGGTAACGGTGTTTTCACCGGTTCTTAAGGTGTTTTTGAACCGACCGTTTACGAAAACCCATGTTTATTAATTTTTTTTTGAGGCACTGGTTTTGGCCGGCTCAAATAACCCCCAAAACTGGTGTAATGTAATTTTGGGTGGCTTTATATGCACCCCAAATCGGTGGGTTTAGATTTTATTATTTTATTCCATTTATATCATCACCAAAAATATATAATTATAACTATTAATACCCTTCCCTATTTAATTTTATTCGTATAAAAAACTTTCATAACCGCTCGTTAATGAATTACCAAGCATGGATTGGACAGGTTTAAAAGCAACTACTTAAAAACCACCCAAAACCGGGCCCCTCATAACCGATACTCTAAAAACATCTCATAACCGCTACTCCTATAATTGCCAAGCAGACCCTAGGACACACCAAAGCATGGATTGTCGTGGCAGTGTTGCCGTGCTCTAATCGTGCCGTATTCCATCCATCATAGATAGCAGTCCAAATATTTCAACAGTGAACCCTAAACTCAATGAAAATTGAATCGATCGACGAAAAAGAGAAGAGATCACCTGGTCGATCGGATCCCACCAGCGGAACTCCGTCTGGATCTTGTTCCTCACGACGTTGTACAGGAGAGTCGGATAGAACAGGAGCCGGGCACCGACGCCGACCGCGACCCTCTTCGCGACGGAAAGCCCTAATAACTCCGCCGAGACCAGCCCCTCCTCCTCCTCCTCGCCGATCGCCGGGCACCCTTCGTTCAGTTCCTCGATATGCATCCCGATGCCCTAATTTCCGCCGATCAGATCCGATCCGAAGATTGTGAGATTTGGGGGTGATCAAGCAACCCTAGATTTGGATGTGGAATTCCTGGAGTTGAAGCTATGAATCACTTGCTTGGTGTGGATGGGGATCACGGAGGAAGCAACCCCGACAATTTTTCCATTCTTTATTGGTTGTTTGCGTCACTTTTTTTTCTTCTTCTTAATAACAACAGTTGAACGAGAAAAGGGAGAAACGGAAAGGGCCTTCCCAACAACCGTCACACCGAGCAACGGTCACATTGGGATAGATGACAAGTTGGGATTGTATGGAGATGGTCTTCAAGACGGACCATAGATTAGTTGGGATGAAAACTAAATGGTTCTCTTTGCGGAAAGAAAAAAAAAACAGTTTGAATTCCGTTTTAAAAATATTTATAAAACAATATTTTATATTTTGGTTTCGATTCAATTTTTAAATTGAATAAAATTTATACAATTATATAAACACCCTCAAATCTATACAAAATTTATAATAAAAAATATGTATATTTTAAAAACAACAATTATGTCCATGAGTTTTGAAGTGCAACTTTGATAATTTAACAACTAGTCTAACTTCGGATTCAACTTTAAAATACAACAAACATGTGTATAAAAATTATTTTTATACATCTAACAACAATTCCAATTTTGGGTACAGTCCATTAAATAATATAAATAACTTAACCGAACAAGCTGAATAAACCGAATCGACTATTTCAGTTTGATTTCGGCTATATCTAATTTCAGTTTGGATTCGTTTTCGATTTTTTATTTTTAAAATTTAGATTTATTCGATTTTAACTATTTTGATTGGATTGAAATCGAATAAATCGAATGCTCACTCCAATTATGGATGGCAAAAGGAAGTCTATAGTGGTATGGTACTGGTAAAATTGAAGACACCGCAGCAAGCACGCATGATGTTTGAAGGAAAAAGAAAAAGAAAAAGAAAAAAAGTAAAATAAGGGGGCAGGGTTGAAGCTACTTGTATGTCTGTATAATAGTTGATGTTGAGCTTTATTTTATATTAATAATATTTTGGTTGAACTATAGCTTGAGTGCTCACTGCTCTGTCCTTCGCGCTTCCACCTCCATTTTTCTCTAACATAGGATTGATCACAGCTAGACCATCTTCTTCTACATTTAAAATATTTTGCAAATGTCTCATCATTTCATCCTCTCCGGCGGTGGGATACCTGATAAGCTGTGGCATGCTGAAACTGTCACGTCCCACTCCCAAATATATGGGATTAGGACATGACCTGGCCAGCTGATACGATCTAGGACGTGGTTAGAATCTGACACATATGTAAGCCCCTAAATATTGTTATTTATTTTAAATAAGAATTTATTATTTTTAATGACATTTATACCCTTAAAATGAATTATTATAATTATTAGAAATTTTCTAGAATTTTTAAATAATTTTTAAATGATTTTTAAAGCCAAAAATATCAATTTGCAAATTATTAAATTATTTTAATTACTTTTTGCAAATATTTAAATGTTTTAAATGCAGCATGTAATATTCAAATTTGTCTGTGCAAGTTTTATTTGCACAGTGTAGGAAAATAATAATGCCTTATTCTCATTGCTAGGATTTGTTACAATATATATAGTGTCTACATTTGGGCTTATGGGTATGGGCCATATTTACATTGCAAATATTATCTTATAATCTAACACCCCCCCTAAAGTTGGAGCATGTAAGTCACAAATGTCCAACTTGGGAAGAAAAAAATCGAACACTTGCTTTCCAAGGGGCTTGGTGAAGATGTCAGCCAGTTGAGAAGAAGTAGGAACATGCGAGGCTATTACAGTGTCATCTCTAATAGCATCGCGAACAAAATACAAATCCACCTCAATATGCTTACTGCGCTCATGAAATACCGGGTTCTGAGCCAGGTGCAGGGCTGACTGACTGTCATAATACACCGACATAGCAGACTCCTGGCGAACGCCCAAACACACCAATAACTCCTTCAACCATTTCAACTCACAAACGAGCGCAGCAAGAGATCGGTATTCAGCTTCAGCGGAAGATCGGGAAACAGTTGATTGCTTCTTGGTCTTCCAAGAAATAGGAGACCCCCCCCAGAAACACCAACCAGCCTGTAACAGAGCGGCGAGTCAAAGGACAACTGGTCCAGTCGGAATCACACCAACCATAAAGACGGAGATCACAATCAGCTTTCAAAAGAATACCCTGTCCTGGTTCATTTTTGAGATATCTGACAACTCTCAAAGCAGCATGCCAATGATCTTGTCGAGGCTCTTGTAAGAATTGAGACAAGATATGCACAGCATAGGCCAAGTCAGGGTGAGTAAATGATAGATAAATCAACCTTCCAACCAGCCTCCGATAAGTCTCTGCATCCGCCATCCTTGGACTAGTCGATTCTGCCAGCTTGTGATTGGGCTCCATGGAAAAACCGGCAGGACGAGACCCCATCAAACCACATTCTGAAATGATGTCCAAAGCATACTTCCTTTGACACAAGGAAATTTCTTCCGCACTCCGAGCCACCTCTATGCCAAGAAAGTACTTCAACACACCAAGGTCCTTCATGTGAAAGCAAGAACTAAGGTACTTTTTGAAAGCATTTAAAGCACCTGTGTCATTACCAGACACAATTATATCATCCACATAGATCAAAACATGCAACTCTACCTTCCCCTTAATAAAAGAGAAGCGGGAATAATCGGAATGTGATTGAATAAATCCATAGGATATCAGGGAAGCAGTAAGCTTAGCGAACCAACAACGTGGTGCCTGTTTCAATCCATATAGAGACTTACGCAGGCGACACACTTTGTTGGGTTCACTATGTGAAAAATCTGGCGGCAACTTCATATACACTTCTTCTGTCAGATCTCCATGAAGAAAAGTATTGTGCACATCCATCTGGTGCAAAGTCCAGCCTCTCACAGCTGCAACAGCCAAGAACGCCCGTACTGTAGGCATCTTAGCTACTGGGGCAAATGTCTCTGAATAATCGATCCCCTCAACCTGATGATTACCGAACACAACCAGCCGTGCCTTTAAGCGCTCAACACTTCCGTCAGATTTGTACTTTATTTTGTACACCCATCTACTTCCCAATGCTTTATTCCTAGGAGGCAAATCGACAAGACTCCATGTCCCATTATTTTCTAGAGCCTGTATTTCAGTTTGCATAGCCGCGCGCCAGCCCGAATCTCGCGAGGCCTGGCGATATGAAGTAGGCTCAACACCTGCAGTGATAGCTGCAAGAAAATCTCTGTGTCCAGCAGTAAATATGTCATAACTTAGAAATTGTGTTAGAGGATACGAAGTACCTGAGGAAATGACGGGAACAGATGAACTGGGGTGAAGGGGGGACTTTTACTTCGAACAGCATTTGTCACAAAATCCTGTAATCGTACTGACTGTGATTTCTTTCGCATTCCTCTTCCCAATAATACCTCGTCGGGCACCTCTGGCAACACTGTATCCCCTGAATTATTAGTAGTATCCGCATTACCCCCAGCAGACTCTCCTGTCAATACTTCTGCATCTACCTGTACATCCTGGCTACTCGGTGCCGAGCCACCAGCAACCACTCCGGCCTCAGCAACCGTAGCCGGCACCATCCCAAAAGCCTCTATATCGTCTCCTGGCACTTCGACAGATGTATGGTGTGTCGCAGAAGACATCTCGCTAGCAGAGTCACACCCAGGAAATTCTTTTTCATAAAAAGTAACATCACGGGACACAAAAAAATCACCGTCTCCAAATCATACAGTTTCCATCCCTTTTTATCAAGTGGATACCCAACAAAGATACATTTTCTGCTCCTGCTAGCAAATTTATCATGTCGGGATTTCAAATCATACGCATAGCACAGACAACCGAAAATACGTAGATGATCATACGAAGGAGCCGAGCCATATAAAACTTCATAAGGAGACTTAAAATGCAAGATACTAGAAGGGGTTCTATTTATCAAATAACATGCAGCCAGAACACATTTTCCCCAAAAATCTACTGAAAGAGAACCCTGAAATCGCAATGCCCTGGCTACATTTAAAATATGCCGATATTTTCTTTCCACCCTTCCATTCTGTTGAGGTGTCCCAACACAGGATGTTTGGAACAATATACCTTGAGATGAAAAATAATCTCGTAAACAATTAAATTCAGTACCATTGTCACTCCGCACACGACGTGTATCAACCCCAAACTGACGCTTCACCATGGCAATGAATTTAAGAAACATAGAATAAACAACAGATTTATCCGTCAACAAAATAACCCAAACAGCTCTAGAAAAATCGTCCACCAAAGTCAAAAAATATCGTGCCACATTAGATGACGAAACACGATATGGTCCCCACAGATCACAGTGTATAAGTTCAAAGCATCTTAAAGCACGACTACTACTATCAGAAAAGGCATCACGAGTCTGTTTAGCTTGATGACAAATATCACAAGCCTTATGAGAAAACACACTACTACCAGAGAGAGAAGGTAAAGTCTGCATTACTTTATCTGAGGGATGCCCCAGTCTACTATGCCAAACCTCGGAATCATTCTCTTTGCATGCCAGGATCACCGAAGCCAAAGAAGCTGGAACCTCCCCCAAGAAGTAAAGTCCGCCCCTTTGTTCACCTGCTCCAATCACCATCCTCGTACTTCGGTCCTGAACAAAACACAAATCAGGAGTAAATAACATATCACAGTTTCTGGCACCAATCAATTGGGAGACAGAGATCAAATTGCAAGTCAATGTCGGAACATAAAGAACATCCGTCAACACCAACGAAACAGTCAAAAATACTTTGCCTCTCAGAACAGCCTTAATAGTGCTCCCATCAGACAAAATCACAGGACAGACAGGGCCCTCAAACACAATCAACTAAACAGTCACGAGAGCCTATCGCATGAAGAGTAGCCCCAGTATCGAATATCCAAGGGACAGAAGAATTCTTACCCATCAGACGATCAGAGTTTGAAGAGCCAGGGTTGGAAGAATCTTCGTTACCCAGCAAGCTCATCAGTTTCTGCCATTGTTCACCTGAGAGTGGTGAAGGATACCCTCCATGCATCATATCCGTCGAACTTCCAGCAAGACCAGCAGGGACCTATGACCAGCAGCGGCGACATGATGAACAACTCCTGCGCCACCAGCACCACGACCCCCATCACGTCTCTGTGGTGGTGTCGGGCCTCTGCCACCACCAGCACCACGTCCGCCCTCATGCCGAGGACGAGTCTTCCACCACTCTGGATAACCAATCTTGGCAAAGCAAGTTGCAACATCATGACCTATTTTCTTGCAATGAGTACAGATCATACCTGATTTGTCCCTAGAATCTGAGGTTCTACTATTAGAAGTAGTAGAAATACGAGGTGAAGACTTGATAGCCAGCGCCATCACCTCCTCAGTAGCGGATTGGACCTGAGATTTTCGCATATCCTCCTCCTCACGGACTGCCTGGTATGCCCGATCTAAACTTGGCTGAGGATCCTGAGCCAGAAGATTAGATCGGGTATGACCATACAACTCAGCATTCAACCCATACATAAAGTCCTGAAAGTGGTCTTCATCCCTCATAGCCTGTAGCTTGGCAGCAAGTTCACCATAAGTACAGGTTGGCAATGGGAAATAAGCAGCTTGTTTATCCCACAAAGACTGCAAATTTCCAAAATAGTTTTCCACAGACATCGACGCCGTTTGTTTGTACTCGGCCAGAGCCACCTTAATTTGTTGCTTCCGAGTGCCGTTGCTAACAACAAATCTTTTCGCCAACAAGTTCCACAATGGATAAACCTCCTCAAAGTACGGCAAAGATTTCTTCAGAGATGGATCAATGGTATTAAGAACCCATTGAACCAATAGCGCTTGCACGCATCGCCAATCAAGCAATTTGCTAGCAACATTAACAGGTTTGATTTCAGTACCCTCCAGAAAAGTGATCTTTCGCCTAGAGATCAGGGAGAGACGTATCGACCGAGACCACTCAGCATAGTTTGGTCCACGGAAAACAATAGGAGTAATGATATTTCCTGGTTGATCAGCAGAACTCAGAAAATATGGATCCTTCGAATTAGGATAATTTGGGTTATGTGCACTGCCACCGCCAGTCGCGACGGAGTAGCTGGACATAGTATCATCTGCCATCACGGATGTCGGGTGTACAAAAAATTTTGTACAACGCCGACGAATCGGCCGCTGATGGACGGGGTCGGCGGCGAATCGGCCGCGATCAGGTGCGCCGGATCTGGCGCGTAGGGGCGAGTGGATGTCGGGTGTACAAAAAATTTGTACAACTCCGACGAATCTACGAAAGAGATAAAAGAAATAAAAGATTTTTTTTTTAGATTTTTTTTACAAGCAAACAACAAGATTTCTTAGGGCTGCAAGACGAGACACCTCAACAGCTAGGGTTTCGAAGACTTCAATGAGGCGGCTCATTTGTTAGTTGATGGCACTAATAAAGACTTCAAAGTCTTCTGTTGAAGACTTCAATGTCTTCAATGTCTTCTTTCCACCCTCACAGGTGGGGATGGCACTAACGAAGACTTCAAAGTCTTCTGTTGAAGACTTCAATATCTTCAATGTCTTCTTTTGCACGCGCTAATAAAGACTTCAATGTCTTCTG
>JANAVB010021800.1:9860704-9883204 GCA_029216955.1 Iris pallida | reverse complement strand
TACCGGTTAATTTTCAAAACTTTGTATTTTTATATCATATGTATAAAACTACATTTTCCTTTTAGTGATAAAACATGGACTTCGTTAACTTACCAATATTTTATTCAAGTTAATTTATCGTGATAAACCTTATTAATTTTATACAAAATAATTAATACCTAAATTATAATTACGCGTCTAATAACGAAAACCAACTCAGAAAAGAAAGTAAAAACCTAAACTACACAATACAAGGTCACAGCAAAATAAAATAGAAAACTGGGACTATGTCCTTTACAAATTTTTACATAAATTAATTAATTCCTAGGGCGAGCTCTGAGTGCCGCGAACGGTCCAAACAGTAGGCCGAGGCCCTGCACCAAAAATACTAACAGCAGTACCAGTTCTAAAAATAATTTTAAATATAAATATAGTTGTAAAATGCGTCTCAGACTTGGTCCCAATGTCATGTTGCTGGCTAGCGCCTCAACGTATAGGAACCCTGTAGCGATTGCGCTTCGCCGAGGCTCATTCGACCGATATGGTCATCGTCTAACTGGTGATACAAAAATCCATGAAATCCGAAAACCAGAAAATCCAATCTATAAATCATTTTGCAAAGTCCGGTTTTCTTTTGAAAATAGGTTTTACTCAAATTGCTAATTTTATACGAAAATCCCTTTGAAAAATATTTTTTCAAAAATTTGGGCAGCATCTCCTCTGTAGTTGGGACAACCCAATCATGGGAAAATACTAACCCAACATCAATGGCTGTGCCCAAACCAGGGAACACCAAAAATCCTACCAAAAGTAATTATCCAACCCGAAAACGCATCACAATTATATATAGCCAAAACCACAAAATACTCCCGAAATAAATTCGAAAATCTCGAAATAAAGTTCAGGAAACCGAAAACCACAGAACCAAAACAAAACGAACGAATCATTCTGAAATGGGATTCGAAAATTTCGAAACTACAATCGCCTAAACTGAATCCCGTAACGGGATCGGGAACCGTATCATCATCGATACTAAAGTAGGGACACGGGGACACGAGATATACCTTGGGTTGCTCGGCTAGAGCTCTCAGATGATAATAGGAAAAGAAAACCACGTTCTCGCGGACTCGGGAAAGTCCCAAACTCGCGGACAGCAGCGGAAATTGTCGGAACAGCGCTGGACAGCGCTGTTGGAACAGCGGGGCGCGCGCGGGCTGAGCGCTCGGCCTGGGCTGGCCGGAGCGGGGTCGGGGGTGGCGTTGGAGGGCGTGTGCGGCTGGGTCGGGCGCGGACAGCCGCGAGATCGGCCGGGGAGGAGCTCGGGAAGAGGGGACGAGCACGGGGAGCGGCGACAGGGGTTGCGCCGAGGCGCTGGAGGCGAGACCGAGAGGGGGCGCTGGCCGGGGCGTACGCGGGTGGAAGGCCGCCGGGGGTCGCAGGCGGACCTGGCCGGAGGAAGCGGCGGGTTATCGCCGGAGGGGCACGGGGCGGTCAGAAGGGCGCCGGACAGGGCTTGCCGTGCTGGGGTCGGCGCACGGGGTGCGCGCCGGTCGCGGGTCAGCCGGAGGACGCTGCTGGCGGGGTACGGGAATAGGGAAGCCTGCGGGCGGTCGGCCTGGGAGGCCGCAGGATGCTGGGGCGGCCAAGCGGGGCGGACGCATGGCGCCGAAGGCAGGCCGAACGGGGCGGTTGTCGGAGGGACGTACGGACGGCGGAAAGCGGCCAGGGGCTCGGCGCGGCTAGGGCACGGGTGAGCTCTAGAGAGTGTGTGGGGAAAGGGTTTGAGAGTTAGGAAAAAATGAGAATGAGGGAGAGAGAGAGCTGGGGGTGGATTATTAAAGGAGAAGAAGGAGTAGAGAGAGTGATGTGGAGATGAGTAGTTTTAGGAACAATAAGACGGGAACTTGGTCCAACGTGGGGGAGGAAAGCCAGGTCGTGGGGGTTGGGGGACCGGGTCGGTTCGGGTGGATTCGGATTTCGGGTCGGGTAGTATTAGGATTTGTTTTTTTTCAACATAGATATATATACATATAAAAAGGTTTTATGGATGGATTTGGAAACAGGATTGGGTTTAGGCTCGGGGTCGGGTTGGCAAACAAGATCCATGTCATTTAATATTTTGAAAAATAGTTTCAAACCAGCAATAGTAACGATAATAAATATAATAATCTAGCACAGTCAAATCAATCGACAAAATATAATTAAAACTGAAAATCCGGTAATCCCGAAATGCGGGTTTTACAACCTTCCCTCCTTAGAAAATTTTGTCCTCGAAATTTCAAGGATCAGGGCCGTGGCGCACTCAATATAACTTAGCCTTAAAAAGAAATTTTTAAATCATCCGGCAGGATCGAATTCTAGGCATGGTTACTATATACAATGATAAACTATCGGTACGATCAGAACTATCTAGACATGATCTGAGATGGAGTTGGAATATTGTTGTGATCAAAATCATTTTAGGCACGAGAAAATCTAGGTACAATTATGATCATAAAATAGAAGAAAACCAAATAGGGTCTCATGAACAAAAAATGCAAAAAAGAAACGAATGGCAATAGTTTATTGAGAAAGCAGAATGTAATAGAATCTTTTGAGATGAGGGACTAAGATGTCAAAATTGGAATGGGGTACAAGGGTTTGTGACTCAGAAAAGATAAAAGTTATATGATAGTAGGATAGCAAGTATGGTTAGAATAACATGACTATGATAGGAATGTACTCGAGTAATATATTTCCACTGAGAGCCGAGTAATGATCAAAGGGAAAAGAAAGGATATCGTTTCACCATCTCAACGATCAAAAGATAAGATGTGCAGGAAAAAGGCTTACAAGATCACTATCTGATTAATACTATGCAAAACCATTCTGTAGCTAACTGAATGTTGGTATCTACATGAAACTAAGATATCTGTCAAGGTATTAAGACTAAATCTATTTGGAATCATAATCATCTAAATCAAATTTCCATCCATCGTTGTATGTAACTCGTTTGCCAAATGTATTTCAAATTTCAAGTATTTCTCTTGATCAAGTTACCTTACATACGTCAATTTTCAATTGTCCGCCATTCTTCTAAAGCTGACTATATCAAAATTACAATCTTTCCTTGCCATAGTAATTCCTTGGGAGCTTCTTAAAGTTGATCCATTCTCTAATTTCTAATTTCTTGAAATCAATTGACCAAACGGTAACCACTAATCAATTTTAATCTTGAACCATGCACCTAACAATCGTTCTCACACATTAGCTAAATACCACAAAATCTCAATCATTCTTACCGTAACTAATATGAGTCTCCAATGTTTGGTAGAAATCGCATATTCAATTGCTCATTTCCAAAGTTGTATGTCAATGGTCTTATCTCAATTCTACTATGCTTATTCCTACCATTCCAATGCTCGTGTTATTCCTTCCATGGCTATATCCATCCCTTCTAGGTATAGTGGTCATCTAATCATAAAAGTTGATCCTAGTCAAGTGTTCCTTTGCTTGATCATTATATTCACATGTTTATATAGATATCCAAATTCACTTCCTCCATGGGAGAACACAACCAATTCCTATACCTTCCTCGCTAACTTCTACCTACGTCTTTCTTTATCTTAAATAACTTTTTCTTTAAGCATAAAATTCAAAATCGTCAATTACCATCATTTTTGAATGAGGTTTAGACACCAGTGAGCACTACTAACGGTTCTATCCCGAATAAGTCACAAGCTAGATATACCACTCCCTCAAGGCTAGCTTACTCAAGGCATTCTTCTACCTTTTCTACCCTTTAGCCGTCTAATACTAATCCCAAAGATCCCTTACAAGAAATGAGATAAGTAACAATCTATGTTTCACCCGCATATAACTATCAACTATATACATATGGTCATCCACAGAATGTATATCAACTACTAATATATAAAGCTATCCACAATTATCTATGGCTCCCAAAATTACAACAATAAGGAATAAATATACATATACAACGTACTAAGATTGAAACAGGAAAGAGGTTGAACCAAGAGAGATTGATATGGTTCTATGAGTTTTAGGATGAATCAAGTACAACCTTATAGAAAATTTATTATTTCTGCTGTGATAAGAGATTTTTTTTTTGAAAATGGAGACAACCGCTAGAAATGCAAATCTTCTAATCGAGCAAAAATCGGAGTAATTTGATGGTGCTAAAAGACAACCTTGGTATGGATATAGTCTTAATAATATTTGGAAACCAAATTTATCCGAAGTTACTTTGCCTCAAATTCATGCCTCGCCAGAGTGCACTTGACTGCAGTAAATTTTTTTGCTTCATAACTTGAATAATGATAAGTTTCCGAGTAGTCTATCATCTTTATCTATTTCCTGACTAAAAACATAGAAGACAAAATGTGATGGATTTAGGACATAGTCTCAATAATATCTGAAAACCTATGAACACCTGAAATCATTTCAACTTAGAGTCTATGCCTCGCCAGTGCGCAACTGGCTGCAGTAAACTCGCAGTTTTCATAATTCAGACGAATGACTACTACGCAAATGTGCGAAGTCATATTAGGTCACGAAATATTTTCTCAACTTTGTCCATAAGAATTTCAAAAGGAGTTTTCGAAAAATTCAAACGAGTTCTAAAGTTCTAGTCATGATAGGAAAAGATGTTGATGTATGTTCTTCTGGAATCAAGAAAATTTATCAGAATAAATATGTGTTCCAGTATCTCTTGAGATTTAAGAGATTGGTTTGAAGTCATGAAATTGGTCTAACTGAATTATGGCTAATTGAGTTGGACACAAGATAAGATAGAAGCACCAGAGCTTCGAGTTGAGTTAAAGAAGCCAATGAGAATATTCCCGACAAATCACTTAAAGGATACTAACATTTACTAAAATTATTTTGAAGAAATAATTTCTTATCCAAGGAAAGTTTGAGAAAGTGCTGGGTAAGTTGGGTTGACACAAAAAGGAAGTATGTTTTATTGATTTAAGGAAGTTAGGTTAAAATAGTTTAGCAAAGCCAACCAGGGGATAGTTCAACAATTCAAAAAAATTTCAATGACTAAAGAAAATTTAATAATATGATGGAATCAATTCTCTGACCGTTCGTGCTTCCGATACTCAAGCATTGAGTTTAAAAGCTGTCTAGGCTTTGAATTGATCAAGAAGTTTCATAGAGAGAGTAGGGTTTCAAGTTGAGTGGAGGGGATCAACAAAATAAAATATTTGGAATAACCTAGGAGATAACAATCAATATTGGAATTATTTTTGGAAAATAATTCCCTTGGAAGATTCGTGAACAAGCTAGGTTGAACCAATTCTTTTAGTAATAATTAACCTTGGGACTTTTTGGTTCCAGAAGAATTTGGTTCGGGATTGGTCCCAAGAAAGTCAATTGAAGATAATGTCAAGATAAATGGTTGGATACACTAGTCGTAAAAATACTCTGGATAGATAAAAGTTTACCAAGTTTGCTAAAGGAGAATTTAAAACTCTAAATAGTGAAATAGATCTAGATTCTAAATAAAGATAGAGAAGTATGATTTGATCAACAAATTGAAAATTTTGAAATAGGTTTGTTGAAGAAGGAGATTGGGAAAAAATCTAATCCTAATCCATAAATAACAAAAGAGTATTGATGCAAAGGAATGATGGAGGAAAATAACCTCGGAAAGCCAAGGGACACTAAAAGATATGTAAAATCTAGAAACTAAAGTAGATAGTAAAATAGACCACCATACAATCGGCCTATGCTGGATAAGGTTTAGGATGCAAAACATAAGCAAGGTAGCCTACCAGCCTATAACAAACAAAAATATTTATTTATAATATATTTCGGTCCTATGTTGTGAGAAAATAATGTTCTTGTGTTCTAATTGTTTCTAGATATGTTCTCCTAAGTTGTTGATCGAACCTGCATGGGCCACCACTAAAAATATGTCACGATCCGATCCCAAATTATTGGGTCGAACCGGATCATGCCTAGCCTGTACCGTTGTGAGATGGCGACAGTAAGCTGTTCTATATGCAGGTATTCACAACAACTTCTATACATTTGTCACAACTCAATATACGAAAATTTTAAAACTTTTATTCAACAATCGAAAACTACAACTGAAAATGAAAGAACTGAAATAAAATGCTGAATTCAAATCTACAAATTCTAAAATAGTAAAATTAGAAAACTGGAATCGACTAGCTAAGCGGTCGGCTCGTTGGCCTCAGGTCCTGCATCCTCCTCGGTACCGACTTTTCCGATCCAGTCAATAACAGAGGCAAGTTACGGTTATGTTTTCTTGTATTTTATTTAGTAATTATTTAGCTGCATGTTTTAAACCATATTGCTACACAGAACCCTCTCCTAGGGTTCAGATATTGATTGTAGGGATTGGGAGAATAGTGTAACGTTTATGACCAATACCCTCCATATTGCATGATTGTGCGAGCTTACCCCTCTTACACACAGGGATAAGTCGTATCGCGTCGCTAGGACGCTATTGTATAACCCAAGCCGGTCATAGACGATTACACATTTAAATCACATTGTTTTCAATTGTTAAAATGCTGAAAAATATTGTTTCAACTGTTTAGCCTGCACTTTTCCATTATTACTTGAAATACGAGATACATATTCGTACTTGCTCCCTCATGACTGGAGATCATATTTTTAGGTGATATTGAGGATGCTGAGCTATTGTACAATAGCTACTATAACCCGGTTTTGTATCCTGTGGTGTTGCCAGAGTCCCCCTTGGAGGACGCATGACCTGAGGCCAACGTGCCGACCGCTTAGCTAGTCGATTGTCACAACCCGATCCCAAATTATTGGGTCGAACCGGATCATGCCCAGCCTGCACCGTTGTGAGACCGCGCCAGTAAGCTGTTCTATATACAGGTATTCACAACAACTTCTATACATTTGTCATAACTCAATATACGAAAATTTTAAAACTTTTATTCAACAATTAAAAAGTACAACTGGAAATGAAAGAACTGAAATAAAATGATGAATTCAAATCTACAAATTCCAAAACAATAAAACTAGAAAACTGGAATTGACTAGCTAAGCGGTCGGCTCGTTGGCCTCAGGTCCTGCGTCCTCCAAGGGGGACTCTGGCAACACCATAGGGTACAAAACTGGGTCATAGTAGCTATTGTACAATAGCTCAGCATCCTCAATGCCACCTAAAAATGTGGTCTCCAGTCAGGAGGGAGCAAGTACGAATATGTATCTCATATTTCAAGTAATAATGGAAAAGTGGAGGCTAAACAGTTGAAACAATATTTTCCAGCATTTTAAAAATTGAAAATAATGTGATTTGAATGTGTAATCGTCTATGACCGGCTTGGGTTATACAATAGCATCCTAGCGACGCGATACGGTTTATCCCCGTGTGTAAGAAGGGTAAGCTCGCACAATCATGCAATATGGGGGATATTGGTCATAAACGTTACACTATTCCCCCAATCCCCATAATCAATATCAATCAATATCTGAACCCTAGGAGAGGGTTCCGTGTAGCAATGTGGTTTAAAATATGCAGCTAGACAATTACTTAATAAAATACAAGAAAACATAACCGTAACTTGCCTCTGTTAATTGACTGGATCGGAAAAGTCGGTACCGAGGAGGATGTCAAGTTCGTCTCCGAGATCCTACAGTTGAGAACCTTGGCTTAGAACCATAATGAAACCATTCTAGGTGTGCTAGTTACAATCTCTAGAAGTAGACCCTAGTCATATTTTAGATTATTTAGTTAATCTTCTGTAACGCTTTAACGACGCGATCTACGTGCGTTGTTAATTCGGTTTCTAATTACTTGGAAAAACTAGCCGTTACCGGTTAATTTTCAAAACTTTGTATTTTTATATCATATGTATAAAACTACATTTTTCTTTTAGTGATAAACATGGACTTCGTTAACTTACCAATATTTTATTCAAGTTAATTTATCGTGATAAACCTTATTAAGTTTATACAAAATAATTAATACCTAAATTATAATTACACGTCTAATAACGAAAACCAACTCAGAAAAGAAAGTAAAAACATAAATTATAATTATACGTCTAATAACGAAAACCAACTCAGATGATAATAGGAAAAGAAAACCACGTTCCCGCGGACTCCGGAAAGTCCCAAACTCGCGGACAGCAGCAAAATTGCCGGAACAGTGCTGGACAGTGCTGTTGGAACAGCGGGGCGCACGCGGGCCAAGCACTCGGCCTGGGCTGGCCGGAGAGGGGTCGGGGCGGCGCTGGAGGGCACGCGCGGCTGGTTTGGGCGCGGACAGCCGCGGGATCGGCCGGAGAGGAGCTCGGAAAGAGGGGGCGGGCATGGGAGCGGCGACCGGGGTTGCACCGAGGCGCTAGAGGCAAGGCCGAGAGGGGGCGTTGGCCGAGGCGTGCGTGGGCGAAAGGCCGCCAGGGGTTGCGGGCGGACCTGGCCGGAGAAAATGGTGGGGGTGTCGCCGGAGGGGCACGGGGCGGTCAGAAGGGCACCGAACAGGGCTTGCCGTGCTGAGGTCGGCGCACGGGGTGCACGTCGGTCGCGGGTCAGCCGGAGGACGCTGCTGGCGGGGCGCGAGAACAGGGCAGCCTGCGGACGGTCGGCCTGGGAGGCCGCAGGGTGCTGGGGCGGCTGTACGGGGCGGACGCGTGGCGCCGGAGGTGGACCGAGCGGGGCAATTATCGGAGGGACGTGCGGACGGCGGAAAGCGCCGAGAGCTCAACACGGCTAGGGCATGGGTGAGCTCTGGAGAGTGTGTGGGGAAAGGATTTGAGAGTTAGGAAAAATTAAGAATGAGGGAGAGAGAGAGAGCTGGGGGTGGGTTATAAAGGAGAAGAAGGAATAGAGAGAGAGAGATGTGGAGATGAGTAGTTTTAGGAATAATAAGAGGGGAACTTGGTCCAACGTGGGGGAGGAAAGCCAGGTCGTGGGGGTTGGGGGACCGGGTAGGTTCGGGTGGATTCAGGTTTCGGGTCGGGTAGTGTTAGGATTTGTTTTCTTAATATAGATATATATACATATAAAAGGGTTTTATGGATGGATTTGGAAACAGGATTGGGTTCAGGCTCGTGGTCGGGTTGGCAAACAAGATCCATGTCATTTAATATTTTGAAAAATAGTTTCAAACCAACAATATTAACGATAATAAATATAATAATCTAGCACAATCAAATCAATCGACAAAATATAATTAAAACCGAAAATTCGGTAATCCCGAAATACGGGTTTTACAAGATGGTTCTCACCCGCTCATCACAGTATGACGCCCTTAAGAATAGCACACTTCCTATCCAGTCGGTTGACCAGTTGACTGATGCACCTCCACCTACCATACTCCTCCATTCCACAAATCTACTGACCCAGATGCCTCCACCACCTTCTACATCACAGTCCATGCAGGACCCGATACTCCCACCACCACCTTTTACTATACCTGTCCAGGCTTCCGTCACTTCGACGGGAACCAACTGCTCACTCTGATCCAGGGGTTCCTAACGACCCATCAGGAGCAGACCACCCTACTCCGCCGGAGCATGGAGCGTTCTGAGGAGCGTACCATGGTCTTACCACCGGTAGAGCCACGATAGAGAGCGGAGAACATCAAGGATTTCATGGGTTTGAACCCCAGGGAGTTCATGGGGACTGAGGGCATCATAGTAGCAGATTATTGGCTAGACTCAGTAGAAATGAAGCTCCTTGGAGCTAGGTTGCGGGTGACCTCTAGGTCGAGGTAGCAGGATTTCTGCTGACAGACTTGGCAGGCGTTTGGTTCAGGAATAAGCAGCTATTCGCGAGAGGGAGGGCCACTTGGGATCAGTTTAAGATCCAGTTCAAGAAAAAATTCTTCTCGGCCACCGCTAGGGTAGCCAAGGGACTACGATTTCAGAACATCCAGCAGGGGAACCATTCTGTTGACGAATATACATCAGAGTTTAGTCGTTTGAGCCGTTTCATTCCTAGTCTGGTTGCAGACCCAGAGGAGATGATGCAAAGGTTTTGCCATGGTCTAGTTTCAGATATTGGCATTCTCCTAGTGGCGAACGGGACGACTGACTACTACTAGAGCCTAGAGTTGGCCCGGAGTATAGAGAAGCGTCTTCTGTCTTGCAAGAGGCCGGCTTTCGTACACCACGAGGGACCTTCCAAGCGTTAGGCTTTCCAGCCGAGAGCACCGGTGCCGCACCAGCAGACATACCATCCTTCCACACCACATCATCTAACCCCACCAGTTAGGACCCCGGGACCACGGCCGCAGAAGGGAGCTGTGTGTGCATTTTGTAGGAGGCCAGGGCATGATCACTCCATCTGTAGGAAGAGGTTGGGATAGTATTTAGCTTGTGGGTCTACCACCCATCAGCTTCGGGACTGCCCAGTAGCAAGGGTACCAGGTGCTGGACCACCATCTAGAGGACCGCCGCTCCCGACTCAGCAGCAGAGGTTCGGACAACATCTGCAGCAACAGAAGGGTCCCTAGGGGAAGGATTATAGTCTGGCTATTGAGGCAGAGATGGAGCAGGTTTCGGAGCCAGATTATTTGGCCGACGTCATCACAGGTCATGTTTATTTGCATACTTTTCTAGCTCTATGCTTGTTTGATTCCGGTGCATCGCATAGCTTCCTGTCATTAGAGTTTTTGCATAAATACCACTTAGTAGCTACACCTACCGAAGAGATGAGTAGAGTAATGATGGGAGGCGGACCAGTACCTATTAGGTCTATCTATAGATGCTCTATTACTATAGCTGGGAAAGAGTTTGGGGGACAATTCTTTGTGATGCCACTCCCGGGTATGATATCATATTGGGGATGGATTGGCTTAGCTATGCTCACGCAGCTATAGACTGTCATGAGGATAGTATTCTGTTCAGTCCCCCAGGCACGGCACCATTCAGTTTCAGGAGGACAGGACCGGAGATCAGCCTAGAACCGAACTGTTGTGCAACAGTTGGGGAGTTAGCACCGCCATACCCTATCATTAGGAAGTTTATGGATGTATTCCCAGAGGATCTTCCAGGACTTTCGCCTGACAAAGATATGGAGTTCACTATAGATTTAGTACCGGGTTCATCACCAGTATCCCGGGCTTGCTATAGAGTGAACCCCAATGAGGCCGTAGAGATGAAGGAGCAGATCGATGACCTGTTGAAAAAGGGTTTCATTCGATCTAGTGCTTCTCCATAGGGAGCGCCAGTACTCTTTGTACCGAAGAATGATGGTACAGTCCGGTTGTTTATTGACTACCGGGCATTGAATACCATCACCATTAAGAACAAATATCCTCTGCCCATGATAGATGATTTGTTCGACCAGTTGAGTGGGGCGAAGGTATTTTCCAGGATAGATTTGAGATCCGATTACCACCAGGTAAAAGTCAGGGCTGTAGACATCTAGAAGACGGCGTTCAACACAAAGTATGGGCAGTACAAGTTTTTGGTGATGCCATTTGGTCTCACAAATGTGCCAACTGTCTTATGAACTTGATGAATAAGACATTTCACCAATATCTGGATAAGTTCATCGTAGTATTTATCGACGACATCCTGATATACTCGAAGACGCTGGAGAAGCACGCAGAGCACTTGCGGACAGTTTTGGGGATTCTGAGGCAGGAGAGGTTGTATGCCAAATTGTCGAAGTATGAGTTCTTTTTAGACCGAGTGGAGTTTCTCGGTCATGTAGTCACTGGAGAGGGGATCTCAGTGGATCCCAGGAAGATTGTTGCCGTTGAGACTTGAAAGGCTCCGACGTCAGTTTCAGAGATCAGGAGCTTCATGGGATTAGCAGGCTATTATAGAAAGTTCGTCCAGGACTTTGCTAGGATAGCTGAACCCATGACAAAACTGACACGGAAGGACACATAGTACATCTGGTCAGAGGACTGCCAGGCAGCATTTGAAGAGCTGAAGAGGAGGCTGATGACTGCTCCAGTTCTGACATTACCTTCAGGATCTGGAGGTTTCACCATATACAGCGATGCTTCGGGAAAGGGGCTAGGATGTGTCCTACAGCAGCATAGGAAAGTGATTGCTTATGCATCTAGGCAATTACGGACTCATGAGCGGAACTATCCTACCCATGACCTAGAGTTAGCTGTGGTGATCTTTGCACTCAAGTTGTGGAAACAATACTTATACGAAGAGCGAGTGGAAATCTTTACTAACCACAAGAGCTTGAAGTATGTGTTCATGCAGAAGAAGCTGAACATGAGGCAAAGACGATGGTTGGAGTTGATGAAGAACTTCGACATCGATTTACAGTATCACCCCGGGAAGGCAAATGTGGTGGCGGATGCGCTGAGCAGGTATCCGATGGCGTGGTATCTGATGATAGACCAGTATTTGTGGGAAGATCTGGAGAAGCTCGGTATCGAGATAGTTCGGCCAAGATCAGTGATACAGATGATGGCGCTAGACATTCAGTCAGGTTTGATGGAGCAGATCAAGAAGGCAAAGTCTTCAGATGAGAGCCTCCGTAGACTCAGAGTCTAGGCTTTAGTTGGATTACTAGATGACTGCACCATAGCAGAGGATGGATCCTTGAGGCATGGCAGCCGGTTATACGTGCCAAAGGAAGAGCTGATAGAGGCAGTCTTGCAGGAGGCGTACCGATCGCGATATTCTATTCACCCTGGTGCCAACAAGATGTACCGTGACTTACGGGAACATCTTTGGTGGCACGGGATGAAGAAAGTTGTATCATATTTCATTTCGAGATGCCTAGTTTGCCAGCAGGTCAAGGCGGAGCGTCAGAGGCCAGCTGGTCTATTGCAGCCGTTACCTATTCCCGAGTGGAAGTAGGAACATATTACGATGGACTTTATTTCAGGGCTTCCTCATTTCCAAGGAGGAAAGGATGCCATTTGGGTCATCGTTGACAGGCTGACGATGTATGCGCACTTTATACCCTTCAAGGTGGGGCTCTCCACCGAGAAGTTGGTGGAGCTATACATGCAGCAGATAGTTCACTTGCACAGAATACCAGTGAGCATTATATCGGACCGGGACAGCAGATTCACGTTCCACTACTAGAGGAGCTTACAGGAGGAGTTGGGCAGTCAGCTCAAGTTCAGTACAGCGTACCACCCACAGACAAATGGACAGTCCGAGAGGACGATTCAGATACTAGAGGACATGCTGAGGACTTGTGTGCTGGACTTTGGCGGATCATGGGAGAGCCATCTGCACTTGGTAGAGTTTTATACAACAACAGCTACCAAGCCAGCATCGGTATGTCTCATTTCGAGGCACTATATGGACGACGATGCCGTACACCGCTCTTTTATGATGATGTTGGGGATAGAGTTATGCTTGGGCCAGAGATGATCACTGATGCAGCAGAGAAGGTCAGGATGATCAGAGACAGACTCCGAGTTGCTCAGGACAGGCAGAAACACTAGACCGATGCTAGTCGCAGACCGATAGAGTTCGCCGACGGAGATATGGTGTTGGTGAAGATATCACCTACTAGAGGGACGATCCGGTTCAAACGAGACGACAAGTTGAGCCCCAGATACATCGGGCCGTTCGAGATATTGGCAGGATCGGAGAGGTAGCTTACAGGGTTGCACTTCCACCCAAGCTAGCAGGAGTTCACGGTGTCTTTCATGTGTCTCAGCTGAGAAGATACGTTCCAGACCCCAGCCATGTGCTAGATCATTCAGAGGTTAGAGATCGGACCGAGCCTTGCAGTTACTTAGCAGCCAGTGGAGATATTGGACAGAAGGAAGAAGAGGCTGAGGAAAAAGTCATACCCTTGGTCCGAGTAGCTTGGAGCTGTCACTATCCGGGGAATCTACTTGGAAGAGGGAGTCGGACATGAGGAAGATATATCCTTACTTGTTCGACCCAACAGCCGCGAGGGAACCACCCGTTCCCGCTTGATACCTTAGAGGTTAGTCTTAATAGTAGCTTTAAGTTTTTTCGAATTGCTTGCTATGTTAGAATGTTTGTAAAGTCTTCTATCCTTGTGAATTTCGAGGACAAAATTTTTCAAGGAGGGAAGATTTGTAAGCCCCTAAATATTGTTATTTATTTTAATAAGAATTTATTTTTTTAATGGCATTTATGCCCTTAAAATGAATTTTATAATTATTAGGAATTTTCTAGAATTTTAAATAATTTTTAAAGCCAAAAATATCAATTTGCAAATTATTAAATTATTTTAATTACTTTTGCAAATATTAAATGTTTTAAATGCAGCATGTAATATTCAAATTTGTCTGTGCAAGTTTTATTTGCATAGAGTAGTGCGGGGGGGGGGGGGGGGGGGGTATTTTGCAAATTATTTTTGTAAACTGTTTGGCGGTGGGGGCTTTATGTAAAACTAGATTTAGGGGGGGGGGGGGTTTCTGCTAATCGGCCACCCGATCACCGCCTTCTACGTCGTCATCTGACTAATCGACGAAACCCTAACCCTAAACCCTAATCTAAACCCTAATCCCACCGCCTCCCCAGCCTATAAAAGCCCCCGACCTAAACCCAAACCCTAGACACCACCCCGACCACCCTAGCTACCGCCGTAACCTATTTTTTCTCCTACAAGTTCACCGGAAACCCTAGATCTAGGAGCGCCACCCCTACAAGCCACGTCGATGCCTCCAACCACCACCAATCGACGCGCCTCGACGAGACGACCACAGCGCCATTTTTTTTCGACCACCCGACGTCTCCTCGCGTACAACGCCCCCGAAAGCCACCGCCTCTCGGACACGTACGTATCATCTTCTGTGTGTCGAGTCGTGTCTCGTGAACACGTGAGTGGACTCGCCCTGTGTCGACGAACCCAATGGTGCACGTGGACACGCGAGATTCGTGTCGGGCGTGTTGTGCTCGCCAGGACACAGGATTCGTGTACTAGTGTCCTTAACTAACAGGACACGAGTTTTAAAATAAAATGTTTAATGGGTTTGGTTGAACAGTAAGGGGTTTAAACCCGTACAGTAATGAATTTAGTTTAAGGTTTATGTGTATAACGGGTATGGGTTGGGGCCGAATTTATTATATTATATATGTATATATATATATATATATATATATATATATATATATATATATATGTATTTATATAGGTATATAGTATAAATGTATACATGTATGTATATGTGTATTTATATATATGTATATACTGTTATATATATAATATATATACTGTATTATATGTATATTTTTATATTAAGTATTTTGCTATATATATATTGATAGATATAATATGTTATTAGTTATGTATAAAATATATATATATATAGATATATATATACTATATATCTATATATATAATATATATATATATCAGATATATATATATGTTTATTAGTATATATATATATCTAGAATTTATATTTATATATATAGATATATTATATAGATATATATATATAATATATATATCTATATGATATATATATATATATATATATATTATATATATATATATGTTTAGTAGGTATGTATTATAGATATATATATATATTTTTTTATAAGATAAATATATATATATATATATATATATAGATATATATATATATATATATATATATATATATATATATATATATATATTTCATGTTTCAAATATAATTTTTATGCAAAATGTTATTATGTATAAATTTACAGTTATTTATTATAAAATTTATAACTTGTAACTTTCACTACTTAATATATATATATTATTAAATTTTAATATTCTTATATATATATATTTTAATAATATATTTTCGTACTTCGATTGATTGCGGCCATTTGAGTCCAGACCTCGCATGGGATCTGTGGACTCAAATGAGTCTAAATACATTCAAGGCTGTACGAGTCATATCGGACTTGATTCATGGCTTTGGGTCCCGTATCTGGACTTCGGTCAATTTGTATACGTGGATAAATAGTAAATAATTAAATTATTTTTCGGGATTTGTAACTTGCTGTTTTTGAATTTATATATATATATATATATATATATAATATATATATATATCTATATATATATATATATATATATATATCATATATATATATATTAATTTCTGTAAAAATTTGGGAAAAAATTGTATTTAAATACTATGTTAATTTAGCTAATTTAGCTTAATTTTTCCAGTATTTAATATTTATTTTGGTATTTTATAGAAATAGGAAAACAGAACTCCATTTCAGGGTATTATGTTTACTTATTTTTAATAATATCTATGAGGGTTTATAAATTACAAAATAATATTATAAAATTTCTATAATTAACAAGGATCATTTGGTTCTTTATTTAGGGTATTTAAGGTTTTTGTCTATCTTAAAAATTGTTGGAACCCAGTGTACAGTCTGATTTAATTATTGATTAATTACGACTTGCGATGTATTGCGGATTTTGGGTAATTGTGGTATTGGACCTCACCATACCATAGTGTAAAGGCCCTAGAAAGTTGGTTTAGATATTGTGTCACCCCATATTGGTCTTCTATGCTAAGTTATCATTTGGCTAGGTGTCCAATCATAAAGTCGTGTCGCACCACTACTATCCTAGTGTTTTAACTTAGTACAAAAAACTAAGTTTATGTATATTTTTACAGTGACGAGACACCGGATATCTATAGATTCATATAACATATACTTGCTTTACATAAGGCAAGTACCTCTACAAACTTTATTATCGCATAATAAATTGTGTATAACCATGCTAAATACCTCAACTCATATCTCTCCATGTTTCACATGCTTTATACTGCTCTCAGTATCCACCATGTTCCATATGTTACATATCTCTCACATGCTAGAACCCGGGTATGGAAAAACTGATAGTAGAGTAGTGATCATGCCCCCATCTCGTACGTATGTACCGAGCAAGATTGATATTTTATATGTATACCTTGTCGTAGGCACACCAGCTGTATCTGTACGTATGTACATCTATCGCTCGTTATTATACGGAAGTACATTTTATATACTTGTACCACTGTACATTTACACCTATTGACGATCACGTACCTGCTACAGTTTTAAACATTACTATACATCTATCTCTATGACATGTGTGTCCTTGCCATGATAGATTGTGATATGCCATGCTTCCTGTTATTACACTTCAGTTCATTTCATGCTTCGTATATTTAGTTTGTTAGAATCAGTACTTGCTCCCGTCCTGACAGGATAAACATTATAGGTATACTTACCGAGGAGGAGTTGCTATGTGATTCCTATTATGGAGTTGCCATCGAGGATCCGACTTTATCTTACGAGGATGTACACTACTAAAATACAGCAATTTGGCGACGACAAATTAGCGACGGCTATATCCTCGCTAATAGCGTCGGACTAGCGACTAACTTGTGACGGACTACGTCAGAAAGCAATGAATAATTTTTATTTTTTGTGTAAAAATCAGTCGCTCTTTCGTCGCTAATTTGACGAAAAGTTAGCGAGTCCGTCGCTGATATGTCGCATAATTTGGCGGCAAAATACTGAAAAAATGGTGTAGACTATTAGCGAGGATTGCGACTAACATTTGTCGTAATCTACTGGGGATTTAGCGACGGATATATCCGTCGCTAGTTGTCACATAACTATGTACCTAACTTAAATTGAAACGACGGGGGGAAATTTTTATTTTCCCCCAAACTCTCTCTTCTCCTCTTTTCCTCCGGCGATTTCTTTCCCTTCGGCGATTTCTCTCTAGTCGATCTATCTCCTTCGTCGATATCTTTCCTTCGTCGATCTCGCCGGTAAGATCTCTCTCTATATATTTTACGGTTTCGGGGGGGTGGCGGTCGGATGTCGTCAGGGCCGGGGGAAATCGGAGAGGGGGGTCGGGGAGGGGGGGTCGGGGGGTGGGGTGGGGGGTCAGGGAGGGGGTGCTGTCGGAGAGGGGGGTGGGAGGGGGAGGGGGGGGGGGTGGGTGCTGTCGGGGAGGGGGGGTCGGGGGAGTGGGGGAGGGGTGGGTCGGGTGGGGGAGGAGAGGGAAGGGGGTCGGGGAGGGGTGTTGTAGGGGACGGGGGTCGGGGAGGGGATGATGGGGTGGGGGATGGGGGTGGGTGCTATCGGGAAGGGAGGTCGGGGGGTGGTGGGTGGGGGGGGGGGGTTGGTGCTGTCGGAGAGGGGGTAGTGGGGTGGGGGAGGGGGGATAGGGGGTGGGTGCTGTCAGGAGGGGGGTCGGGGGTGGGGGTGCTTTCGGGGAGGGGGGTTGGAAAGAGGGTGTGGGGTGGAGGAGGGGGTGGGGATGGGGGGAGGGGGTCGGGTAGGGGACACACGGGTAGGGTTTCGGGCAGAGTTCAGGTGGGGGGTATCGGTGGTTTCGGATCGAACAATTCCTATGAGTATCGGTGGTTCGGATCGGGAGAGGGGATATAGGTGGTTTTGGATCGGACCAATCCTATGAGTATCGGATCGGGGGAGGGGGGTATCAGAATGGTATCAGAATCAGAATCGGTATGGACCATTCCCATGAGTATTGGATCAGGGTTATCGATAATATTGGTGGTTTCGGATCGGAGTATCGAATTTTTTGGTATCGAAAAACAAACAATAAACTATTAATAAAGTTGATGTCCTCCGACATAGTCCCTGCAGCCATTCGACTGGCGAGGCAAAAAACTATGTAGCCGTAGATAAACTTGACTGTCCTCCGACCATCATCCCTCGGCAATGATGATATGACAACCTATCACTATATCTTATATAGTAGTAGTATGATGTCTTTAGTATTACATTATGTGAGTTCATCTTGATTCTATTACATTCTTCTGATACTAGATACGATAAGAACATATACTACCATATGTACAGAACATAGATGATTCACTCTAATGTATGCTAGAATGAATTTCGGGTTGTGTTCTGAGCCATCCGTTCTCACACTTGGCAAAAAATCAAATATTCTTATTTTATCTGCTTTCGAAAATGTACTCAAATGAGATGATGATGGTCCTTTAGTAGCTTGCTTATGTTATAATTATATATTTGTGAATATCGATCCTACCAGATGGCACCCATGACTCGAGGAGCGGCACGTCGTTTGAGGGGAACACTGAATGCTGAGGTGGCTCCTCCCACTGTTAAGGAGGAAGGGCACTGGTAGCTAGTGAGACCGAGAGTTCTATTCATCCAGTAATGCAATGGACTACATCTTTTGCCACCGTCGATCCCACTTATTCGAGGTTGCGTGATCGTATCACTGAGCGTTTGCGTGAGCTGCGTGGTTCTCATTAGCTATTAGTACTTATTTGTATTGGAATATTGTATTGGATTATTTTTGTATTAGACTATTTGTATTGGACTAAATATAAATTAGTATTGTGTCAATCTCTGGATTCTATTGGACTACGACATGGTGATCAGGACATAGTCCCTGCAGCCATTCGACTGGCGAGGCAGAAACTATGTAGCCGTAGATAAAGTTGACTGTCCTTCGACCCCCATCCCTCGGGTAATAATGATATGACAAACCTATCACTATATCTTATATAGTAGTAGAGATGATGTCTTAGTATTACATTATGTGAGTTTATCTTGATTCTGTTACGTTCTTCAGATACTAGATACGATAACAACATATACTACACCATATGTACAGAACATAGATGAACACTAATGTATGCTAGAAGAATTTTGGGTTGTGTTCTGAGTCATTCGTTCCCATATTGGCAATTAAGCATGTGAAATATATCGTTGAAGAACATAAAACTTGTGGTCGTTACTGCAGAAAGTACAGACTGACATGAACTGATTATGTTTAGTTTGTCTTACGATACAGATTTTTACATCCAAATTGAAATGAATCGTTACTTCATGATCGTACATGGATGTACAGCGGATTAACCTCCTGGACCGTAGGTACTTATAAGTATTGACCATATCGGATTAGTATCGATCTATCGGTTTGGTATGGGCCGTATCGGTGGTATTGGTCTTAGCGAATTGGTATCTTCCTATCCGATATGTATCGGCCGTATAGCTAGGATTCATATTAGCCTTATCGATTTGGTATTGGTCATATCCGATAGGTATCGGCGTGTTGGATTAGTATGACCATTTCGGATTAGTATTGTGGAAGGTTTAGTAACAACTGTACTTGGATTTCTCTTTCTAGAGCTAGATTACCATTGCAAGAGAGTCACGAGAGCGTAGCTGGCCAGTTACAGAACATACATACTTCCTTTTCAATCTCGCTTTTCCTAATGGAAAAGGAAGCATGTATGTTACTGTAACTGGCCAATACAATCTGGTGACTCTCTTGTAATGGTATTCTCGCTCGAGAAGAGAGAAATCCAAGTACAGTTGTTACTAACCTTTACAATACTAATCCGAAATGGTCGATACTAATCCAACACGGCCGATACCTATCGGATATGACCGATACCAAATCGATAAGGCCAATATGATCTTAGCTATACGACCGATACATGTACATATCAGATAGGACGATACAATTGTTAAGGCCAATACCAATCTGATACGTCCTATACCAAACCGATAGACGATACTAATCTGAAGTAGATACTAAGTACATCCGGCCTAACCAGAGATCCACCAATTACTGTACGATAGGCCCAACGACTCCAGTTACATCCGGTTATTGGTGAGTACATGATTACATAGTAATTCTGTTAGTCTTGTGATACAGATTTTTACTCTCTCATGCTACCAACGTCAAACTTTTCAGTGCTGCTCCCTATAATATGATGAACGCAAAAATCAAAGACCCCCTCTCCTTTCTCACTTTCACAGTTATCCAACAAGAAGGATCAGTACTTTCTAGTTCTCTTCCATCCATGCTCTGGACCCATCTTCTCCTACTTCCCTTTCTTATTGACTCTCTCAACACATATGATATCCAGCTCAAGTGTAGAGTCGGGGAGAAGAAGTGGGCAGAAGAGGAGGGGGAACCAGCACAGCCGGCGGCATGACCTTGAGGAAGTACAGAGGTTTTGCTGGAGGTACTGGCGATTTTTCAGGATGGTATTGAGGAGCAAGTGTAGAGTCGGCCGAAGGAAGCTGTGGCTCCTTCGGCCGACTCTACACTTGCTCTTCAACACCATCCTTGGAAATTGCCAGCACCTCCAGCAAAACCTCTGTATTTTCTCTAGGTCATGTCTCGGCTGTGCTGCTTCCCCCTCCTCTTTCTGCCCACTTCTTTTCTCCGACTCTATACTTGAGTGGATATCATATGTGGCTGAGGAGTCAAATAAAAAAGAAGAGGAAAGTAGGAAGGAGCAGATGGATCCATAGCCATGGTGGAG
Source organism: Iris pallida (assembly GCA_029216955.1). Classification (NCBI taxonomy): domain Eukaryota; kingdom Viridiplantae; phylum Streptophyta; class Magnoliopsida; order Asparagales; family Iridaceae; genus Iris; species Iris pallida. The sequence goes on along the minus strand of JANAVB010021800.1, from coordinate 9,862,020 downwards.
GAGAGGAGAAGGAAAATTTCTGTTTCATGGGGGAAGAGCAGATGGATCAAGATGGGAAGTAGGGAGGAGCAAATGTCCCTGTTATTTGTAGGCTTCCCCCTAGCGTGCCATGGGTGGTGGTGCATCACCCCCTTCCGTTCGACCACTACGACACGCCATCTCCAATGTTGTTTCATTACTCCGATTACAATTTTGATAAACTTCTTATTTTTTTATAATTTGAGTAAATTCTTACCTATATGAAAATTTATGTTGTCAGAGAGATGGCTCCCAAGACTTCCTGAGGTTGTGCTGCTAGCCGAGGAAGGGGCCGAGGCAAGGAACCCTTGGAGGTCGACACGGAGGAGTCCCTATCGTCAAATAAGAGCCGGTGACTGTTAAGGAGGAGGTGTTACCAAAGGTCGAGGTCAAGGAAGAACCGATGACCATCAGGGAAGAGATTGCTCCCAAGGTTAAAGTTAAGGAGGAGCCACCGTCAAAGAGTAGTAGCATCGAACTGACCCTCCTGTCCCTACAGAAGACCTCAACAGATTGAGCCTTCATACAAAGTGGCTGATAGAATGGTACTGCTTAACACAACTATGATCCCTGGATGTGAGGATTCAGCGTCTAACTTACGGTCTTTGCTGAGGACAAAGTCAATTTTCCTTTTTATTGAATATGAATATTTGTGTTTAAATATTGAATATTTATGTGTTTTGTGTGAACAATTTGAAACTTGGGATAGTTGTGTGTTGGATTGTTTGTGTTTTGTATATTGGAATATTTGTGTGTTACCTCCTGGACTTAGGTACTTATAAGTATGACCATATCGGATTAGTATCGATCTATCGGTTTGGTATGGGCCGTATCGGTTGGTATTGGTCTTAGCGAATTGGTATCTTCCTATCGATATGTATCGGCCGTATAGCTAGGATTCGTATTGGCCTTATCGATTTGGTATTGGTCATACGATAGGTATCGGCCGTGTTGGATTAGTATAGACCATTGGATTAGTATCGTGGAAGGTTTAGTAACAACTGTACTTGGATTTCTCTCTTCTAGAGCTAGATTACCATTGCAAGAGAGTCACGAGAGCGTAGCTGGCCAGTTACAGAACATACATACTTCCTTTTCAATCTCGCTTTTCCTAATGGAAAAGGAAAGCATGTATGTTACTGTAACTGGCCATAACGATCTGGTGACTCTCTTGTAATGGTATTCGCTCGCGAAGAGAGAAATCCAAGACAGTTGTTACTAAACCTTTTACAATACTAATCCGAAATGGTCGATATAATCCAACACGGCGATACCTATCGGATATGACCGATACCAAA
>JANAVB010021800.1:9826940-9846235 GCA_029216955.1 Iris pallida | reverse complement strand
GCCAGACACCTCTCATCGGACAGTATATTTACTTGGACATTCAGACATCAGGTGAGTACATTCTCTGATAGTTCTCTCATTTATTGTCAATTACTGTACTTCAGTTCTAGTTAGTTGTATGTGATTCTCTGTTACAACACGTATGATATTTCTGATTCATGTATGCGACACACATACCATATTGTCTGGCCTCTATTACTGGTATCATCATGTTTGGCTTCTATTACTGGAATCACCTACTGAATGACCCTGGAATCACTTGCTGGTATCATCACGTTTGGCTGGACTCATCTCGATTCTCGTGTCGTATTCTGGATTTACTTGTACTTGCTGGAAGGGAAATACTTGAGTAAGACATGTAGACATACCCCAATTCTGGAATCGCCCCACATGTTGGAATCTACTAGAATGATAGCCATCTCACACCCGGCCGAGTGTGTGATGTGCCGGATTACCTATAGCCGTTTACATGTCGATCTTTATATTTTAAAATACACTGTTAGAGTATAGTCTGGACTCACCCTGGAATCTTTGATCACTGACTGGAATCATCTCATACCGGACTCATCTTGTACTGGAATCACCTGGTATCAGATTCATGTTGTCTGAATTTACGTTGGTCTTACACTTGTTTACATTTACTGTCTGGACTTATATCATGTTACCCTGGTTCAGCTAGTTTCTATTTACAGTCTTTATTGCCATGATTCTCCTCTTGTTTAGTTACTTACTTTCCTTGCACTATATCTGTCTTTCTTACCATCACCTGAACATAAACTGCCATGTTCATCAATACAACTGTCTATAACTGCTTTATAGTTCTCTGTCATTTACTTGGGTTTTCTAGATGAGATTGTGCTCGTTTCTGTCCTGACTAGACCTGTTGATAAATTTTACAAATAGCCTGGAGGTTGCCTGCTAGCCTAGAGGAGACACAGTAGAGGTTGTATAGTTAGTTATTTCAGTTGTATTGAGTTGTATTTATTCTATGGATTACTGTATTGAGCTTTGAGATATTTTCTGGGTTTGTGTATCTTAGACACTTATACTTCTATCTGCTGTATCTCTTTTGGATTTCATGTTTTACCTATCTTTTATCTTGCTCTACCTTAGTTGTGATTGAGACTGTATCTGCTATGTTACCTCCATTCGGAGAGTATATACTGTACATGTACCTTTATATTATTAGATGTTTGACCTAGGACAGCGTTCTACTACCGACACTGCGGCGTAGGCTGGACGTACCCACGTCTCGTGCCCTTACTCTAGGGTGCGGGTCGTGACACGTTTTTAGTGGTGGCCCATGCAGGTCGAGTTTATGTAGTGGTATTCGAACTAGAGTATCACTACAGCCTGCAGTAGGATTAGGATATTTTTGGAGGTACTCAATCACATTAGGAAAAACTCTTAATCCGATTCCTTTTGTCTAAAATTGTTGCTTATTGACTTCCCTTGAATATAAACTGTTCTCCTTTGAATTTTTGCTTCATTCTCAGAAATTGCTTCTTGTTTTGATCTGTCTTCATGATGGTTATGAAGACACAATCTTATCGCTTCGGTTCGGGGGATACTATCGAGAGGCTGGCCACCTCTCGTCCTGTTTATCAGGGCCTCGAGACCGCAGCTTCTGTTGTGCCGACTCAGGTTGGCATTTCTGCTATATTGGAGGTGCACCTCCGTCTGTACAGAGACTTTTCCCTTTGTTTCCAGTTTCTCTCAGCAGCAGCGATTCATGCATCATCAACAGCAGAGATTTGTGCAGTATCAGCATCAGGCTGGAGGAAACCAGCAGGGCAAGCTATCGTCAGGATAGTCGAGGATGCACAGACCGTTGGAGATCTTGCTGCAAGTTCCGTTCTTCTCAATTCTATTCCAGTAATTGTCTTTTATCATTACCTTGAAATCCGATTCCATCTGTTCCTTGTTGATTGATTAATTTTGTCATGTTACTCTTTTGTTGTGTTTGTTTTTCTTCTGAGAAAATTATATGGGCTAGGTTGCCTAAATCATGGGATCTAGAATCCTCAATAGTCGTGTTAGTTGGCATTGTGAGGACATGTAGTCAGATTTTGGATGTATTCTCGGGTATGGGAATTTAAGGTTTTTGCCGTCGCATGCGGCAGTATAAAAATTTTAAATACCATGAACCTAGAGGTACGTACCTTAGTCAAGGACTCTGTGATTATCGTAGCCTTGCTCACTAGCATGATGAAGACTCTGGACAACATGATTTTGGACAGACGCATATGATTAACAGATTGTATCTTGAGAAGGTTTAAACATCATACCCTTTTGATTGTTATAAATGACTTAGGAGTAGGGATATTTAGTTTTGTAGAGCTTATTCATAGGTAGTTCCTTCATAGTATAATGGTATGATGACTTGTAGTGTCTGTACCCTAGAGGTGATAGTTAGCATTGGTGTTAGAATAGTAACCCATTGCAGATAATTCTCCTGTTATCTATAATACCAACCAGTTACACATAGGATGTTAGTATGCCTTACAGCCTTGATGATTATTACTACTTTCCCTTACCTTTTCCAGTGAGGCACCCATGACCAGAGCCTGCCTTTGAGTATAGTTGTAGTTTCACCTAAGACCGAGAGGTCTATTTGCATAGATAGATTGCAGATGATATTGGCATATGGGATATAGGTTAGTTGGTATCTATAGGCCATTGTTGTATAGGGTTATAAACATGTTGTTTAGCCAATACTTGGTTCAGTTTTCCATTTTAGTTAAGTTCTCTTCGTGTTGAGTTCCTTTGTGTTGATCACCTTTATAGGCAGTGTGCAGACCCTTCACTAGATACCATGTCCCCTTGATTCAGACCATTCATCCTTAGCCTAGTTCTAAGCATTGTTTCAGACCCTTATAAGTTTAGTCTGCCTTAACCCTTGGTTGATCAGTCATGTATATATATATAGATGATATACTTAGGATATATGTGATGGGTTGTTGTTCTTGAGCATATATATATGTGGTATTTGGTATTCATGTGCTTAGCTTGTAGGTATTTAGTTATAGGTGACTTGATAGGATTGGGAAGTTAAGAGCTAGTCTATTATAGAGTTTCTCTTTTGCTAAATTCTAGTTGCCAACACCTAGATAGCTAGCATAGGTAAAACCCTAAGAAGTTGACCAGTTGATGACCAAGTACTTGGATGTTGAGAAATTGACTAGTGATTGACCCTTGACTATGTTTGACATAGAAGGGGGTACGATCATCTTAATTTCGAGGACAAAATTTTTATAAGGTGGGTAGGATTGTAACACCCAGTTTTTCAGATGAGGGTAATTTTAAAATTTTGTAATTATAATTATTATTTATTAATTATTATTTTATATTATGATTTTTGGTGATTTTTAATCATTTTTAAACTATTTAAAATTATGACTTGTGATTTTGACATTTTACTATTGTTTGGTTTTAATTTCTAGGAATTTGTCACCCCCAGTTTTCAGGAACAGGGGTATTTTTGTCATTTGTATTTTTGAAATTTATTTTATTATTTATGATATTGTTTTGGGATTATTTGAGTCGGGTTCGAATTTCAGCTCAATCCGACTTGAAACGGGGACCCGGGGGTAGTGTTGACTTTAGTGGACCCACACATTAGTTTGCCATGGCCCACATGATAGAAATATTTTAGTTAGAGGTTAGACTAATTATTATGGATAAGGTTAGTGTGATTATAGACTTTAGAATGACTAATTTAGCCCCAACCAATTAGCTCTTTCCTAATACTAATAGAATAGGTTAGTGGGGGCATTTTGGACCTTACCATAATAGGACAAATAGCCCCATATGGCCAGCCACTTTGGGAGAGGATAGGCTCAAGTTCATTTCATTATTCTCATCCACACTCTCTCTCTTGTTCTTCTCCAAATTTTTAGAGAGCAATTCCTAGCAATTTCTCCACCAAATCCTTCCATTTCGCCACCAAATCTTCTTCTTTCCTTCTCCATTCTAGCCAAGGAGGAAGCTACCCAAGTTTGGGAGGATTCGGAGCTCGTTCGTGTCCTTTTGGAATCTCTACGTGTCGGTGTCGCTCCGGGAAGGCTTTTCTTCGATTCGATCTACCGGGAGGTATAAATCCCTTCTCCTTTTCATTTCCTCATGCATATAGGTCTATTTTGAACCCATAGGAATGACCCCCATGGTTGTATCTCTATTTCGTGTCTATTTGGAGGTCATAGGAGTGTCCTTTGTGTTGTGATTGTGTCCTAGTGGAAAAAAACCCTATTTTGGACACTTGTGTGCATATATATATATATATATATATATATATATATATATATATATATATATATATATATATATATATATTATTATTTATTTGTGTGTGTGGTTAGATGGTTAGAGAGTGGATTGATCTTAGTTAGGATGGTTAGAATGAGTTTCATTTGGATACCTATGTTTGTATCCAAGTATCTTGGCCTATATGTGTTCTTTTGTCAAATCCGTCATAATTTTATCCACGTTTTTATTAACCAAAGCAACTTAGAAATGTCATAACATTTAGCTTAGAACTCCGATTTATCTCCCATTTTTTTTAAAAGAACCGTATCGAAGTTAGCTTTCCAAATATATATTTTAATAAGCCAAATTCTTTCTGTAACTTTCTGTAGAATTATTTGAGTGTCAGCTGTACGAAAGACGAACGTGTTTCGGTATTTTTGCGATTTCGGGAGCTTCCGGACACGAAAATACGATCCGCTTAAAGTTTCGGAAAGCTAACACGAAGAGCTACAACATAGTTTAATTCTAGAATTTAATGAATACCCAATTGGTACAGTATTGGTTTTAAGTAGAAGAGTGACTATACGATATATGCATTTTGTGTAACCTATGAGCCTATGTAGTATGGATATTAAATGAATGTAGAGTATGTAATGCATGATATGTTAGATGAATAAAATGATATATATATGATATATATTCTCTTTACATTAATGTATATATATGGTTGAATGCAAGTATGTAGGAATGCTATTAATATAATGCATATAAGCAATGCATGAATGAATGAATGATATACAATGTATGCATGAAAGTATATAATGAATGCTAGATATGAATACAAGATATATATGTAGTGATAGATATGATTGCATAATGTATAAATATTGTAATGCAATATATAATGATAACATGTATGGTAATGTAGAGTATATGATGCAAGCATGAATGAATGGAGGAAATACATGTATATAGGTAATATAGAATGTAATATATGAAAGGAATGAATGATAATATATAATTCATGATATGTAAGGTAATGCAAGGTATGAAATATATGATGTGTATATGTTTGTATGTCTCTATGTTAATGTATGAAATGATATGAATATACAATGTATGCATATGTATAAAACATGTAGGTAATGCATAGATGCATGAATGAAATGAATGTTTGTAATATGTTAATATAAATACAAGTATCTAATATGCATGAATGTAAGTATAATATAATACAAGTATACATGTATGTATCATGTAAATATAATATACATGATATGTATGTATGCATGTATACAAGGTAAGTATGTATGTATGTATTTCCATAAACTGAGTTAACCTATAACCTTTTACACACATGCATTCATACATCCTTTGACATCATGTATCCCATGTCACATACACCTACCTATCACTAAATTTTAGAACATTAACACATATCCTTTCACACACATGCCAAACACACACATACTCACTTACTCTTTTACCTCTCTTTCTATATATATATATATATATATATATATATATATATATATATATATATATATATATATATATATGTATGTGCCTATATATATAGCTTTCCTATATATATCTATATATATGAATATGTGAATGTGAATAATATATATACATTATATGACTATATTTGTGTGCCTTGTTAGCTTATGGTTTAGTTTTGTGCTTGGTTTAGCAAGTTACTTAGGCTATGAGTTAGTAGCTATCTTGGATACTTGATTTGCATATACTTAGTTTGTTTAGACCTAGAATAACTTGTTTGACCTAATTTAGACTTGTTAGACCTAGTTTGACCAAGTTGACCAAGAGTTGACTTTGGTCTAGATTGACCTAGAATCATGTAGAATGCATAGTAGAACTTCATATTGTCATTTTGGACTTGTTGTGACTTGTGCTGTTCTGATTAGGAGCCAGACACCTCTCATCGGACAGTATATTTACTTTGGACATTCAGACATCAGGTGAGTACATTCTCTAATAGTTCTCTCATTTATTTGTCAATTACTGTACTTCAGTTCTAGTTAGTTGTATGTGATTCTCTATTACAACACGTATAGATATTTCTGGATTCATGTATGCGACACACATACCATATTGTCTGGCCTCTATTACTGGTATCATCATGTTTGGCTTCTATTACTGGAATCACCTACTGGAATCACCCTGGAATCACTTGCTGGTATCATCACGTTTGGCTGGACTCATCTCGATTCTCGTGTCATATTCTGGATTTACTTGTACTTGCTGGAAGGGAAAATACTTGAGTAAGACATGTAGACATACCCAATTCTGGAATCGTCCCACATGTTGGAATCTACTAGAATGATAGCCATCTCACACCCGGCCGAGTGTGTGATGTGCCGGATTACCTATAGCCGTTTACATGTCGATCTTTATATTTTAAAATATACTGTTAGAGTATAGTCTGGACTCACCCTGGAATCTTTGATCACTGACTGGAATCATCTCATACCGGACTCATCTTGTACTGGAATCACCTGGTATCAGATTTATGTTGTCTGGATTTACGTTGGTCTTACACTTGTTTACATTTACTGTCTGGACTTATATCATGTTACCCTGGTTCAGCTAGTTTCTATTTACAGTCTTTATTGCCATGATTCTCCTCTTGTTTAGTTACTTACTTTCCTTGCACTATATCTGTCTTTCTTACCATCACCTGAACATAAACTGCCATGTTCATCAATACAACTGTCTATAACTGCTTTATAGTTTACTGTCATTTACTTGGGTTTTCTAGATGAGATTGTGCTCGTTCCTGTCCTGACTGGACCTGTTGATAAATTTTACAGATAGCCTGGAGGTTGCCTGCTAGCCTAGAGGAGACACAGTAGAGGTTGTATAGTTAGTTATTTCAGTTGTATTGAGTTGTATTTATTCTATGGATTACTGTATTGAGCTTTGAGATGTTTTCTGGGTTTGTGTATCTTAGACACTTAGACTTCTATCTGCTGTATCTCTTTTGAATTTCATGTTTTACCTATCTTTTATTTTGCTCTACCTTAGTTGTGATTGAGACTGTATCTGCTATGTCACCTCCATTCGGAGAGTATATACTGTACATGTACCTTTATATTATTAGATGTTTGACCTAGGACAGCGTTCTATCGCCGACACTGCGGCGTAGGCTGGACGTACCCACGTCTCGTGCCCTTACTCTAGGGTGCGGGTCGTAACAGGAGAGCCTTAGGAGCTCGTATAGCGACAACTTTGCTAGCGTATTAGCCAATTGTGCTAATATGTCGAAGTTATAAGGTCTCTCCAGTCCCTGAGGTATATCATTGCGGAGTGGCCTGTCGAAGTGGGTCTCCCTTATCTTGGACTTATTCGCTAGTGGAGGCTGAGATTGTAGGACCAATTGTAGGAACGAGTTGTAAAGCGCAATACTCTAGAGGGGGGTGAATAGAGTAGGCAGCGGAAATTAACTATTTAAAAATGTTAGTAACAAGATCACAGATAATATATCACAGATATGTAAATAAAAAGTAGAGAGTAGAGAGCAAACGCAAATACAAGGATGTATACTGGTTTCTCTCTTGTGAGGACTAGTTCAGTCGGAAGAACTCTAGCTTCCAGTTGAATCCACTATAGAAAATCACCACAAGTTTTCATCCGAAGTTCTTGCAAGTTCTACAACGCGAGCTTTGATCCGAAGTACTCGACCAACTTCAATTGTGAAGAGTATTTCTTCAATCAAGCCTCCGATTACAACCACTCTAAAACTTCTAGACCGTACCGTACTGGCAAATCGACTAGAGGATTGTAACTGGCTTGGGATTTGAAAATGAATAGCTCGGAATACTTTGGAAGAAGTAGTAGGCTTATATAGAAGAGATATAAAAGTGAATGAGTGAGTTGAAATGATCGAAATCCTTCTCTATTTATAGTTTTTCCAAAGGCAGAATTCTGACAGAATTCGGGCAGAATTCGGGCAAAACTCGATGAGAAAATCTCGTTGGGATCCGTAACTGCAGGAAGACCAAGTTCAAAAAGCAACGTTCACTAACCGAACTCTGGCCGAACTCTGGCCGAATTTGGGCCGAGTTCTGCTAGGGTTCTCTTAGGTTTTTACAAACTGGTTTTTGGGCTTTTTGAAAAGTCAAACAGTTAGGAAGTGGTTTGGGCTTTTGTAAGTGGGCTTGTTTTCAAAATTAAAGGGTATTTTGAAAACGTTTCTTGGGTAGCCTATTTGCCAGTACGATGCAGTGTGCATCGTATTCCTAGACTCAATAAATATATGAAAAATACATTGATAAAATAGGAAAACCAAGAGCCCTTTGATGACGCCTTTCTTCAAATATTTGAGCAGACATGAAGACGCCTTTTTCCTTGACGGCGGTCGTCCAAAGATAAACCGATCTAGAAATCTGAATACCTTTCGGGGGCTTCGCCCCCGAACCCCTAACGGGGGGCGCTGCCCCCTCGACCCCTGTCCGCTGATCGGACAGCGGAACCCCCGATGCGAGGCCCCGGATAGGTCGTTAGGCGGTTCAGAGAAATCTTCTTGTATAACGCCGTCTTTGGCCCATCAACAATTCTCTATTGCATATGTCCTGGTTTGACAAAGCTTGATCATGCTTACAGTATGTCTACAAATACATGTTAGACAAACAAAACCAATATGATACAAGCATAGAAATATGATATAGAACATTTAGGACAATGCTAACATAAGACAATGCTATGTTTAAGTAGTAACATGATAGTGATTACATGAATATTAGTGACGTCAATATATTAAACTTAATTGATTAGCCATATTAAAAACACATGATATAATCATTGGGCTAACAGAGATGGCCTTGGAACATCAGAGGGAGGCAACGTTGCAGGTTGAGGATCTTCGGTTGAACTATCCTGTACGGGCTGGACTTGTGCTCCAGACCGGGTAAAATGGTATGGCAAGATCTAGACTTTCTGCCCTTTTTCTTGCTGGTAGAAGATGACACCCCTGGGTAACTTTGGGTACAAAGTCTGGATGCACCCACATGATCTCTCCTCGCGATGTGGTGAGGGGTACCAATCCAGATGTCTAGCTCCGGACGGGTAGAAGATTAGTAACCTCCATCGTTGCTCGAGGGACAAGGATTATCCCGTCTGGAGGACTTGTTGGATGGAAGTCGCCGAACAGAATAGATACCATGTTTGCTGCCACGGTAACCTCTTCAAAGTCTATCGACAGAGCTTTGGAGTCGATAAGACTCTGAATGTACCGCTTCAAATGGAAGCAGTCCTGGGTGGCATGATGGACATAGCGGTATAAAATTAAGAATTGAATTTCAAATATTAATTATACTTAATATTTATTGCTCGTATTTGTGGTATGTATGCATAAATTGTTATATATATATATATGTGCACATATAAGTTATATTGGTAGCTTATATTAATAATTAGAGTATACATGTGCATGTTTTATATAATATATATATATATATATATATATATATATATATATATATATATATATATATATATATATATATATATATAGAAGGAAATAAAAAGAAAAATGAATTTAATAACCCAACCCGGCCTAGCAAGGGCCCAGCAACCCTCAGCTCGAACCCGAGCTTTCCCCAGCCCGAACGGAAGAATCCCAGCCTGCCCCCCTTCGTTACAGCAATACGTATATAGAGAGAACGCGAGAGATGGGAAGAAAACCCTAACACCAAGCCTAAACCCCACGACCCCCGATACTGTGTGACCACCCAGGGCCTCCCCTGACGCCGGACGACCACCCCCGACGCCTGCATATCAGAGTTCGACGGTGGCGTTCGTCAGAAACGCGCACGCAAGTGCTGTGAACAGAGCACAGAACAACAGCCATGCCAGCCAGGTAACCCACTTTCTTTTCTATTTACTTCTCGCATACTCGATCGTTTTTGATCTCGTAAATTCCTATGGATAGATGAAATAACCCTCTACAATCCCCATTAATTGGTTCGATTGAAATCAATCTGGATTTTGAGTTATATCAACATGAAATTGATGAAAAGCCTGTTCATCAGGACAATTTTGAATGTTGACACCCCTATTTTCGTAGACAGATTGTGATCGAGGCATTAGGTATTTTCCAGGACTAATTAAAAATAGTTAAATACAACCTATAGGGCTACAAAACCTATTTTGTAGGAATTAGTTTCATCAACTGTGCGTCGAGTAATCCGATTTCCAAAACTGATAAAAACCCGTTCTTAAAAATAATAGAAATATTAAAAAATCCTTCGATACGACGTGCGTCCCACCAATTCGGGCGATGTGGTCGCGATCCAAAAGCATCAAAAGGTGCATAATGGCTTCGCGGACATGTGGGCTTTGACGAAATTCAAATTGGTTGCGTGTGCACGACGAATTTGATGCGTATCCGTCGAAATTTATCGTATCGGCCTCTGTGAAATTTTCTAATTACTTTGGGCACGTTCGTCAGATCGAGACAAAACTTAGGCTAGCAGGACCATATCGTTTTTCTGGTCCTGTATGCCAAGTTTGGTCCGATTCTGAGACAGTTGATTGGATCGTCGTTTTGCGGACCCCACGATCCGATTCAACGGGCAATTTTGTGCACGGCCTACCGCAATAAAAAATTGGACATACCATTGGATTTGTATCATGAAAATGAATCCGTAGACATGTAGTTTGACGACTTTAGAGACCATTGACTCTGGCACGCTTTTCGGTACAAAGCGGGTCCAACGACGGACACCATTTTTGTCCAAAATTACTGTTTTGCCCCTGTATCCAGAATTGGACTTAAGAACAGGCAATCTTAGCTAATTTGACTATACTGAGAATATTGGCAATGTTTGTTTCAGCTTTCGGAGACAGTTGTGAGATTTGGACTTATTGGCTTGGCAGTTGACTATATTTTGTGGGATCTGCGTGCAACATCCAGGCAAGATACCTTGTCTCCCTCTATAGTTTAATTTCATGCTTATAATTTTTCGTGTGATTATTTGGTTATCATTTGGTTACTCTAGTTCTATGGATTTATATGTTACTATCAGTTCTCTTGTCGACTTGATTTATATATGTTCTTCATACCATGTTCACTAGTTCTTTGACTCGCCTATATATCATCTTTATGACATGATAGTGTAGATATACCAGGCTTGTTCACCTTATGAGTTTATATTAGAGTTGTCCTTACCTGGGTCTTCACTGAGTTGTACCATGTCGTTACTTGTACCTCGACTGGTTCGTGTCATAGAACGAATACGTGTTTTGAACTGCTAAATCCTTGTTATTATTTCCTTGGCACCAGAGAGTCCACTCGGGACGAGGGTGTTTGTCTTGATCTATTTCACCAGAGAGTCCACACTCGGGACGATGGTGTTTGTCATGTTCATTGGCACCAGAGAGTCCACACTCGGGACGAGGGTTGACCATTTGTACCAGAGAGTCCACATTCGGGACGAGGGTGTTTGTCGTGTTTACTTGCATCAGAGAGTCCACACTCGGGACGAGGATGTAGTACTTGCACCAAAGAGTCCACACTCGGGACGAGGGTGCCTTGCCGTGAACTAACCAGAGAGTCCTCACTCGGGACGAGGGTTAGTGATTAGTTCAAACTTGCGAGTCCACTCGTGGCGAGGGTTTGGTATTCCATTGATCTCATATTCACTTGTTCATCCAGCAGTTCAGTTACATGTAGTTGTTCTTGTACTCCAGTTCATAGTCACCTGTCTGTAGCCATTTGTCGTTAGATACTTGTTAGCAGTTTAGTCATAGTCTCTTGCCATGTTAAGTGTCGTTCCTTATTTATAACCTGTTTATATTATCATGCATGATTAAACTGCTAAATAGGCATGTTTTTATGTATCTTGCTATGTCCCCTGAGGACCTGATGATCTCTTCAGGTTTATCGATTATATGGAGTTAGTTAGCGGCTCATGATGGTAGTGATTACACCTGCAGGGATACAGGTATTTGCTTGTACTATTTCTTTATTATCCTCTCGTGCTTTATATTCCATACCATGATATATTCTGCTTATTTTATAGACTCATATCATTCTTGGAGTCTAATCGGACAATATGCTAATGGGCTGCAGACCATGACCTATAATTGTTCATTCATATTTTATATTCTTATTGTGGATTGAGATATAGATTACATTGCCACGATTTGGCAGTATACCATAGCCATGACAGCATTTACGTATTCGAGTCAGGCTGGAGTCTATTTGATGCGTAACTGGCTTGCTCACGAGCTCACGTCCGAAAAGCGGGTGCAGGTCGTGACATCTCCTGTGGGGGCAGTGGTCTCCGCTGATATTCTGGCACTCGCTGGGCTGCAGTCGCCTGTGCTGGTGGCCTGCGTCCTGGCGGAGATGGCCTGGGGGCCAACTGCTGATCTCTGTCATTGTGCTGTCGACAGTCCGAGGCCTGATGTTTTCCCGATCCGTACCTCAAGCACTGGTTGAGCCTCTTTCTACACTCCCTTTGAATGTGTCCCTTCTTGTCACAGTAGTAACAAGTCGAAAGCTCCCTCTGCTGGTACAGGGTGGCTCTCTGCTGTTGATGATGGGTCCCAGGACGTCTGGTCGGGCCTCCTGTCTGGGCTTTGGCTGGTGCTGTAACTGCCTATTTTCAAATATGAGGGTAATTTTAAACTTTTGTAAAATTGATTATTTAATAATAGGTTAAAATCATGTTATTGATTTATTAGTGATTCTAATTATTTTAATATTATTAAATTAGTGTTTTGTGATTTTGTTCTTTGCCTAGTGTAACCTTAGAGCTGTTTAGCCTAGAGACTAACTATGACCATGGAGGCCTAACCCATATGATTAGATTAGCTAATTACCATTTTTTAGGCTAAGGGTATTTTGGTCATTTTGTGACTTTTGAATTATTTAGGATTTTGATTAATTAGTAAATTTTAGATTATTTTAATAATATTTAAATCGATGTATTATAATTTTGGTCATTTTTATATTTTAATATTTTGGGAATTTTTATATTTTAATATTGCATTTTTGGGATTTGTTTAGTCGGGTTTAAGTTTCGTTTCGTTCCGACTTGTGTTAGTGACCCGGGTAGCTTAGACACTAGACGGGACCCCAAGAATAGTTAGACATGGCCCACAAATCCCACTATTTAGTCTAGTTTAATTAGGCTAATCCTATATGACAAGTTTAGTCATTTAGAGATTAGAAACTTGACCCTTTTGACCCCGAACCTTCACATGACTTAAGTTGAACCAAAGGAGACTAGTTTAGAGCATTTTGGACTTTTCAAATGGACCCAAATAGGGCATCATGGCAGCCACTGTAGCTTAGGGTTCCCTTCTTTTTATTTTATTTCTCTACTTGCCTCATTTTTCCTATTTTGTGTTCTTTCCCAAAACTTGAGAGCTTCCCTCCAAGTTTTGATCTCCTAAACATTCCAAATCTCCATCCATTCCACCTAATCTACCAAGAAAAGGGTGCTAGCTATACATTAAAGCAAGGAGCAAAGAAGGAGTGTCCAACTTTGAGGAGAGTCCGTGTCGGCTTCGTGTCCTTTGGAGTTTTTATTGGAAATCAACTCCAAATAGGTATCTCTCTCTCTCTAATTCCTCTCTATTTCATCTTTGTATTGCATTTTGATAGTTTTGAACCCATAGGAACCACCCCCATGTATGTGCCATCCTTAGGTTTTATTTTGAGACACTTTAGAATCCTCATTTGGAAGTTAAGATGGTTTTTGTGGCACCCAAGGAGAAATTTCGAGGGTGGTCCACCAAGTGTTTGTAGGAATGTCCCATAGATATTTTTGTCCTCTAATTTCAGATTTAGATTAGTTAGAGAGTAGTTTAGACATGTTAGATAGGTTCCCCATAGTTTTCATTAGGTTCCCTACAAGTTTGGGCATGTGTTTTTGGCCTGTATGTCATATTTACATGTGTCTATGTGTTATTTTGCATATTTTAGATAGTGGACTGTTTTGGGTTAAATTTGATATATTTAATGTTGTGTGGTTGTGTGTTGAGGTGTTGTTGTGTGTGTGGGAGAGTGAGGGATCGTGCCTACCTAATTGGTTGTGACTTGGTATGGTTGAATGAGTGTGGGTTGATGTATGTGTGTTTGTGAGAAGGAAAGTGTGGTTGTAATTGTGTTTTGTTGTGAGTTTGTGAGAGTGTTTTGAGTGGTTTTTGAGTGGTGTTTGATGGTGATTGGTAGAGGGTTAGTAGGGGTTTAGAAGGGGGATGTTGAGGGAGAATAAGGGGGGCACAACAGCAGCCACCCCCCCACAGTGGCAGCAAGCAGCCCCCAAACAGGGGACTGCTACAGTAGCAAGCTGCTGAATTTCAGCAGCAGCAGTAGCTTTTTGGCTGCTGTTTGCAGCAGCTTCTTGGCTGCTTTTTGCAACCATGACCCCTTCCCCCTTTGCTTCATACATGTATGTATGTATGGTGTGTGTATGAGGGTGTTTCTAGTGTGTTTGTGTGTGTGTTTTGGTTAGTTTAGGTAGTGGTTAGATGTATGTTTTAGGAGGAAATATACTATATATATATATATATATATATATATATATATATATATATATATATATATATATATATATATTTTTTTTTTTTTTTTTAAGGAGGAAATATACTATATATATATATTTATATATATATATATATATATATATATATATATATATATATATATATATATATATATATGTTATGTATATGTTAGTATGTTAGGATGTTAGTAAGGTAATAGATGTTAGAATCCTAAAAGTTAGATAGAATGGTGTTAGAGACTTGGTATTAGGATACCAAGTGGTATTTTTGGTTAGGATGTTAGATAGAGTTGAGTTAGAGTGGTATCTTAGGATACCAATACGGTATCTTAAGATTTATCCTTTACCTTAAGGTAATTGAATATTTTACCTTATTAGCAAGTGAGATATCAAGATACCATGGTACGGTATCGAGATACTAGGATAAGAGTTAGAATACCTTGGTAGGGTATTGGAGGATACATGGAGTGAAGATAAAGTAGGTTAAGGTATGAGATAGAGGCTAAGGTAAGGAGATTACCTTGGTATGGTAACGGGATAAAGTTAAGGTAATACCTTAGAATCAAGATATGGGATAATATGTTTAAGATATAATTAGAATTAGGATAGCTTGGTTGGTAATGGTTAGGAATAGGGTAAGTGACTTAGGGTTGACCCCGTTTGACCATGATTGGTCGTTTTAACTAAAAGTCAACCAAAAGTTAACTTTAGCCTAAAATTGACCAAAACTTGACCAGAGTTGACCAAAAGTCAACTGTGAGTCAACCATTGACCTAGTTTGATTAGAGTGGACTATGAGTTGACCAAGGTTGACCAGAGTTGATTGTTTGACCCAAAATCAACTGTAAGTCAACCTTTGACTTAAATCAACATACTTTAACTTTGTTTGACTTGCCTTGACCTAGTTTGACTTTGTTAGGCCTAGTATGACTTAGGTTGACTTTGTATAATCTAGATTGACTTAGTTTGACATTGTTTGACTTAGATTGACTTAGATTGACCTGGTGTGACTTAGTTTAGCTTGGTGTGACTTAGTATGACTGAATTTGACCTAGATTGCATAACATATACTAGAAATTATGCCATACACTGTTAAACCCTAATTAACTCATGATATCTCATCTTTCGGTCTGTGATTTTACTCTGAGCCAGATTACACAGTTGACATATTTCCATCGGATCTCAGGCGAGTACATTCTCTGATAATATTTCTATTTTATGATATCGTCTATGTTTCTTGTATTTAGTGTAAATATCCTTGTTCTCTTAACACATTGTTCACACAGATTGGTATTTGTCTGGATTCCGTCATGAGATGTTATTCCTTATATTTCTTGGTATATCCTGTGCAAGTCTTTCCTTGTTCCTTGTGCATTGTATAGACACGATTCGTGCCCTTACTCCGGGTGCGGGTCGTGACAGGTACGGCCGTCTGAGTGGGGCGCCACGCGCTTAATAGATCCCGGTTGATATCTTTCTGGACTCTGGCCTTGGCTAGCACTTCCTCATAGGTAGTCCTCGACTGTGCGCTCGTATACCTCTGAAGCTCCTTCGTCAGGCCGTGATGGAACCTCAAGCCTTCTCCCTCTCATCTGGTATCAGTAGCATGTCGAACCGGCTGAGATGACTGAACTCTATATCATACTCGTCTACGGTCATGTTCCTATGCTTGAGGTGGAGGAACTGATCGTAGAGAGCATCTCAGACGGTAACTGGGAAGTACTTTTCCTCAAAGTACTCAAGAAACTGCTCCCAAGTTTTGTTCTTGTCGACTTCACGCTCCTTCAAATCCCACCAATGATAGGTATTCCCCTCCAGCCGAGTCCTTACGGCAGTCATCCATAAGTCAGCAGGTAGCTGCGAAGCCTCCAAGTTCTTCTGCGTGCTGGCTATCCAGTCTAATATCTCCTCTAGGCTCCCATTCCCCTTGAAGGGCTTTGGGTTCATCTGAAGGTACCTCCAAACACTGCCCACTTGCTAGACTGGTACTGGGGCTGGTGGTATTGCCAATGTTGGAACTGTCATTCTCTCTAAGGCAGTCATCAGAGTCTGTCTCATAGCCTCCGTCTGTTGCCACTGTTGCTGCATCATCATCTGGAAGAATTGAAACATCTGGGGCTGTCCCTTCGGCTGTGGCATCTGGGGCAGAATGGGTGCATACGGCATCTGCTGCTGGTATGCTCCCTGTGGCATATGGGAAGGATTGGGTGCATAGGACACCTGCTACTGGTACGCTCCCTGCAACATTTGGAGAGAGAAGGGAGGTGGTGGAGGCAAAGGGTTCTTCTTCTGTTGCATCGGCGTCTGTGACATCTGGCCCTCCTGGTGCATCGATGCCGACTACGGTGCGAACCCCACATGAATGGACGGGGTCATCGGAGTGGTCTAAACTCGTCCGGTAGTTTGGACTCCCGTAGGATCTGGAGTCCTATCAGCAGCTAGGCTCGGTGTCGGATGCCTGGGCAATGCCATAAGCCGTACGTCCGCTGTGCAAATGCATCTATCTGAAAGATACAAGACTTCCATAAGATAAATACAAGAAACAAGCAAGATGTTAGATTTTTCAATCATAGGATTAGGGATACAAAAGTCAAAGACGATAATCAAATTGTGGATGAGATTCTATATTCCTAGTTCTAATTGCAGGTTTGTGTCGATTTTACCCTAAGCGATGAACTGGGACCTACATGAGCCACCACTAAAAACATGTCATGCCCCACTCCCAAATATATAGGATTAGGGCATAACCTGGCCAGCTGATATGACCTAGAGTGGGTTGCCCAATTTAATGGAATCACTTAGACGTACTAACGCTGTAAAAGTAACTAACCAACCCAGCCAATCATTTAACATCTCATCCATAGCTAACATAAAAGGGAGTACTGAATATACAAGCAGAGTAGTTTGAATGTCCAAATACAACTGAAAAAATACAAGTCTGGTGAAAACAATCCCACGGTACATCAGAATGGAAATACATGAATGGAAGATAACTAGCTAAGAGCAACAGCTAACTAGGTAATAAAACTCTCAGCCAAAGTAGCAGCATACCCTAGATCAAAGAAACTCCTCGGGGTAGACCTCGTAGTCCTCTGCACAGTCTCCTGCCTCAGCTCCTCTGCCGTAGATCATCGAGTATAGGTGCTCGTCGGGATCTGGAAATGAATCAGGTCCTCAGGGGACATAGCAAGATACAAATAGGGACATGCCATAAAGTAAATACTGATATAAACATAAGGGGTGTGCTAACCAGTCTAAGTGAATGCATGTTGAAGACAACTTCAGAACGTATGGGTGGGAAGATAAGGGATTGGCATCGGAGCACGAGCCGACGTCGGATCACGAGCCGATGTAAACATACAAATACTAGTATACCTCCCGACCGTACCTAGCACGCAGATAGTGGTCGCTGCCGGATGTATCCCCTAGTGATTGTATGGCCCATAACCGGGTATCCATGCCCATAATCGGGTATTGCTGAGGCTAAAATAATGTAACAGTCTATCCCATACGCCTACTGGTTGTCTTTCCCTCCCGGTGATGTACAAGTCGTAGCGACGACCCAAACATCTACTCTCTATAAAGATTCAGCTATCTAGAACCATCTCTATCCTATATATGTCGTCACACGAGCCACTCGCACTGATGGCCAGTCGAGAGCGACAGCACGTGCCATGATCTGATCTCACTCAGTGTCGTTTCGTAACACGTGTCATGGTCAAGGAAGTTATGACAACAACTTCGCAACTATGGGTACTTTCCGAGAGCTAGGCCAAGTAGGTAGTCCTAGTGTTGATGCCATCATCGACTATGCCCGAGACAATTTCTGGTCTCTGCTAATCCAGTCTACGCTAACAGGAGTATAATGATGTATATGTAAAAGCAGTAATACAAGGCAAGGTATACTTGTGTAAACCCACTTCCCAAATTTTTATTTTTTTAATTTTTTTGTTTATTATTAATTTTATGGTCATTGGGAGTCATGCCAAAGCTTGTAGGTGGGCTATGACCATATTAAGGTCATATGACCTCTAGATAGCTTATATATGTATTATTTAGCTATTTTATATTTTTCTATGATTTTTGGATATTTTTAGGTTTTAATATTTAAGGTTTTATTATTTTTAAGGACTTTCAGGATTTTCTGTAAGGTCATACGGGGGTATTTCTAGACTAAATATTTTTATTTGGGCTCTAAATGACTAAAAATATTTTAGAATTTTTCTGAATTTTTTAGAATTTTTAAGAATTTTTATATAATTAAAACCTATATAAATTATATTTTATAGGCTTTGGGAATTTACTATGAGGTCACACGATGATATTTTGTGTTAAATTTTTTTATTTAGATTCAGACACTTAGAAATATTTTCTAGAATTTTTAGAATTTTTTTGCAACTTATTTTGATTTATTTGGACTTAAAATGATTTTTAAATGATTTTTTGAATTAAATAAATAATTACCCAGTCATCCACCCAGGGGGGGCCCATCTGTCGGCGTCCGCTACAGTA
>JANAVB010021800.1:9689440-9821940 GCA_029216955.1 Iris pallida | reverse complement strand
TCAGTATGTGCACTTTCACCAACAAGATCATCTCCAAAATTATTGTAACCAGAATGGCAGAGATCCTTCCCAAGATTATCTCTGAAGAGCAAAGCGGGTTTGTTCAAGGGAGGAACATCCAGGACAACATTATGCTGGCCCAAGAGTTAATCACCTGCATGAAGTTTCCAGTTAGAGAGGGCAACATTGCCGTCAAAATTGACATGGAGAAAGCTTATGACCGACTAGACTGACAATTTATGATCTGGGTCTTCAGGGCATTTGGATACTCCAAAACTTGGACCAATACTGTGTGGAGATCTATCAGCAATTCGTGGTTCTCCACGATCATCAATGGTCAAGCTGAGGGATTTTTTAAATCCAGTCGCGGGATTAGACAAGGCGACCCTCTATCATCCACTGTCTTCATCATTGCGGCTATCGCCCTGAGCAGGAACCTTAACAACATGACCACCACTCCGAACTTTCAGTACTATCACATATCTAGCGGATGCCCTATCATTACCCACCTGGCCTTTGCGGATGATCTTCTCATCTTCTCATCTGGGGACGAAGAAGCGGTGGCAGTGGTCCACAACACCCTGCAGCGATACTCCATATGCTCCGGCCAGAAGATCAATTCTTCCAAGAGCGTCATCTATGCCCACCACAACATCAAAAGAGAGCACTCAATCAAGCTATCCAAATTAACCTCCTTCGCTGTTGATCATCCTCCGTTCAACTATCTTGGTTGCCCTCTTATGTACAAAAAATCAAACAGTACCATCTTTGAAAATTTGATCACAAGGATCAAGAACAAACTTGTTGGGTGGCATAATGCCACTTTATTCCCAGGCGACAAGATGATCCTTATCAAACACGTGCTCACCTCCATCCCCATCCACACCCTGGCTGCGTGTTCTCCGCCTTTAAAGCTTCTTTCTACGATCGAGCAGATCTTTAGTAATTTCTTTTGGGGGCATTACAACGGCCATGACAAGCATCACTGGGCGAGCTGGGAATCCATGGCTCATCCCACTGAAGTCGGGGGCTTGGGATTTACCAAACTCACTCATATTTTTAAAGCTTTCTCGATGAAATTATGGTAGAAACTTCGCACCAGCAATAATTTATAGACCAGGTTTATGAAGACCAGGTACTTCAAGCACATCCACCCATCTGTGGCCATATCCAATAGCAGATCCTCAGCGGCTTGGCGTCGTATCCTTACCGGGTGTGACCTTGTCGAGCCCGCGATGAGACTCCAACTGGGTGCCGACGAGTCGAATCTATTCCTGGAGAGATAGACTGGGGATAGCTTGATCCTGAATCTCACGGAAACCCCGAGAGACAGTAGGATCAGAGACTTGTGGATCCCCATTACTGAAGACTGGAACTGGGATAATATTTGCGAATGGGCCGATTTCGACACGACTGAGAGCATTCGATTGAGCGGATTACAAATCGGGAGTGATGCCGATGCGTTGAGGTGGACGCTCGAGGCTTCGGGGGCATTTTTGGTAAGGTCGACGAGAATCGCTGTCCAAGGGTTGGGGCAGCAACATCATTTCACTGTGCACTATTGGCACACCTGCATCCCCAAGAAGTGGTCTTTTCTCATGTGGAGAGTCATTAGAAAGAAACTGCCAACTGACGATATCCTCAACTCTATTGGAATTAGCTTAGCATCAGCCTGCAATTGCTATTCTGATCGTTAGATGGAGACTATCAACCACATCTTCTATCAAGGAAGCCTACCAGGCACTATCTGGAGGACCCTCAACCAGCACTACAGTATCGAGCCGGGGACGACCACTTCCACGATCTTGCGGTCTCATGGGGTTTAGCTTACCACGACCACCAGATCGTCGCAGCGGCCGCTACATAGGCGATTTGGAAGAATCGCAACAAGACGAGATACGAAGGTCACAAATACTCAGTCGACCAACTTATACGGGAAGTCCTACGCCAATACCGCAAACGGAGCGCCATGTGCTCCCACAGCCTGAGAGCATTCTGGTCCTCGCTCCACCCCTAACTCGCGGCGGTCCTGTTGCCTCCCCCAGTTCTCTCCTTTTGGGGGTATACTTGCATAGGCGTCCTTTTTTGTCTTATATACGTATTCAGGCTTTGGCATTTTGAGGCTTGATTAATAAATTGTGGGGGTTTTGCTAAAAAAAGAATATATATATATATATATATATATATATATATATATATATATATATATATATATATAATATATATAAAATATACAGAAAATATATACGGGTTGTATATATAAAGGAAATTATATATAAGTTGTACATATATATATATATATATATATATATATATATATATATATATATATATATATATATATATATATATATATATATATATATTTTATGTATATATGTATATATAAAAATAAATTATATATATATATATATATATATATATATTATATATACATATATATATATATATATATATATATATATATTTATATAAAAATAAATTATATATATATATATATATTTATATAAAAATAAATTATATATATATATATATATATATATATATATATATATATATATATATATATAATTTATTTTTATATATACATATATATATATATATATATATATATATATATATATATATATATATGTATATATAAAATAAATTATATATATATATATATATATATATATATATATATATATATATATATATGTATATATAAAAATAAATTTTATATATATATATATATATATATATATATATATATATATATATATATATATATATAAGAAAAAATGGGGCCTGGTGCTCGGAAGAATCCGGAGGGATGGAGGCTGCCGGAGGGACCTATCCTCGCCTCACCGCCCCTCCCCTTGGGTGCTGGTGGCTAGACTGGGTTCCGGTCATCGCCCCTCCCCCTTGGGCTCCGGTCGGCCTTCCCGGCCCGGCCAACCCCGTCGGTTTTTTCTTTTCCCTCGGTGGTTCCCCCACCACCCAAGGCTGGCCTGGCTCCGCCTGGCACTCCCTTCCGACGTCGCCCCAGTGGGGGCCACCCTCTACCCCCTTCTCCCATCCTCCTACATCCCCAGCAGCGTCGTCGACGTCCTCGGCGACAGCGGCGCCACCGGAACCCATCTTCGGCTGCCGCTCCGCTCGGTGTGCCCCTCCAGTTCCGGCCCCCGCCTCTTATAGTCTCCCCCGCTGCTTCGCCGGACGTGCCCACCTCTTTTGTGCTCTCTTCCCTCCCGGTACCTCCCCTCGCCGCTCTCCTTACGTGGACGCTGTCTCCTCCCGAACCGACGTCGTCCCCCCACTCGGTGGCGGCCGCATTCCTCCATCTTCGGTGGCCGGCGCCGCCCATCCAGGCTCCCGGCGGCACAGGCCTAGCCCTCGTCTCCTCCACTCCCCTCTCGCCGACGTTCTCCCCTTCGTCGGAGGCCCCCACCCCCTCGTGGGCCATGGTGGCCGCACAGAGGCCCTCCGCCCCCTCTCCGGCCAACGAGCTGTGGCCCCCGACGAGCTTTCCTGCCCCCGTCCAGGCCTCTCCGGCGTCGGACGGTGGTTCCTCGCCCGCGGTGGCGCAGCCTCCGGAGCTCAGGCGCTCCCTGCGCTGCCTGCTGGCAGCACCTCCCTCCCGGTGGTAGGCCGGCGGCCGCCCGGAGGTCGAGCCTTTGCTCCCTCCCCCAGGCGGCACTGTCGCCCTTCGTTCCCCCGGTAGTCGTGCCCTGCCTCCCTCCTCGGGCTCCCACCCCCTCCCCTCCCTCTACGGGTCTCCAACCTCCTTCCCTCGGGGGCCGCTGGCGTTCATCCGCCTCGCTTCGTGCACCCGGACTGCCCCCTCCGGCCGCCTCGTCGCCAAGCTAGGTCCCCCTTTGGCTGTACTCGCCCACCGCCAGTGCTTCTTCACCCCGTCGGGATGACCCCCTCGCCGGACCACCAGCCCGTCGGAGTCTCCGCCTCCGAGAAGCTGGGGGGGAGGGGCCGAGGCTCCTCGAGCCGTGCGTCCCCCTCCCATCAGGCTGGTCGCCCCATTGGGCTGGGCGCCCTCGGGGTCCGCGCACACCAAACAACTCCTAGGGCTCTACGCCCATTCCCTTCCTAGGGCCAAGCGCCCGTACAGCTGCTAACATGCTGCTTTCTTTTGTATTTCGAAATTTTGAAATTTGTTTTCAAAATTTCAAAATGTCCAGGAACCCTGCAATTTTTCAGAATTTTGGTTCCTCAAAATTCCAAAAAATCGCATTTCCACATGATGTTTTTATTTCCGTGTTTTTCAGGGCCTTTTTGTGTTTTCTTGCCCTGCACCTGTAAAGCTCCTTTTGAGCTCCCCTTTATTTTCTATAAAAAGTGTTCGTTAAAAAATAAAAATAATATACATATATATATATATATATATACATATATATATATATATATATATATATATACATACATATATATATATATATATATATATATATATATATATATATATATATATATATATATATATAGAAGGAGGCGCAAAATGCCGATGCCTATACAAGTAAGAGCGCCATGCGCTAGAAGCAAAAGAGCCGAAAAGAATAGAAAGGACAACATGGGAAAGAACCTAAACAAAACACGACGCCGTAGGCGACTAGTCCAGGCGACCCAGAAGTTGTCCTCGGAGTGGGAGCATCTCCTCCGGATTCTACTGATCTGGCGAAGGGCCTCTTTCATCAGTTGTTGAGATTGGAGTTGACGCCCTTCATACCTGAATTTGTTCCGGTTCTTCCACAGGTCCCAAATCCCTGCGGCTGCGATGATCTGTCGGCCGTAGGAGGTTTCCAGTTGGCCAGAAGATCGTTGAAGCCCCCGGTAGGAAGATTCTGTCTGCACCTGGAGCTGAGGCTGGTCCACATCTGCGTAGATAGTTCACCAGAAAAGAGGACGTGGTCCACTGTCTCTAAATTAGGGGTGTCGCATCAGTGACATTTCGATGCCAGGCTGTAGCCGAAAGAGACAATGGAGTCGTCGGTGGGGAGTTTTCTTCTCTGAGCTCTGAAGACCAGGATCGACCATTTGATGGGAATACAAGGTTGCCAGAAGGGAGCAATGAGAGGACACAGAGTGCCTGTCCCTTTCGCTATGTGTCTGGCTGACGCAAGGGAGAAAGTGCCGTTTGTAGTCGGGATCCAGCTTAGGAAGTCTGGCTCATTGTAAATCTGCAATTGAGCGACGACTAGTCTGTCTGTCGCTGCCTGACCAAGCCGTTCTCGTACGCTTATCCAATTCCAATCGTGATCGGTGTCCCACAGATCACGGATTTCCTCGGTGTGGGGATGGGTAGCGGCATGAAGCTCATCCCCTAACCAGCGCTCGAAGCACTTTGATGCATGGCCGTTACCCAGTTGGAGACGGATAAGCGGTTCAGCAAGTGTTTTGTCGCGAGACATACAGCGCCAGGTGGCCAAGGATCTGCTGTTCATTGAGGTGATTGTCGGGTGAGAAAATATGAAGTATCTGGCTTTCATGAACCTGGTCCAGAGAGAGTTGCCCGTGCGCATCTTCCACCATAACTTTATGGAGCAAGTGTCTACTAGGTGCTCCAATCGAGTAAATTCCAACCCACCCTCCTCGGTAGGTTTAGCCATCGTAGCCCAACTGGCCCAGTGGTGCTTGTCTTCCCCATTGCTGCTACCCCAAAAGAATCTGGCGAATAGGGATTATATCAATGAGATGACTTTCTTTGGGGGGCCACTCACGGCCAGGGTGTATATGGGAATGGAGGAGAGAACATGCCGAATCAAAATCAGCTTACCGCCTGGCGAGAGAGTGGCATTGTGCCAGCCCTCTATCTTTTTTCTGATAGAGCTCACCATGTACTCGAAAATGCTGGCGTTCGACTTTCTATATACTAACGGGCAGCCTAAGTAGAAGAATGGAGGGTACGCTATGGTGAATGAAGTCAGGTTGGATAGCCTGTTGGAGTGGGTCCTGTCAGCTTTGTGGTGGGTGTAGATGACGCTCTTACTTTTGTTGACCCGTTGACCGGAGCATTTGGCGTATCTTTCGAGCGTTCTGTGTACAACTTCCACCGAACCAATATCGCCAGAAGAGAAGATGAGGACATCGTCAGCGTAAGCAAGGTGAGTAATAATGGGGCATCCGGTGGTGGTGTGAAAATGGTGGAATTGATTGTTGTTGATCATATTATTTAAGTTTCTGCTGAGCACTTCTGCAGTGATGATGAATATGGTGGCTGAGAGAGGGTCTCCCTGGCGTACGCCACGACTGGATAGAAAGAAACCTGCCGTTTGCCCGTTGATGATAGTGGAGAATCTGGAATTGTTGATGGATCTGTATACAATATCAATCCACGGTTCAGAGAAGCCGAAGGCTCTAAATACCCTGATCATGAACTGCCAGTCCAGGCGATCGTATGCTTTTTCCATATCCAATTTGATCGCCAATTGCCGCCTCTGGCCGAGAATTTTATGCAGGTTACCATTTTTTGTGCGAGAAGGATATTGTCCGTGATGTTCCTTCCCTTGACGAATTCGCTCTGTTCTTCGGAGATGATCTTGGAAAGGAGGTTAGACATGCGATTCGCAATGATTTTCGATATGATCTTGTTGGTGAAGTTACATAAGCTTATGGGCCTGAAGTCTCTAAAGGTTTCTGGGTTATCTTTTTTGGAATGAGAATAAGGTTCACCCTGGCAATTGCAGTCGGATATCTCGCGCCTTGGAAGAATGCAATGGTGGCTTCATGCATATCGGAAGCAATGATATCCCAACAGGATCTGAAGAATGTCCTGGAGAACACGTCAGGCCCTGGGGCGCTGTGTTCATCAAGCGACCAGACCGCCGCCTTAACTTCCTCAGCAGATGGGGTGACCATGAGCAGATCGTTATCTAGATCGGTGATAATGGAGGGGACCTTGGAGAGGAAGTCGTCATCCTTAACGATTGCCTCTTTGGTGAAGAAGGCCGAGAAAAACCGTACCGTCGCCTCCTGTATGCTCTTCTGGTCTTGGAGACGAGTGCCATTGTCGTCTATAACATGGTGGAGATTGAGCTGTTGTCTACGACCCTTGATACAAGCGTGAAAGAAACTTGAGTTGCGGTCCCCTTCCAGGTCGCAAGCAAGCCTGACTTTTTGTTTCCAGAATTTAGTCTCGACCTTAAGACAAGATTTGAGGATAGCTTTTGCAAGGTTGAGCAAAGCCCGAGCTTTCGGGGTATGACCCGCGGTGTACCAGATTTTTGCGCTAGTGACATCGTCCTCAGCGGTGCTGATCGCCTGAAAGATGTTGTCAAACGCGGCCTTGCTCCAAGAGGATAGGTCCTTGCTGGTGGCAGAAAGTTTATGCGCCAATCTAACCAGGGGGTCGAGGTCAGCAGAAGAGTTCCAGGAAGCGATCACAACTGGGATGAACTGTGGGTGGTGTCTCCAAAAGTTCAAAAAATAGAATAGTTTTATGATGTGCTGGGAAGTACCGATGATCTCAATGAGGAGGGGTGAGTGATCCGATTTCGTAGAGTTCAGGTGAGATAGGTTGGATATGTTTCCCATATCTGCCCAGGGACCGTTGGTCAGGACTCAGTCTAGACGAGAGTATTCCCGACGATGTCCTTCCTGCATGTTGCACCAAGTGAATGCGTTGCCGGTGAAGGAGAGTTGGGTTAGTTGAGCATTGAAGATGAAGTTGTTGAATTCTTCCATGGCTGGGGGGCGGGCGACCCCCAGACTTCTCAAAGCTGCATGAGATTGTGTTGAAGTCTTCGAGGCAGATCCATGGGAGGTTGTTAGGTGGGAGGTGAGCATTTAGGAGATGATCCCAGAGAAGTCTACGCTCCGGAGTATCGCAGCTGCCGTAGATTGCCGAGAGGAGAGCTTGGGATCGCAGCTTCGGGTGCTCAACCCAGCACGTGAGGGTATGTCTGGAGCCTAATACCAGACCGAACCTGATACCGACGGAGAAGAAGATCCAGATGTCGTGTCATCCGGCGATGGCGTTCGCGAATACGAGACTGAGCCAAATCCCTTTAATTCTTTTTTGGGAGATTTTGGGTTCAATGACAACAAGTATGTCGATATGGTGGGTTTTAGTGAGGCTGAGAGTCTCTTCAGCGTCGGTTTATTCGCGATACCTCTCACGTTCCATGAAAGGATGTTAAGCATTAAGAGTGAGAAGGGGGTCTGGGTTGTGGAGCTTCGCAGCTGACCTTATGGTCCTTGCCTGGTGCTGTCCTAATTTGTTCTTGCCCTTCTTCTTGTGTGGTTTATTGGTGTTCTTGATGCTATCTGCTGGGGAGTCTGGCGCATTGCCGGTGGGGACAGCAGGGCTACTCCTGTGTTCTGCCGTCCTGGAGTCGTCAGCCATATTTTTTGATCCGTCAAAGTCTGCCAGGGCGCTCATCGGATAGTCTGGATCCAAAAATCCTGCTTCCTCAGATTGTCGCATTCTGTCTGTGATCTCTAGCTCCATAATGCGTTGGGCGTCTTTCGTAATTTCTGGTGAGGTTGGTTGGATGTTTCTAGTCTCTGGCTCTGTGAGACTCAAGGCTTTGGGCCCCTCCACGGGTAGGGCCCTTGAGTTAGGGGACTCGGTGCTGGCGTTGGGCGGGCTATTATCGGGGGTGGTGGACTTTGACTTATTTACTGGATCTCTGCGCTTAAGGATGATGACCGCCGTTGGAGGGTTCGCTGGTGTCCCTCCTTCATTGGTGCTATCTTCCATGTACAGAGCAGCAAATCTATTAGTGGTGGATATCGGGTTTGATTTTGGTGAGTAGGGACTGCCATGTGAGGAAGGAGGGTGGGGGAGGGTGACCGCTCTGGGTAGATCTGTGCTTTCTTCGAATCTTAGGTATGAGTTTGAAGATGCTTTTGATTGAGGCAAGTCCTGCTGCTGTTTCAGCGGGTTTATGTCCTTGCGGCTAGTATCTTTTTTAGTCTCAACTCCGGGTGAGCTTTATAACAGAATTTGGTGAGGTGCCCTCTAATGCGACAATGATTGCAAAACATGACATTATTATCATAGATGATTGGTTGGGTATGGGTTCGCTGCCCTAATTCAATGTTAATGAATTTCGGCAGTTCTCTGGAAGTGTCGAGTTCCATACAAACTTTTGCGTAGTTGGCTCTGGTGAGATTCCCGATTTCCTCTGCCATCGCCACGAAGGTGCCAAACGAGTTGACGATCCTTTTTAGCACCGCGGGGATGAAGCAGATCAGGAGGGGTTAGGGAGAGTGACCGAAGCTGCCACTATGGGTGAGTCTTCTCTGGGGTTGAGGGTCTGCGACCATCTGACTACTGTCATTGTTTTGGAGTCCACCTTACTGATGCCGTGGATGAGGGCAATTTTTTGGTCTTATTCTGCAGAAAGAAGCAGCAAGATGCTTTTGGGGTCCAAGGGTGCTACTCTGTATGTTGATGTGAACTTCCATTTGGCGATGTGTTCTTGAACTTTGGCTAGTTTAGGGCAACCCGAGGAAAATTGTAGGACGAAGGTGAAGGAGAACCTCTGGTGCAAAGGGGAAAGGTCAGATTCGGAGAAATGGATCGATAAGGGCCGTTCCTCTGAGTGTGGGGGTATTCAATCTCGGGTAGCATCACATCAGGGATGATCGGACGCTGCTGGCCTGCACGATCTGGTCTCACAATGTCAGTGAAAGATACCGGCAGGGTGGGACCAGAGGGGGCGACCGCACGGGGAGAGGGGAAGGGTGGGTGGCCACCGGCGAGAAGGGAGCGCCAGGGGGTACCAAAATCAACTGCTCCGAGCGCTCCGGGCAACCCGACAGTCAAAGCGGTCGTCCCGGGGACTGGAGATAAAGGACCAAGCATGAGATGCCCAACCGAGGATGAGGTATCGCTGCCCGGAGGACACCTAACCGGACCGTCGGTGCCCGAAAAAGTAGTGTAGCCAGGCGCCATGGGAAGGCCGGGTACTCCACTCTCTGGCCCTGGAGCAGTGGAAATCTGCAGATCCGTGGGCGGATCTGGGGCTGACCCCCCGGGCGCATAGGAGGAAACGAACTGAGGCAAAGGAGGCGGGGCAGGCGCATAGGAAGCCCTGCAATGCAGACGCATAAGAGGGGACCTGGTCCCCTCAGGGAGCTCCTTCGACCTGTCAGGAGAGGCGCCAGCGTAGGGCACAGGAACCGGAGGGGCGTCCTGGCTCACAGCAGAGCCCCCTGGCGCCTGCGCTGGCGGTGGCGCATGAGACCCGCCGCCTGGGCTCATAGGGGGAACCCTCAGCCTGGCATGCGCCTGTGGAGGAGAGATGGCCACGAATGGCTCCACAGGCGCATGGCCCGCTGTTTGGGCGCATGTCCTAGTTAGGGGAAGCGGCTGGGCGCATGCCGAGCCAGAGCCGAGGGCGGGAAGGAGGATTTCGAAATTTGAAAGTCGTCTTCAGAAGAGCGGGAAAATCCTAGACTGGTGGACCGCCAGGGAGAAGGGGCCGCCACGGATAAGACAGAAGGTGGCGCTAACGAGGAGGAGGGAGCAGGGACCTCCGTCGACTGCTTCCCGGCGGTGGCAGCCAGCTCTGCATCTATGCTGCGCTAGAGGAGAACGAGTTGGTCCACCGGCCAGTGGCCGGTCGGAAGAGGGAGGAGAGCTCCGAGGATGGAGGGGGCCTAGCCCTGACCGGCAGCCTGCGGGATGAGGGGGCCCCGACGCTGCAGACGCCGCGGACGGCGGGGGAGCCGGCTGCGTTTGCGGGCGGAGGACACATGGATCCGACTGAGGACGGCCTCCACCGATATCCCGAGAAGGTGATCGGCAGGAGGAGGACGGGTGGGAGACATGGAGGTGGGGGGAGGGGGAGGGCGACCGGATGATCACCGCCGGCAGGGCGTCCATGTCGGACCCGGGAGAGGTGAGCGTGGGAGAAGGATCGGTGGGAGCACTGCCATCTCTCAGGAAAATTCAATATATGGATTATATATATATATGCGAGTTTATACAAGTTTGTATATATGCAACACATATATATAAGTATATATTTAGGAACATTTATACACGTGTGTTCATACGAGTATATATGCACGGACGTATATAATATATATACGAGAATAGGTATATATAAGTGAATGTGCATATATAAGAGATATCCATAGGAATGAATATATATCAAATTACCCATAAGCAACCACATATTGAGATTAGCCTACTGTTACATTACAAGGGAAGGGAACACATGGTGTGCTGTGTAGTAGCAACACATGACCAAGTCCCATGCATGAGCTTGTTCACTCAAGCTCCCAACCATTTCTAAGCCCAACTAAAGAAACCTATGGCGTATACAAATATGGAATGAAAACATAAGGGACAGAAAGATGGTCACCTCTATCGTAGGTGTGTTCCACGACAGTGGGGACGCGCAAGGGGCTGGACAGTGGCTACGGTACAACAAAACTCGTCCCGTCGATGTGGGAACGTCAAAAATCGTCGTACGTTGAGTACGTATCGTGCGTCAAGTATGAACGACCGAGGGGGCTGCTGGAGGTTGGTACCTCCCTCCAAAGGGTCGCCGACCTAGGGGCGGCCAGTGGTGGCTGGCCTCGCGCATGCGGTGGCACGGAAGCTTGCGCAGCAGCAGCTCGCGACTGCTGCTGTTGCATCCTTGCCGGAAGGGAGCGACGCCGCCCTGGGTCGCTGGTCGATGGCGGTCGTGAGGCACGCGGCTGCCATGCAACAGCAGTTCGTAGCAGCAGCGGTTATAGCAGCAATGGCTGCCGAGGAGGGTAAGAAGTTGAAGATGATGGTGAGGAGGGGATTAGGGGCTGTTGGCTATGGCCAAGAGGGAGTGGAAGAGGTGGTGGTGAGGATGATGGAGATGATGATGAAGAAGAGAATGAAGATGGGGTGGAGGCAGTCGGTTTAAAGTAGGGGGAGAAAGAGAGATATGTGGAGATAAGAGAGAGTAGGGGGAGTATGGGTGTTTGAAAATAGAGAGAGGGAGTATAGTGGCTGTATGGGTGTCTGAGAGAGAGAGTATGGTGAGGTATCTTTTAGGGAAAAGTGTAGAGTGTTGTGTGGGTATGGGTGATGTGACATGTAGTGTTTGGTGTTTTGTATAGTTTATTGGTGTTGTGTGTGGGTATGGGTGAAGGAAATTACATGGTGCTTGGGTTGGGTCTAAATGAGTCAGGTCGGGTCACAATTTGGTCTAAGTGAATTAAATGACTTAAATTAGTAATTTATAATCACGGATAAATAAATAGCATACGGGGGCTCAATTGGACGAGACACAAGTGGTATGTGTGTAGTTGGCTCAAAATTGTCCATGTCCATATCTTGGGTCGACAAGTTTGGATCAAAATGGAGTCTCCCATTCAAGTTGGAAGTAAATGTGACTCGGTAGGGTAAATCGAGATTGGGTCAAATATCCAAAATGTTGTACGATAAAAATGGAGCACAAGATGGTGTGTCTGAGTGGGACACAAAGGTCATGGGTGTAGAGTGTCTCGAGTAGATCATGCATGACAAGTTGGTTTGGAGAAAATGACTAGTCTTTGTTTGCAAAAACAAAAAGTTTATAACAAACTTTAAAAGAATCGTACAAAGTACAATGAATTCTGGGGAAGTATAATTTTAGGAATCTGATCAGAAGATGATCACTTTATCCCTTGGACTATGTGAACTTGAATACTAAAACCTCTAGAGAATGCAACAGCACTTTTGCAAGAACTCTCTTGATCTCTGTATGATGCTTTGGTAATGATTGGAAACTATATTTATAGAGTTATGAAAATAACTGTTTTAACAGTTATTCTGATGTGTGCGAGGTTGAACTGCGCCACTTTGGGTTGCGCCAACCTTAAATTGTGCCAACTTCCATTCAGTTACATAAACGTGTACGAACTGTATTTAGATGCGTGGCATCATATAATTGAGATGCGCATGGTCATATACAGAGTGGTGGACATGTTTTGAGAGATTAGTGGCATGTGCGCCACGTCATCCTGCTTCAGAACGTAAGTTGTCTCAACTTTATCAGTTTGCGCGAGCTTCAGTCAACGAGTCAAACTGCGCTTGATTGGGTTATGCCTAGGCGCAACTCAGTGCATAGGCATGTGGCAGTCATTTAAATGTACGAGGAGAGTTTGTTCAGATTGCGCCTAGGCGCACAACTCACAGAGTGCGCAGAACAGCTGTCAATCAAATCGTCTCGAGCATCACGCTTTGCGGGATTCGAAGAGATTTTCTTCGTTTACCGTGCTGTCAGTTGTCAGTATTATCAGGCAATAATGGCAATTATTGTCAAACGCCACGTAGGCTTTGGCGCAATGTGATTGGGCGCAGTTTAATATATGGCGTAACCTGATCAGTGGCGCAGTTTGATCCCTTAGCTTCATAATAGTGGCGCAGCTTGATCTTTTGGGGTACAACTTGATTGCTGAGTAGCAAATACATGGCGCAACTTAATTTTTAGGCTCTACAAGACCCCCTTCAAAGTTATCGAATTTTGAAATTTTACAAAACTTCGAAATACTTTGAATTATGACAATGACTGAGTCAAGTTGCGCCTATCTCGCACAGTCTATTGCAATCCGTTATGATTTTTCATACGCAACTTAGGGTGACTGTTAGGATTCTATCTTTTAGGCTCTAAATAACCCTTGTTTAATCGATTTTAACTCTTTACATTTACTTTTAATCTTCTGAGATAATACTTTGAACCCTTGCAACCCTCTTCTCCGACTATTTCCTCGACGACATGGCCCCCACGAAGACCGCCACTGACAAAGGGAAGGGCGTCGCCGCCCCTTCGACTCATGCTCCGCCGACTCGCGTGTCACAGTATGCGCCACCCTCTTCTCGACGAGAGACAACAAACCCCGCTCTGGAAGGTGATCAAAGACGAACAAATTGAACTTATGGAGGATGAAATTGATTTGTGCCCCTCTTCTTAGAGTGTTTGGCACATCACAAACTCTGCGCCACCCCTTCTTAGGGTGTGATTGCTTTATTTGAACACTGTTCTTTCTTACGAACCGTGTTCCGCATGTTGTTGCGCAACTCAGTTGTGTTGCGCAAAAAATATTGTGCAAACAATTTGTGGCACAACATACATGTAACGCAACCTGAGATGTTACACAACTTAAGTTTCGCACAACACAGTATGTTGCGTAACCCAGGTTGTCATGCAACTTAGAATGTTGTGCAACCTAATTGTTGTGCAACCCAGGATGTGGCGCAACTCAGGATGTTGCACAACTCAGGATGTTGTGCAAATTAGGATATTGTACAACCCGGGATGTTGTGCAACCTAGAATATCATGCAACTCAGGATGTTGTGCAACTTAACTATTGTGCAACCTAAGATGTTGTGGAACTTAATTGATTGGCTCTTAAAAAAGCTGCACACTCTTGTTGCTTCTAACTTTTGTTCATGTATTTCTTTGCAGTTGATCTCAGAGAAGACCCTAATGCTGAAAGATTTGCTTCAATTTTTAATGTCCTGGAGTACAAGGAGAATTTGTCTCATATCACATTCTCTCAGTACGACGGTCCTGAAGCACGAAAGACCCTCCTCATGGCCCAAGAAAACTAAACCTTGCTGAGCTTAATGAACGGGGAGTCTCTAGAAAGTCTGGATACTGTAGTCCACAAGAAACCTGCCTTTCTATTCGGGGATGCCATCAAGAAGACTTCCCAGCCCAAGACTAAAAAAGAGGGGAGAATATTCAAAAATGAAGATAAAGTCATATACCTCACAGAAATATCGAGGTCTATGGCATTTTCTCAATATGCATTTGTACCCTATCCAAGAAGAATGTCATGGGATCTGACTCCAATCCAGCAGGCAAGAGTTGGCAAAATCTGTTACAGAATAGGCCCGAAGTACAGAGACCTCTTTTACAGTACTTCTGAAAAGTATAGTACCTACTTGAGAGGTTTGAAGCCAAGTTGTATTCCTCCTGAGGATTCCTCTCTGCTCCTTCCGGTCAGAATACCCATTTTTGCGAATACATTCGCAAGAGCTGAAGTAAGATATCCAGACCGCGACATAC
Organism: Iris pallida; assembly: GCA_029216955.1. Taxonomy (NCBI): domain Eukaryota; kingdom Viridiplantae; phylum Streptophyta; class Magnoliopsida; order Asparagales; family Iridaceae; genus Iris; species Iris pallida. The sequence continues at coordinate 9,806,955 of JANAVB010021800.1, read as the reverse complement.
GAATAACATGTCTGGTTAACCCAGATATAAAGTGTTGGAGCAGCTTATCTTCTTGGATTTTGGATCAATTCAAGGACAGGCTCCTCGATCTGGGTCTCTATGATGCCATCTGGACTACAGTGTACGACATTCGCCCGAACGCTCATATGTTCCTGGCTCTAGTAGAGAGGTATAACGAAAGCACTGGAACTTTTATGACCCCCATGGAGAAATAGGATTTGCTCTCCATGAGATAGAATATCTCTCTCACATACCAATGGGCGATAATCCATAAGAAGAGTATGTGCCCACTAATGACGAATTGGATGCTATAGTGCAAGAGAATCCTCAGTTGATCACCGTCTTCCAGGAGTTATTATGTCACTACAAAATCTGCTCGCTCTACTACAAAAGTGCCACTGCAGGTACTTGTTATACCACCAAGTGGATGCCATATCTCTTCTTAGGTCATACACGGGAGGACAAGCCACTTGAAAATCAAGCCTGTGCTCCTCGTTTCTTTGAACCCTTCAGTCAGAGCGACATGCTATATTTGATAGAGAAACATAATCATAGAGATGTCAAACTGGATGAGGATTTACATCCATTCAAGCTGGCGACACCCTTCAGAGTTATCTCAGACAGGGTTACAGATCCATGTCTAAAGAGGCCCAGCTAGCAGGCTTTCTCTCTTTATGGCTGTGGCGCTTCATAGTTCCAGGAGCCAGTGCAGTCGACAGATTCCATCGAGGCGTCCTGTTTGCTGCAACACGTCATATCTTTGGATATAAGATGGATCTCTTATCGGCCATGACTTGCCGTTTGAACGCAGGATTGCGTTCTTTTGTACAAACCATGCTAAATGACAAGACGGCGAGGCAAGACTTCCCTCGTACCGAGATGGCGTACACTTATCTATTCGGATGGTTATTGCTTCACCATAATTGTCTGATGAACCCTAATATGGGAAGTGTTGGCAGAAATTTCGTCAGACGCTACTCCAGCGCTCATTGGCAATATACTGCTATTTTAGAGTCCAGATTTGCCTTGAATCGTGGATCGGGATGGAGCTTTCAGTGCGTCCAACCCCCTCATGGATATGAGAATATGCCTCCACAGCTGATGGATTTAACTGCAGAATTACTCCGCTTGAGTCCACCCATCTTTTTGTGGCTGCAGATGATACGTCCCTCTCACTTGGTCTACAGATTCGAAAAAGAGTGCTATTTGGAACCGTACTTGTCAAGTCGATTTGCACGGCAATTCAGATATGATCAGCTTCATGTGGGTAACGCCACCATTTGCTTACAAGCCAAGGGTTATCTGATCGATGGGGCTTGGACTTGGAGCTATTAAAATGCTCGGGGTACAAAAGCTATATTTTCTATGCCCTATAATCTTCCGCAAGGCCCGCGTATGTTATATACATACGCAAATTTCTATACTTCAGCCAATACATTCACTGAAAGTTTCCATCCTGCACATAGCTTTACAAGTAAGAAGAGATCAAAATAGGAGAAACACACTACTCACTCTTTTAGGGATGCAGAGGACAAAGATCCTGCAGATCTACCACTAGAAGCTTCCATTCAAAAGAACTATCTCGATGAAGTTCGGGATCCTCTGGACGTATCCTTAAAGGTGCGGAAAGAGAAATCTCCTGCCAAGGGAATGAAGAAAAGAAAAACTAAGGAGATGACGGCCCCTCCTCAACTGGATAGTAGACCTGCCTCTCCAAGGACTCCAGAGAAAAAGTGAAGGACATCTTTGGTTATAAATGAACCAATGACTACAAGAACGACTCGTTCTCAGTCGAAACAGATGCTCCTCAGCTCTTTCTCCGGAGAGAAGGAAATCACTCATTCTTCTATTCAGAAACAGGGAAGATTCACAGAAGGAGGAACGTCTACCACTCTGATCGATCTGGAGGATGATCACGCCGGAGCTGCTGAAGAACCGGTTGCATCACCACATAGAGAGGTTAGAAGAAAGTTGGTAGTTGCCGAAGAGGTACCATCTCAAGAAGGTAATATCAAGTTTATGATATACCATAATAATATATACTTTTTTTGTCAAAGATGTATATTAAATTGATTTCTTTCTTTACAGTGGCTACTTCAGCGGATGTTCAGCCATCTACCACCGTAGAACCTTCGAGATCAGAAGCTGTGATGGTACGTATTCCCGCCAATGTACTTGCTACGACGGGGATAACGGTTCCATCTCCAACTCCTAGGACTCTGGAAGCCACCTCTCCCGAGAAAAAATTACTTCCACAAGATTCTCCGAAGGCTCAAGAGCCTACTCATTCTGAAGAGGCGATGATTGAAGCCTTGGCTGATTGTGACTTTGGTGATGAATCATATGATGATGATTGGAATAACATCACTAAAGAAAAAAACTTTAGAGGATGTACCATCACCTCAGGAACTCCCAGCTGATGAAGATTCATCAACTGCTGAAGACGAGGAGAATGTGGTTATCGATAAAGAACATATCAATCCTAAGATCGATGAACCCATAATCTCTGAGAAACCTGAGATGTCTGATGTGGCAGCAGAATTAACAGATCAAAGTCCAATGACTCTGCCACTTTAGACTGAATCCGGAACAGGAAGTAGTCAAGCTACTATGTCTACAAAGACCCTGTCAAAGCTTCAGCCAGAGACAGTTAAACCTCTTGAGACTCCTCATGCTATACCCAGCTCAGGTAAATTTCTAAGCATGATTTATTTGTCGTAGCTCTTTCAGAATTGTATATTGCTAATACAAATGACATATGTAAATTGCAGAAGAACCTACAGGGACTGTAGCAGGGGAGGGAAGCTCTTCTCACATCAGCGCTCAAGATGAAGTGCCTCCACTTATTAAAACTGTAAAGACTCCAGAAAAAATAGTAGCTACCCCAAGAGCCGTGGCAACTAACAAGTTCGTGGTGCCTTCCTTCACGAAAGTTTTCTTCACTTCCTTAGAGCCTTTAGTTCATCAAGTGATGGAGAGGGAAGATGTTCCTTTTAGTACAATCAGAACTCCCTCTTCATTCTTGATCTGAGACATCCGCAGCCAAGGAGACGAGGCTCAGGCTACCTTTTTGGAACATATTTTGGATGAGCTGGAGGGCTCAATTAAAGCTTACAAGGAGTTAAAAAGAGGGGATATTGAGCAGCTAGTAAACATAGAATATGAGGCTATGGCTCGAGAAGCAGAGACTAGTAAAGCCAATTTTGAAGCATTTTTACTGGCTTTCACTAGACAATCCTCTGAACCATACATTCAAATCGCTGATGCAGCTGTTATTGCTGAGAGTCATAAGACTAAGGCTGCAGATGAATAGAAGAAGGCTGCTGATCTGGAGGCTAAAATTGCCCAGCTTCAAGCAGAACTCAAGACTGTCAAGTAGAACTTAGAACAAGAAAATCAGTTACATTAAACTGCTATTAATCAAATAGATACTTTGAAGCATCAGAAGGAGGAATTTAACCATCTACAAAATGAAGAACTAGCACGTCAAACTGCTGCTCTACAACCATTCGATCCTGAATCAGAAAGAGTTGAAGCCAGGCAGCGAGTGCTAGATTCTTATAATAAAAGAGTTCAAGTTTTGAAGAAACAAATTATAGAACTTATTACTTATCCTTCAGAACAGAATGAGCAAAGCTTGTTGTCTTTTTTATTACAATGTATCTCTTTTTTGAAATAGAAATATAATGAGAAACTTTTTTATGTGGTTCCATTACTTGTTGCATATCTTATTTTATTATAGATATAAGTAATAGAATAGAAAATATATTCAGAGGTACTAGACATGATATATTTCTTGATTTATAAAATAACAATATTTATTATATTCGCTCAGAGGTAATGTGGACGTGGCAGAATATAACATTTTGCAATACTGTTATTTTAATAGACAACTTTATCAGAGGTACTAGGGAAGTAACAAGTTGTTGATGTAGATAATCGGAATTCAGAGGTGTGAAGGACATGAATTCTTTTTATTTACAAGAAAGTAAATAAAAGACAATAAATATCAAGACTAATGAATGTATGTATGAATAGTCAGACTCTTTTAGTAGAGAGAAAGTGAATGAATGAACAGTTGCTTCGGTTTTCGAGGAGGAAACACTGAATGAATGAACAGTCATCTCGATTCTCTAGGAAGAGAATGAATGAATGAACAGTTGAACTTCTTTTAAAGAAGAAAAGTCGCATCAGTTCTCGAAGCCGATCATCTAGTCATTCTGTCTATAAATAGAACAAAACTTCTGTAGATATCGTCAACTTCTTTTCTTTCTGTACAAAATATCTTCCAAAGATTTGCTCACACTGAAGATCAAAGATATGACTAAGAAGCCTCCTGCTGAGCCTCCGGTTCTTTCTCAGAAAGAAGTGGGTGAAGGCTCGACCGTTCCTGCACCAGAGCAGGACCTGATTGCCAAGTTGGTGGGGCCTGGAAAGACTGCTGAAGAGAAAGCTGTAAGAATGGCCGCCTGTGAGTTGATAGTGTGTTCAGACAACGAGATGTTTGAGTTGCTGGCAAATCATGTACTTAATAATGAAGGATCGGGTCCTCGTCCCCGTCCTTGATATTATGTAACTCTTTCTGTTTTGAATAAAATGAGTTTTATTTATATCATTTCTCTGAATGAAGAACATTTTACTTTTATACATAAGATTTCTTAAGAAATTTGCCACGGATAGGCATCATAGCAACTCTGTCATCCATATCTGTTATTTGGTAGGCTCCATTTGAGAAAACCTTATTTACAACATATGGACCTTCCTATTTCACCTCGAACTTGCCTTTGCTCATGTGGGTCATAGTCATAGGACGTCTAACTGTAAGAACTAGTTCACCTTCCTGAAATGTTCGCACTTTGACTTTGCGATTGAAAGCTTTTGAAATACAGGCTTGATAAAGCTCGATATGTTGTTGAGCTAGTAGTCTTTTCTCATCGAGCGCCTTCAATTCTTAAAATCGGAGATGATCATTATTTTCTGTGGTAAGTTCATTAGCAATGGCGATTCTTAAGGATAGAATTTAAATTTCCAGTTGTAAGACAGCTTCACATCCATATACCAGAGAAAAAGGTGTACAACCTGTGGGATTACGGACTGTAGTACGATAAGCCCATAGACATTCTCCAAGATTCTCACTCCAATTACGTTTGTTAATAGAGACAAACTCTTTAAGGAGTTTGATGATAGTCTTGTTGAATGCTTCAGCTAGCCCATTAGCTGTAGGATTATAGGCCGTAGAAGCAACATTATTGATTCTGTTGTCATCACAGAACCTAGTAAACTTTTGACTGACAAATTATGGCCCATTATCATGGATGATTCGACGAGGTACACCAAATCTGTATATCATATGATGTTTGATGAAGTTGATGATACTACTAGTCTTCACTTCAGCTACAGGTATAGCTTCAGCCCATTTAGAGAAATAATCGGTTATAGCCAAGATGAACTGATGTTCTTTAGATGAATAAAGATTGATTAAACCAATTACATCTATGCCCCAAGCTTCGAAGGGCCATGAGGCAGCAGTCGGATGAAAAAATTTCGACGGTTGGTGAATAAAATCTTCATGAATCTGACATGCTCGGTATTTCCTTGCATAGTTAATGGCATCTGATACCATAGAGGGCCAGTAGTAGCCCATATGTCGAATATGATCCTGTAATTTGGGACCGAGCTGATGTGCTCCACAAACGTCGTCATGAGCTTCGCGTAATATCTGCTTTGCTTCATCACCATCAAGACATCTTAAGAGTAATCCATCAAAAGTCCTTCGAAAGAGAGTTTTTGTGGTATGATTATAATAGAATCAAAGCGATCGCCGACGGATACTTGTAGCTTCATTAGGATCTTCAGGTAGTATGTCATATACTGCAAAGTCGATGAAAGGTGCTCTCCAGTCTTTGCTAATGACATTGACTTCAGTTAAATTGCTATATTCAATGTTATAGTTGTTTTCAATACAAAATAAATCTCTATTATAGATAATAACCATTTGTTATCTTTTGACTGGAATTGCCAATACTGCAGCTAGGTTAGCCAAGGCATCGACTTCGATGTTACAAGCTCGACGTACATGTTCGATGAAGAACCCTTTGAACGAAGAAGCTATTCTGACTGCTGCTTCGTGGTATGGTACCAGATCTTGATATCGGACTTCGTATGTGCCTCTAACCTGATTAACAATCAGCTTAGAATCTCCATATACTTCGAGATATTCAATATCCAGTTGTTTGGCTAATTGGAGTCCAATGAGCAAAGCATTGTATTCTGTAATATTGTTGGAGCACGACTCATCTAAGGAATAAGCCCTCTGGATAGTTAATCCATCTGGTGAAATGAGAATAATTCCCACTCCAGCAATAAGGGTACCTCTTGGTCTAATTCTATATGCTCCATCGAAGAACAAACGCCAAGTAGAAAATTCTTCTGAGATCATATTTGATTCCAATGTCTCGTCTGGAATCTCATCATAGAGTTTAGATGTTTCAAGAACAGGATAAGCTGCTAAGAAATCAGCTAGTGCTTGGCCTTTCACAGACTTTTGTGGAACATAGAACATATCATATTGTGCTAATAATATGGCCCATGTAGCAAGCCTAAAGTTGAGTGTGCTGGGCTTCTTCATTAAGATCCGAAGAGGATTGACTCGGGACATAACATGAATAGTTTGGCCAATAATGTAATGTCTTATCTTTTGAACATCGAATAATAAGGCTAAGCATTCTTTCTCTACCGGACTAAAACGATGTTCAGCTCCAATCATCGTCCGACTAAGGTAGTAGATGGCATGTTCATGACCTTCTTTGTTCTTCTGAGCTAGCAATGCTCCCAATGAATGGTCCATCGCTCGGACATACATCAAGAAGGGTATTCCTGAGATCGGTGGCACAAGGACTGGTGGATTCATCAAATACCGCTTTATGTCAACGAATGCTCGTTGACATTCTTCAGTCAAATGAAAGATACACCTTTTTTCATTAGTTGAGTAAATGGTCTGCAATGTCCAAATAAATTCAAAATAAACCTCCTGATGTACGCAAGTCGACCTTGAAATCCTCGTAGCTCTTTTAGGTTGCGTGGAGGACACATTTCTTGAATGGCTTTGATCTTCTCGGGATCAACGTATATACCTTTAGAGGTAATGACAAATCCAAGAAATTTCCCACTAGAGATACCCAAGAAAGACTTGGTAGGGTTCATTTTGATTTGATGCTGGCGCATTAGATTGAAAATAGTTCTTAAATCTTGGATGTGATCTTCCTTTACACGACTTTTAACAGCAATATCATCAACATAGCATTCGACAGTCTTTCGTAAATGATCTCGAAAGATAGTACTTACAGCCCGCTGATAAGTTGTACCTACATTCTTAAGACCGAAAGGCATGACTGTATAACAGTATACTCCACAAGGAGTGCAGAATGAAGTATGTTTTTCATCTTCAGGATTCATCCGGATTTGATTATATCCAAAAAATCCATCCATAAAAGTGACTCGCTCGAATCCACAAGTATTATCGATCATGACATCGATAATTGGGAGAGGGAATTCATTTTTAGGACAAGCGTCATTGAGATCCCGAAAGTCTATGCATACCCAAACCTTTTCGGTCTTTTTCAAAACCGGTACAACGTTGACTACCCAGTCAGGATGTTACTTTTCTCTGATAAAATTACAAGCGATAAGCTTTTTGACTTTATCATCAATCGCATCCATCATCTCAGGCTTGAATCTCCGTTGCTGTTGTTTGACTGGTTTAGCATTAGACAAAATGTTAAGTTTATGAGTTGCGACCTGAGGGTCTAAACCTGACATATTTTTATAACTCCAGACGAAGACATCGATATATTCACGAATAAGGTGAATTAGTTCTTGTTTATCATCTTCTGGGAGATTTTTGCTAATGAAGATTGGTCGTGGTACATCTTTTTCTCCAACATCGATCTAAATTAGTTGATCCTCAGTAGGTGGTTTTCGTTGTTCAAAACAGAATTCCCACTGAGTATCCATCCTTTGATTCCAAGGATCTGCTTTAGGAGCTTCTTCAATATCATCTTCGTCATCTTCTGAGAACTCGGCAGACACCATGTTAGAAGATACTGTTACCAGATGGACATGACCAATACTGGTATCAGAATCCCATGAGATAGAATCAGAAGAGTTAGATCGTTCTTCTTTATCGAATTCGTAAGCTCCTGGAGTCGGATATGGTGAAGTATAACCTAATCCTCGCTTCATTTTACTGTAATATTGTTGTGATTTTCCTCTTGGAACAGAAATACGAATAGGAGTTCGCCTTCCTTTACCGCTATTGAGACCAGTTCTGAAATCATAGCCTATTTTACGGATGATTGCCTTGGATTGAGGACTATAGCAACGTAATTGTAGCCTTCCTGTATCATCCTTATTATCGTTGTCGGGCATGATTTTTTGTTCTTCTCTTTTATTAAAAAGTACAGGTGTTTCGCCTTTCTTTCGAGAAGGTACTAAGAAGAACGATTTTTGTATTGAATCCAGTGATACCATATTTTGGAGAGATGATACGACTCCTATTGTAAGTGGCTTAAAGCTATCTAACATATCTAAATAACATTGAGTATAATAAGAGACATCAATATACTACAAAGGAGATGCTTTATTGATCTTTACATCATCATTTACAACAAGACTTTTAGCCTTAACAGGCTTAGTCAGATTGATAACCAGAGGGAGAGAAGAAGAATGAGAAGGATGAGGGGGCTTTTTACGACGAAGGTCGATTACAAGTGGCTCAGAAGAGGTGAGATCCCTTTGTTCCTGACTAACACCAGGAGGCTGCTTCTTGCGAGAAGGAAGGTAGATAGTCAATGGTTTGGAAGACTGAGGATAGGAAGTACGCCCTTTGACAGGGATTACCAGAGTATAATTCGGCACGCCTTTCTGTTCTTCATCAGTATCCATTACCAATACTACCTTCATGAATTCCTCTTTGTACATGTGAGAGTCGTTATAGTATGCTTCAACCCCCTCGAAAGGATTTAGGTCTGCAACTTCTTTATGTACTTCTCCATTACCATCCACATATTTGAAATATTGATGAAGAGTAGAAGGTACAATGTTGTGTTTGTGGAGGAATGGCCTTCCCAGCAAAGCATTGTATGATCCATGATTATCAATCACATAGAAAGTCACCTTTGTACGAAGATTGCCGATTTGGAGTTTTAGGCGTAACTTCCCCAAAGGTTTACTTCTTCCTTGATTGAACCCCGAGATGGTAGTGATAGTTGTAGAAAGGTTGTGCACTGTGATCTTCAAGGCATCCAGCAAAGACTTCAGCATAGTACTAAGAGCATACCATGGGTCAATCAGAATGCGATTCGACTTTCATGGTGTCCACATATCTTGTGAAGTAGAGAGGACGATCATGATGATTGTCTTCTAACAACATGTCATTCTGTGTAAAAGTGATGTTGGGTATTAGTTCAAATACACTATGACAATGTGTACAGCTGACAGGCTCCTTTTTAGGCTTCTTGAGGAGAGTGAGACAAGTATCGGCCTGCATCAAAGCTTCACTTAACGTTTCTCGAGTTTCTTTTGAAAAACGTATGAGTTCGAAGATTGACAATCTTGCTGGAGTGTTAGCCAATTGAGCTAGTATATCAAAATTATATGGCTTCTCTAGTCCAAGAGATGAGGACTTCTTCAATGCTTTGTCAATGCGGACAGGTTATTTTTTCTTGTCTGCTGATGTCAGTTTGGAAGGAATTGGTTCCACCACTGGTGAGAATGTAGATGGTATATTCTTAGTAGGGGAAGATGAAGCAGGAGGAACATCAGGAGATGGGGCAGGATTCTTTTGATTTTCGGGATACTCTCGAAGATAATATTTACCAGATCTGGTGCCGATTAGAATTTCTTCTTCTGCTACCTGTTCAAAGGATACCATGTTGCAGCTCTTGGATTTAGTTTTAGAGTGCTTCTTTTGATTGGAAGAAGAAGGCATTTCAAAGTCTACTACCAGATCTGGATGAATCTACATAATTTCTCCTTTATCAGTGGATAAGGGAACAAGACCTTCATATTCGAGAGGTGGGAGATTCATGATCTCGAGAGTAGCCCTCAAAATGGGGACAACACCATCTTGTACTAGTTGTGGTAGGAAGTCACCAAACTACACAGAAACGACATTGGCCGTCATAGTCTTCTCATCATATTGAAGAGTAACTGCTCCAAAGTTGACCATCTCCTAGATTTTGCCTTTGAGCACGTAGCATGCTCGGGTTAGATGCCCTATAAATCTATAATAAACACAATATTTAGGGTGGTCAGTCTTACCTACTTCTTCTGGTCATTGTAGGAGCGTAAAAAGTGCTTCAAAGAAAGAGTCATCCCATTCATAAGTGATCGGTTTTTACGCCAAGCAGAGCGGGTAATCTCTTTTACGCCCAAGACTAGGCTAATCAATTTACGCCTAAGCAGGCTGATCATTTTATGCTTGGGTCTACACCTGTGATTTTACGCCAAGGACAGAGCAGCCTATTTTACGCTGGACAAAGCTGTCAAATCTAGCATTTAATACAAATTCTGACATAAAGATATTAATGATGGCATTTACCACAGAATTCAATGGAATTTGTCTTATACAAAGACCATTGTTGTCGTTTATGGGGATCGAGCTACTTTACGCTCACTGTATGGTTTCTTTTACGCACGGAGTTTTACATGAGTTCTTATGCTCATAAAATAATGTGTGCGTAAAGTCTATTTGAGCCATTTTATGCTCAAGGTTATTCAACAACCACTTTACGCGGAAAACCTATGACAGAGCTATGTAACGCTCATCTTACTGCTTTACGCCCAGAGGATGTTGGAGCTATTTTTACGTCCTATTCTTTCTGGCCAGTTTGGAACGTGGTTTGCCTACATGGCCTTCATGCCACATATTTCGAAGAACGTGTGTATATGTATCTTATTCTTACTGAAATGATGGGACGCGTGTCAACGTATGTAAAGGATGACTCTGATCATGGGTGACAGTTGTTAGCGTAAAGATAGACTTTGATGCTCTTTTACGCACAGAAGCCCAGTCTATAAATAGACTCATTTTTCTCAGAACGAGAGAGGGAGAGAACATGAGAGAATAGAGAGATCAGGACTTCGAGATTTTGATTCTCCAGAGCATTTTTCTTCAACTTTTTTTTCAGAACAGAGTGAAGCAAAGCAGGAAAGCATTCGGCCTCGCCATCAGTGCCCAAGTGCGTCGATACCTTTCTGGTGACTTAGTTCTTCCAAGTTGTTCTACTTCAAGCAGTGATCTTCATCATCATCACATGGTCCAAGGAACAAAGTGATCATTTACGAATCAGACTTCCATAGCAATACTTTTTTAGAATCAAATTTGTACTTCTTGTACTTTTTCTCGTTTTATTTTCAAAATCCAACCTTTTGTTTGGCAATTTTGTTAAGTGAAACAAAATGGCGACTCTGCTGGGGACTACTTTCTCCTCCGACGAGGAAGTGATTGCTCAATATAATGATGTTTCGGTCGGTTCGACCAAGAAGACTCTGGTTGTGCACTTCGACCAGACTGCCTATGAAGAAATGCTCCGAACTGGGGGTGGTTCTCGCCATTCCAATGTTCAAAAGTCTCGCAAAGCACGAAAAGTTTGGATTCCCAAATCCAAAGTGGTTTTTGATCTCTCTGTTGTTTCTGATGACAAGGGAATTCTTCCCACTCCTGTCGCAGGGGCTCCCGTTCGTAACGAGGCAATCCTTACTTCAGAGTTGCACTCAAAGTGTGATGATTTATCTCTCGTTTGTAACGGTGAAGATAATCAGGTTTCACGCCCACTGCGTAAGAATCAAGTTTTACGCTCCGTGGGTAAGAACCACATTTTACGCTCAAAGCATAAGAATGAGTCTCCCATTTGTAATGTGGCAGATTCTAATGTTTCTGAGTGTAAGAATCAGTCTCCCGTCAGTAACGTGGTTGGCCCACACAAATTACGCTCCTCGCGTAAAACAAAATCTCCCGTCCGTGACGTGGTAGATAATCAATTTTTATGTTTTATGCGTAAAGGTAAGTCTCCTGTCTGTGACAGTGTAGATAAAATTCACAACAATATTTGCACATCTAATGTGAATGTACCTAAACACATACAGCGTAAAAATGTTATTGGAAAAACTTCTGTCCTACACCAACAACCTTCTTATACTGCTTTACACAAAGTACCAAACTTGCAAATCACGCGCCATGAAAATGGAGTCCTTCGTGCTAAATCTCAAGATTTACGTACACAACTCCAAACGCGTAAAAATGTACAGTTTGGTTCTACGAATGAAGCCAGTAATCTTTTTTATACACAAGAGACTAAACGTTTTTCTACCCCAAATGTAATAAAGAAGAATATTCCCTCCACTCCTTCTGACTTACGTGAATTGCTAATTCAAAAGCGTAAGAATTCACAATCTCCGGTGACGTTCCCCCAAGAAAAACATCATTGTGAATATCATCAAGTTGTGATCAATTGTTGTTGTTCAGCTTCAAAACGGTCAGTTTTTGATCGACTGAGTTTTTCGCTTCAGCCTCAAGCTGAAGACCAAGAAGATGAGCTGTCATATGCATCAGTCAACATGGCATCTCATACTAACAGAGGACGACGACCGAGACGGAACATGTCCCAAACTCCAGGTCAACAACAGTTCAACAGACTTCTTGATTCCTTTGAAGGAGCATATCTGAATACTCGATCAAGAAGACAAAGACAATTGCAGACTTCTGATTCAGAAGCTGGGGGTACTCAATCTTTTGAGTCGGATACCGATAGTTTGGATTCATACTTCTATACTAATCCCTCTATATCTTCAAGAGAGGTTGAATCCTACGCTGTTGGAGATGAACCAGAGACATCATCTGCTAATATGGAACAACGTCTCACTGCCATGGAGCAATCATTGAAAGACATGCTCAACATAGTGCAGAGCATGCATCAGATAATTTTGAATCAGCAAACTGCTCAACCCACAGTAATAACTCCGACACCAGTAGCAGCACAAACTTAAGATAGTCAAGGGGCTGATATACCTTCGAATATTCAAGAGCCTGCTGTTAATCAAAATTTTGTATCTCCAGATCCCATCATTCCAGAAGATGTACCACCTCCAATGGGGGTTACGGTACATCCAACAACTATTCAATCAAATGTGCTTCCTCAAACTAGTGAAGCCATTCAAGCAGTGCGTGAACTCAAAGCACAGTTTGATGTTTTGAGGCACAAAGATCAGCTCCAGAGGTTAGGGATTAAGCAACCTTATCCTCCTCATTGGAATGATGTACCCTTCCCTCCGAAGTTCAAGCCACAATCCATGGTTTTATTCGATGGAAAAGCATCTCCAGTCAATATATCAATTACTTTGATATTATGACTGTACACTTGCAGAAAAATGATGCTCTCCTCACTCGAGTGTTCATAGGGTGCTTGACGGATTCAGCTTATGACTGGTATCGTAGCTTACCCAATAACTCTATTTTGTCTTTTGACGAATTCAAGGCAATGTTTCTCTCCCGCTTCTATGAAGGAGGTATGGACATGAACATGTCCTCCTTAATAGAAATAAAACAAAAGGAGAAAGAAGATACTCGGACGTTCATTGAACGTTTTCGACAGGCTACTCTAAAGATGCCTCCTGGTATGCCAGATTCAGCGTTGATCGATACATGCAAGATGAATCTGCGACCATCAATTGCTGTCTTTACAGGTTCCCAATTCATAGATTGGGCTTCATTTATCATAGCAGTAGTTTCTGCTGAGACCAATGGTAGGTTGGCTCGGGAACATGAGATGATTTTCGCTTCAGAAGATAAAGGAAAGAAAAGTAATCCTGGTAATAATCCTGGCAATCGTAACGTGAAAGGAAAAGATACTCTTATGTTCAATCTTTCCAAGAACAAAACGACATCGAACAATCAAGAGTCTTCAAGGCCAAAGGAAGAGTATTCTTTTGACAAAAGTGATATCCCAGGGATATTTCAGTGTCTGGTGAAAAGTGGTAAACTTCAGAATCCGGAGCCTAAAAGGCCCAATGAGGTGAATCTGACTGACAATCCCAAATATTGTATCTATCATAGATACATTAATCATCCTACCAGTGCTTCGATGTCTTGAAAAAAAGATCCAAGACCTGATAAATGGTGGCGCTATCGCTTTAACCAATGATGACCATACGGTTACAACCAACATGGTCTCTCTTCAGTTTGGAGATTTTCCTCCACAGCAAGTCCCAGATGGAATTATCCCAATTTCGAAGGCGACGATGAAGATCGTGAATATCCCGCCTCCCAGGGGAGAAAATATAGGATTGTTACCGCTCATATTGAAGAATGGTGAAATTATGTGGGTACATCCTGACTTAATACCTGAGTTGGATAATGAAGGTAAAACTTTAAAATCCAAGAAAGGTAAGAAAGTCAAAACCTGTAACATGATTTCTCATGTTATTATAAATCCTGATGACTTGGATCACCTATGGGATGGCCTTCTCCTAGAAGGTAGACTGAAAGGGCTAAAACTTTGTCCTCCAAGTCTAGCTCCTCCTACCAAGCTCAAGCTTACTCATCAGCAGTGGCTAGCCATAAATAGTGTTCCTTTATACCGGGCACAACAAGTCTTTGCTGCTTATGAAAAAGCTCCAACAGGGATTTCTCCTCGTATCCCGAATCCTTCTCCTCCCTTAACTACAGAGACGTCTATGCTTCATTCTCTTGTAGTTGTAGAGGTTTCTTCCTCTTTCTGTGCTGAAATACCTGCCCAAAGTTCACTGCCTATCCACTTGTATAGTTAGCAATCTGTCCTTCTCATGAGGAAGATGGGTTACGACTTTCAAAAGGCAGAAGGTTTTAATTATGATAAAGGAATACGTCTTCCTTTACAAATTCAAAATCAGAATTCCACTGCTGGATTGGGTTCTGAAGAAAAAACTTTTATTGGTACAAGATCTGGAAAAGAGTACCATAAAGACTATGAGGGATCCTCCAAAGAAGCAGAAGATGTAGTGGAAACTCTACCAGTTCAATCTTCTCCTGTTCCTATTAAACCATCTGTGGTTGAAAAGGGGAAACAGAAGGCAGTACGCTTTGATATCCCATTGAAGCCTGCTTCCAATCAGGGGGTGGTGATGAAGCCTTACAAATTTGACATTCTAGCTCAGTTAGCCAATACTCCAGCTAGACTTTCTATATTTGAACTGCTTCGCCTTTCCAGAGAAAGCAGAGAGACTTTGAGCGAAGCTTTACTTCAAGCAGATTCATGCTTGGCACAACTCAAGACTCCTGATAATATACCAGTGTCATGTCCGCAATGCCATAGTATGATGGAAGCAATTCCCAATATCACCTTTACACAAGAGGATATGCTATTGAAACACAACAAGCATGATAGGCCTCTGTGTTACACTGGATATATCGGATCCACCAAAATTGACAAGATTTACATCGATCCTGGGTCTTCAATTAGTATAATTCTTCAGAGTATGTTAAGACCCCTGAGGATCCCTACTAGTGAGCTGACTTACACTAGTACTACGATAGTCGGTTTTAATTCTGGTAAGAGCAAACCACTGGGGAAGATTCGTCTGCAGATTCAGATTGGTGATCTTCGAACTATGGTAACTTTCTATGTTACCAACTCGGATGTATCCTACAATATTCTTCTTGAAAGACCGTGGATTCATGAGCACAATATTGTGCCTTCAACTCTTCACCAGTGTTTTAAATATGTGGACTCCCAAGGAGTTGTGAAGACTGAGTTTGCTGATATTAATCCATTCAAAGGTGTTGAAGCCTACTTCTCTGATTCAAGGCTTTATAAACAAGAGCATGTGAAAGATATATCAGACATGGCTGAAGATCAATTACCCTCTGAGGATCACTCTATTAATGAAGATCCGCTAGAGGAGCAACCTTTGAAGATCATAGTCAAGGGATGAATCCAATCCCAACCTGTCAATGATCAACCTTTGATGATTAAGGTTAAAGGAAGAACTCAAACTTCATTTGAGGAATCAATAAATATTTCTGCCAAAAGCCAAGTTCAACCTTTTTTGATCAAGGTCAAAGGACGTACTTCTTGTACGAATAATCCGGAATTACCATTGATTATCAATCTTGGCAAATCTACGCAGAAGACGGATGATGGTCCACTGTTGATTAATCCGAAGCGTAGCAATCAGACTGTAAATGATGTAAATATTGATCATTCTGTACTTTTTGATATCAATAAAGATTTCCTGTTCGAGTATATGGCTGTCAAGTTTATTGAGAGAATGACTTTATCTTCTGATAATCAAAGTCCTCAATATAAAGACAACATAGAACCGGAAGAAACTTTATACATTGATCATAAGGAGAATTCTTTCCCTCCTTATACAGATGTTGGACCGTATGCTCAAAGGTTCCTAACATCTTCTCCTTATCTTCTACCTGTGGCCGCTTCATCACAAGCTTGCGTAACTTTTAGACGTCATGAAGAATCTTATTTCGTGGTTCCGTCTGATAAGAAAAACAAGCGCCAAATTGTGTTTGGCCTGGCTAGAAATATCCCTGTTGCTCAACAGATGAGCTGAAGGATAAAGACAAAGGAAGAATCCGAATTGATAAATACAGTCAGCAATCTATCAAGATCATCCAGAACATGGGGTATGATTTCAAGACTATGCAAGGTCTCAATCAGGGCAAGGGCAGACGATTACCATTATGTGATGATCTGTTTTACCAAAAGACTCATCGTGGGTTGGGATATGACCCATCCCACATGTTTTATGATGATATACAAGAAGAATTCTCTTCCAGCTCTTCACAATCATCAGATTCAGAGGAACTTCAATCTAAAGATGAACCTGGACAAGTACTCTCAGTCAATATGGTTCAAGTCGATAATGAATCAGAGCCATTTGAGAATGATCCTTAGGCTCAATAGATGGATACTCAATGGGAACTTCGTTTTGAACAACGACAGCCACCTACAGAAGATGAGGTTATTCAGATTGATGTTGGAGATGGAGTTACGTCCAAACCAATATTCATCAGTAAGAATCTTTCTGAAGATGAAAAGGAAGAGCTGATAAAACTTATAAAAGATTACATTGACATCTTTGCATGGAGTTATGAAGATATGCCAGGACTAGATCCTACAGTTGCTACCCATAAACTCAACATTTTGCCTAATGTCAAGCCTGTAAAACAACAGCAACGACGCTTTAGACCAGATATGATGGATGCAATTGAAGCAGAAGTCAAAAAGCTGATTACGTGTGGCTTTGTTCGTGAAGGACAACACCCATATTGGGTGGCCAATATTGTTCCTGTAATGAAGAAGAACAGAAAAGTCCAAGTTTGTATAGATTACCGAGATCTTAATACAGCTTGTCCAAAGGACGAATTTCCACTTCCAATTACTGATATCATGATAGACAATACATGTGGTTTTGAACGCATGTCTTTTATGGACGGATTCTCAGGATACAATCAGATCAAGATGCATCCAGAAGATGAAAAGCATACCGCTTTTCGTATACCTTTTGGGGTCTACTGCTATACAGTTATGCCATTTGGTCTTAAAAATGCCGGTGCCACATATCAACGGGCTATGAGCAATATCTTTTAAGAACATCTACGGAAGATAGTTGAATGCTATGTAGATGACATTGCTAGTAAAAGTCGGTCAAAGAATGATCACATTCAGGACTTGAAGACAGTATTTGAATTGATGCGCCAACATCAATTGAAAATGAACCCTACTAAGTCTTTCTTAGGGGTTTCTAGTGGCAAGTTTCTAGGATTTGTCATTACCTCTCAAGGTATCCATGTTGATCCTGATAAGATTAAAGTAATTCTTGAAATACGTCCTCCTCGTAATCTGAAAGAACTCCGTGGCTTTCAAGGCCATATTGCTTATATCAGAAGATTCATATCTAATCTTTCTGGGAGATGTCAACCTTTCTCCCGTCTATTAAAGAAAGGGGTATCTTTCGTCTGGGATGAAGCGTGTCAAAAAGCCTTCAATGACATTAAGCAATATCTTACAAACCCACATGTTCTGGTACCTCCGGTGGTAGAAAGACCATTTTTGCTATATGTTCGAGCTTTAGATCATTCACTTGGCGCTCTTCTGGCACAGAAAAGTGATATGGGTCATAAACAAGCAATATATTATCTGAGCAGAATGATGCTCGAAGCTGAACACAGATATACTCCTGTAGAAAAGGAATGTCTAGCTTTGGTTTTTGTCGTCCAAAAGACAAGACATTATGTCACCGGACAGACTATTCATGTCATCTCCAGAATAAATTCCATTCGGGTATTGATGAGGAAACCGAGCATTCTTAATTCCAGGTTAGCTACCTGGGCGATGTTGCTCACTCCTTATGTTATGATTTATGTGCCTCAAAAATCAGTGAAGGGCCAAGCGTTAGCTGATTTCTTAGCTGCTCATCCTATACCTAAAACTTCGAAGTTATATGAAGACATTCCAGACGAAGTAGTGGATTGTAACATGACTTTGAAGAATGATATATGGCAATTATATTTTGATGGAGCATCACGAGTGGGACCTAAAGGCAATATTGTCTCTGGAGTAGGAATTGTCTTGGTTTCTCCTGACAAAATGGTCATATACCGTGTCTATTCTCTTAATGAGCCATGCTCTAACAATGTAGCAGAATATAATGCTCTATTGATTGGTTTCCAAGTAGCAAAATAATTGGATATTGAATTCTTAGAGGCTTATGGAGATTCTTAATTGATCATTAATCAAGTTAGAGGGACTTATGAAGTCAGAAATCCTGATCTCATCCCCTATCATCAAGTGGTAGTCGAGTTGGTCCTATCATTCAAAGGATTCTTTATTAAATTTGTACCACACTCTCAGAATGTGGAGGCTGACGCTCTTGCCAGCTTAGCTGCAGACTTGGCTGTCCCAATCCGAAGGCAAAATACAATTACTTTGTTAGACCGAGACTTGTTCTGTGTGAAGAGTAATCTGCATATTGAACAAAGTTATACTATAGAGTCAAGTTCCCAGCAGAAAGATTGGAGAACTCCATTCATTGATTATGCAGTTCATGGAATTTTGCCTGAAGATCCTAAAGAAGATGCATCAATTAAGAGACGATCATTTCGATTCTATTATGATTCGTCTTTACATATGCTATATCGTCGTTCATATGACGGACTCTTGCTGTGCTGTCTCTCAGAAAGTGAAGCCAAACAAATACTGCGTGAGACTCATGATGGTGTCTGTGGTGCTCATCAACCGGGTCCAAAGTTGCAAGACCGCATTCGAAGAATGGGGTATTATTGGCCTTCTATGATAGCAGATGCTGTAGACTTTGCCAGAAGATGTAAAGCATGTCAAATTCATGTTGATTTTATTCATCAACCATCTAAATTTCTACATCCTACAGCAGCCTCTTGGCCCTTCGAAGCTTGGGGTATGGATGTCATTGGTCCTATTAACCCTCCTTCTGTCAAAGGACATCGGTTCATACTAGCTATAACCGATTACTTTTCGAAGTGGGCAGAAGCAGTCCCCCTTACGGAAGTGAAAACGTCTAATATGATCAGTTTCATCAAGCACCATGTCATTTATCGTTTCGGGATTCCTCGATGGATAATTCATGACAATGGTCCACAATTTGCCAGTCAAGCATTTTATCGATTCTGTGACAAGAATCGAATTCAGAATTTGGCTTCTACGGCTTATAATCCAGCTGCTAACGGTTTAGCTGAAGCTTTCAATAAGACGATCATCAAACTTCTCAAAAAGTTTGTTTCTTCCAATAAATGTGATTGGAATGAGAAACTTGGAGAATATTTATGGGCTTATCGAACAACAGTCCGGACTCCTACTGGTTTTACACTATTCTCATTGGTTTACGGATGCGAAGCTGTTCTCCCATTGGAAATTCAGATCCCTTCTCTATGAATAGCCATTGCTAATGAGTTAACTACGGAGAATAATGATCGCTTACGACTCCAAGAACTTGAAGGATTGGATGAGAAGTGTCTTCAAGCACAATAACACATTGAACTGTACCAAGCCCGCATATCTCAAACTTTTAATCGTAAAGTTAAGGAGAGGGTATTCAAAGTTGGCGAGCTCGTATTAGCTGTTCGGAGACCGATGGTAATGACTCATAAAAGTAAAGGAAAATTCCAAGCAAAATGGGAAGGCCCTTATAATATTGAGTCCGTATTTTCCAATGGCGCCTATCGATTATCAAAGCCCAATGGAGATCTGCTCATGATGCCAATCAATGGCAAATTTCTTAAGAAATACTATGTATAAAAAATAAAGAGGAGGACAGAATGGAAATAAAGTTTCCTTTATTACTATTTTTGTTCAAAACAGAAGATTAAGGACGAGGGCCACTCCCTTCGTTATTGAATACATAGTCGGCCAATGCATAGAAGGCATCATTTCTTGAACTCATAAAAAATTTGCAGACAGCCAACCTCGACGCTTCTTCTTCAGGAGTTTTCCCTGGCTCTACTAAAAAAGCAAGGATGTCTTCTGGTGGCTTGGGCGCAGAAGAGCTTCCACCTATTTTGGTTGAGCCTGATGAGCCTGATACAGGGGCTCAACAGGGAACGTCTCAATGATGCCCTCGATTTTTTGGGGGACTTCATTCTTTTGCTGTATATCTTCGAAAGACATTTCCAATAGAGAAGTAGAAATAAGAATGGAATGATTACAGAGAATTCTCACCTATTTATAGAGGAGAATTATTAATGAACTAGTTTCTGAAGTGGAGAAACGACTTTTTATTTCCGAAAAGACTCGTCCGTTCATGTTACCAAGTTCATCCATTAAGGAATTGAATCGTCCTTTCTGTTCCCAAGAAATACGCTGATTCATCCACTGTCTTGCATATATGCTCACAATATCTGTCTTCTTATTCCCCAGCTACCAAGGTTTGGTTAAGCTGACTTCTTGTTTCCAGGGAAAGGGATTTTATATCTTCTATATCAATTGATTAGAAAGTGGGATTCGCTATTTCTCATGTTTCCATGACCTTTGAATAAATATTAAATCTACTTTCTTTTCCTATCTATCACTTCTATTTGACCTCTGTATAGATATTAATCTAATTTTCTTTTGAGTTCATATATGCTATTATGTCCATATTACCTCTGATAGTATCATATACTCAAAAACAGAAAATAAGATTTCATTTATCTATTATGTCCATATTACATCCAGATAGATATAAATCATTGATCATAGAAGAATCATCATTTTCATTCCCATATCATCAAAAAGTCTATTACATTTCTTAGACTTTCTTACAAGTTACAATGGAAATCTTTTACATTCTTGAATTTTCATTCTATACACCAACGATAACCTAATAGAGATCTATTTCTTCTTTGATCCTCTTTGACGGGTTCGTTGTTGGTGGCAGTTCCTGACTGTCTGAGCCCCAGTGGCAATCAGAACAGCAGGAATCAAACTCTGGTCTTCTCTCCCAGACGAGAGGAGAACCCCAGAGTATGGCAGCCCAAAGGCGTGTTGCTGCCAATACAATTGGTGGATTAGTGGCGGCACCTCAAAGGAGATAGGAACGTATCCAGCATTGGGATACGATTCCTAGTTCTGTCGTGAAAGGAACTCTACTACCCGATTTTTCGGGGTAGAGTTGACTCCACCATCCAACTCTCCGTGTATAAAGGCTCTTCCTACCAACAGAGGAAGACCCTTCGATCTCACGAAGAGTTCTGAGTTGTCTGATTTGCACGTCAAAAGCGCATGAGCTCCCTGATGTTGATGTCAGAAGAACGCTCCTCACAGCGTCAAAATCGCCAATGCCAGTTCTGGAAAAGCTACTCAGCCAAACTTCTGCAGAAAACAACAAATAAGAAGTATTTTAAAACAGAAGTATTATCAGATGCGTATTAAACGCTAACTAAAAATAAATCACAAGGCTTTTACGCCAGTGATTCAGCAATGCATTTTTACGCCAGTGCTTCAGCAAGGCTTTTACACCAGTGATTCAGCAAGGCATTTTTACGCCAGTGCTTCAGCAAGGCTTTTTTAACAAGGCTTTTACGCCAGCAATCAGCAAGGCTTTTACGCCGGTGATTCAGCTAGATTTTTCACGCCAGTGCTTCAGCAAGGCTTTTACGCCAGTGCTTCAGCAAGTTTTCTTTTTTACGCTCGTCAAGAATTTACGCTCATGAATAGATGTTTTCAAAAAAAAAAAATTTCGAAGACAGATATTTGCTTACGATCGGACTTACCACTTAAGTTGAATGGTTTGGCTCTAATAGTGGTTGAATCCACGTCTAAAGACTGGGCATACAAAAGAACGCTGTGGGAAAGCTCCGCCATTGTCATTTGTTGGAGAACAACATCACAGAAAGTTATCTTCAGAGGAATGAGTACGAGAATATATGAAACATTTTCGGCTATTTATAAAGGCTGAAGAACTGTTGGGATGAGTTTATTTCGGGGGAAGATCCTATTTAAAGGCTCTCGTAACCACAAGACAGACGCCACGTGTCGGTTTGTTTCTTGGGAATGAACAACCATAGAAATAGTCAAAATAAGTGTTGAATAGTTCTATCTACCAACAGATGAGATTAACATCAAGATTTTATTTATAAAGGGGGGAGTGGACCCCTACATATAAGAGAGTCGCAATACACGGAATATTATTTTCTTTCTCCTTCGTTGGGTTGACGAAGGGAGGCACCCAATTCGCGCATGTTGCGAATCCCAGAGCGACGCATCAGATTTAAAAACGCTTTTGCATCTCCTGAGCCTTCGTATGCAGTTGGAGGACCACCATCAATGCGATTAAAGACGGCAGGAGTTACTCCAAAACACTCTAAAAAGTTGCACGCTCGCTCGAAGTCAAGCCTGGAGCTCGAAGCCTCTTTGTTGGTAATCTCGTTCTTCGGCGCCATGACAAAACGAGGATGAATGTCAAGAATAAAGAATTTATCCTTATTTATACAAATCAAAACAACTCTTCACATTCCTCGTTGGAAACTGTTCACTCGGAAAGATAAAGAGACGTTCGAAAGTTTCGAGAAAGAAATTTATTGTGGCGGTCAAGTGTTGACCGACATTATTTTTTTGGAAAATTATGCCGACTGTTGGACATCCCTGCTTTTACGCGGATGGCTGTTGCGTATCCCAAATTTTACGCTGGCAGATCAAATCTCAACTTTTACGCTTCTGTTCAAAGTGTTTCAAATGTTGGAGATATTTGAAAACTTTGAAGGGGGTCTTGCAGGAGCGTAAAAAGTGCTTCAAAGAAAGAGTCATCCCATTCATAAGTGATCGGTTTTTACGCCAAGCAGAGCGGGTAATCTCTTTTACGCCCAAGACTAGGCTAATCAATTTACGCCTAAGCAGGCTGATCATTTTATGCTTGGGTCTACACCTGTGATTTTACGCCAAGGACAGAGCAGCCTATTTTACGCTGGACAAAGCTGTCAAATCTAGCATTTAATAGAAATTCTGACATGAAGATATTAATGATGGCATTTACCACAGAATTCAATGGAATTTGTCTTATACAAAGACCATTGTTGTCGTTTATGGAGATCGAGCTACTTTACGCTCACTGTATGATTTCTTTTACGCACGAAGTTTTACATGAGTTCTTACGCTCATAAAATAATGTGTGCGTAAAGTCTATTTGAGCCATTTTACGCTTAAGGTTATTCAATAACCACTTTACGAGGGAAACCTATGACAGATCTATTTTACGCTCATCTTACTGCTTTACGCCCAGAGGATGTTGGAGCTATTTTTACGCCCTATTCTTTCTGGCCAGTTTGGAACGTGGTTTGCCTACATGGCCTTCATACCACATATTTCGAAGAACGTGTGTACATGTATCCTATTCTTACTGAAATGATGGGACGCGTGTCAACGTATGCAAAGGATGACTCTGATCATGGGTGACAGTTGTTAGCGTAAAGACAGACTTTGATGCTCTTTTACGCACAGAAGCCCCAGTCTATAAATAGACTCATTTTTCTCAGAACGAGAGAGGGAGAGAACAGGAGAGAATAGAGAGATCAGGACTTCGAGATTTTGATTCTCTAGAGCATTTTTCTTCAACTTTTCTTTCAGAACAGAGTGAAGCAAAGCAGGAAAGCATTCAGCCTCGCCATCAGTGCCCAAGTGCGTCGATACCTTTTTGGTGACTTAGTTCTTCCAAGTTGTTCTACTTCAAGCAGTGATCTTCATCATCATCATATGGTCCAAGGAACAAAGTGATCATTTACGAATCAGACTTCCATAGCAAAACTTTTCCAGAATCAAATTTGTACTTCTTGTACTTTTTCTCGTTTTATTTTCAAAATCCAACCTTTTGTTTGGCAATTTTGTTAAGTGAAACAGTCGTTTTGCCTCTGGCAGTTGAAGCTTATTGCTTTTGATTAAGCAATCAAAGATGCTCATAATATCATCTTCGTTAAAAGAATACTCTTGTTTTCGACGAGGTGCTTTCTGTGGTGGTACTGATGGAGTGGGTGCCGTCTGAGCAATATTAACAGCCAACGACTCCTTGTCCTTGAGGTTGATGGCCAATGTTTCTTTATCCTTATGATTGTTCTGGCGATTATTACCACTGGGTGTGGAATGTCCATCTTGGTTATGATGAGTCATTTGAACTCCTAACTGCTTGAACTTCTCAGTACTAACCTCCGCCGCCTTGGCATTTACAATGAAAGAAGGCCAATCTTGGAATTATGTTGATCCCGTCCACATGCTGATGATAGGCAACAAGTTTGATTTATAAGTGTCTATTGTTACAGCAGATGGAGTTCCTAGAGACATTTTAAGTGCTTCTTGGCAGAATCTTTCAATAAACTCTCTGTGGATTCATTGTGTCTTTGTTTAATTTTAATGAGGGCAGACATAGTCATATCATTGACCTCCTCATAGAATCGTTCCAAGAACATTTGCTTGAAACCAACAAAAGAAGTTATATAGTCATCAGGCAAACTACGGTACCAGTTGTATGCCGTACCGGCTAAACAATCGACGAATACCCTGGTAAGAAGAGCATCATTTGGCTATAATTGATCAGTCATCACCTCAAAGTGATTGATGTACTGACTTGGAGAAGTGCTGCCATCAAACAGCATAATGGTGGGAAGCTTGTATTTTGGAAGAAATTGAACCTCCTTCCATTCAGCAGGATAAGGTTATTTTATCCCAAGTCTTTGTAAACCGTCTTTTTGCTTAAATGCCTCAAACTGGGTGCGTTAGAGTTTTATGGCCTCAGTAGCATCCCATGAAGTTGAATTAGTAGGTTGATTTGAATTTTTTGGAGGAGGAACAACATGATAATTATCACCTCCAGCACCAGACTGACTGGGAGTAGCTTGAATCGGTATAGAAGCAACCTGGAGAGGTCGTACCCCCAGACCAACATTAACTGGTACAGAAGATGCTATGAGCTCGGGATTTGAAATAGGATTCACAACCAGTGGCACTGTATGTTGAGCCACGATAATAGTGTGCATAATTGCGACCATTTCAGCCATGGTCTTCAATTTGTCTTCTAGTGCAGCAATTCGTTGCTCTTGACTGGCTGAGCTAGAAGCATCTTGGTCTTCATTAATGGCATATACTGTCACCTCTCTCGCCACTAATGACGAGATAGTTTGTTCAGAACTTTCACTATCTGCGTCAAAGTCAGACAAAGAATCTTCTCCCAGATGAGTAATGGGAAGATCATCCTGATTGAAGACATCTTGATCCAAATTTTGATTTTTTGATCTGGTATGTTGAAAGATCCCTTCACTAGATTCACGAAGTTGTCCCAAGTACTTTTGGTTCGGATTGCGAGACGTGCCACGTTTTGAAGATTTTCTACCCCCAGTGTCTCGGAAAGTCATGTTGACAAAAGCATATAATAGCTCATCTTCATCTCCCATCATAGGTTCAAAAGTTGAAGCATAGTTCAGCCGATCGAAGATAGATCGTTTAGCTGATTGGCAACAACACTTGATGACCACTTCCTGAAGGCAGTGGCGTTCTGATGAGTGATTTAGAGGTGAGTGAGACATCTCTGTGATTTTATGTCTTTGTGTAAGACGTTCGCGGAGGTCAGTCACCACTACAGGACGAGAAGAAGTCGGAGGAACATATTCCTTAATGATGTTAGGAACATGACTCCGGTTCTTAAGATGCTTAGTTTCGTGATTGTACAAAGAAGTACTTAACTCATTGGCATAAGTGATTGGGTTCTTCTTTTCAAACTTTTGTTTCTGGTGTAAATTGGCCTTTGGTATAGGATTCTTACATTTCACCGAGGTTGATACTGATTGACGCCTGTTGAGATAAGCGCATAAATCAGAAAATTCTTCTCCTGGTACCTCTTTTTGAGATACCACTAATTTTTCTTGCTTGGATCTTGAGAAATGCAAGGTTGGAAATTCTTGAGCAGTTACCATAGGAGTAGGCAAGATGCCTCTTTGATCAGTATTCGTTCTCCTGGCAGAGATTTGAAGACCTCTGTTTAAGGGAATACAATCTGATATATCTTCCTCTGAGTGATAGACTAGGGAAGATTGAGAAAAAACCAAAGGGTACTTTCCTTTATTTTGTGAAGGGTTAGCTAAAAAGCGTTTCCCTCTGTTTTTTTGTGGAACCACCTTAGATGCGGGTTGCGCCAGTTGAGGAAGTGTCAAAGGACCCTTCCCTTTGTTCTGTCTATTTTTTGGCACTAGAACATTGTTTCTCCAAGTTCAGAACTGGAAAAGAAGAGGGAATAGCCAAAAGACTAGTTCCCTTAGGTTGCGCTAGGAAAACATGGTGTGCAAACTACGCCTAAGCAGTAGAGTGATTAGGTTGCACCATAGCCAAATGGGCTACTGGTTGCGCCTTAGCAACAGGTTGCACCTTGGCAGCAGAGAGAGTGGACTGTGCCTTGGTGGAATAGGGAGTAGGTTGCGCGCGGGCAACAGAAGCAGAGTGAATAGACTGTGCCTTGGCAACAGAACGGGGATTGTATGTAGGCAATAGAAGCAGGCTGCGCATCAAAAGTAGTAGATTGCGCGTGGGCAACAGAAGCAGGCTACGCCTGAGCCACAGATACAGATTGCGCCTGGAAAACAGAGCGCTCAGGTTGTGCTTGGGCAATAGCAACTGTGGAGGACTTAGGAGTCCACACAGTTCTATTTTTGGTGATAGCCACAGTGCGCTTGTTGCTCTTGTTGTTGATCATATCCTCGTAGGCTGTCTGGTTGACTTGAACAACCAGAGTCTTCTGCGTCTTGCCGATTGACGGAGCATCACATTGATTTGTCACCTTCTCGTCGGAGGAGAAAGCCGTCTCCAGCAGAGTCGCCATTTTGTTTGCTAAAACAAAAAAGTTTATAACAAACTTTAAAAAAATCGTATAAAGTACAATAAATTCTGGGGAAGTACAACTTTAGGAATCTGATCAGAAGACGATCACTTTATCCCTTGGACTATGTTAACTTGAAGACTAAAGCCTCTAGAGAATGCAGCAGCACTTTTGCAAGAACTTTCTTAATCTCTATATGATTCTTTGGTAATGATTGAAAACTCTATTTATAGAGTTCTGGAAATAATTGTTTTAACAGTTATTCTGATGTGTACGAGGTTGAACTGGGCCAACCTTAAATTGTGCCAACTTCCATTCAGTTACACAAACGTGTACTAACTATATTTAGATGCGTGGCATCATATGATTGAGACGCGCATGGTCATATACAGAGTAGTATGACACGTTTTGAGAGATTAGTGCCATGTGCGCCACGTTATCCTGCTTCAGAACGTATGTTGTCTCAACTTTATCAGGTTGCGCGAGCTTCAGTTAACTAGTCAAACTGCGCTTGATTGGGTTGCGCCAAGGCGCAACTCAGTGCATAGGCACGTGGCAGTCATTTAAATGTATGAGAAGAATTTGTTCAGATTGCGCCTAGGCACAACTCATAGAGTGCGCAGAATAGCTGTCAATCAAATCGTCTTGAGCGCCACGTTTTACGGGATTCGAAGAGATTTTCTTCGTTTGTCGTACTGTCAGTTGTCAGTGCTATTAGGCAATAATGGCAATTATTGTCAGACGCCATATAGGCTTTGGTGCAATGTGATTGGGCGCAGTTTAATATATGGCGCAACCTGATCAGTAGTGCAGTTTAACCCCTAAGTTTCATAATTGTGGCGCAGCTTGATCTTTTGGGGCACAACTTGATTGCTGAGTAGCAAATACATGGCACAACTTAATTTTTAGGCTCTACAGTCTTGTGCACCTAATTTGAAAGTCACGGTAACGTATCGATGATAATCAAAAATAAAAGTGGGAAATTATTAATTACTTAGAAAAATCAAATTTAATCATATTAATTTTCTAATCACTCTAATTAAATCTAATAAAATTTTCAGAGAGCTTACAGAAATTGTTATCACTCATGTGACCCAAAAGAGATATAGTTGGATGCTCAGTTGCCTCGTCCAGGGTCCTTACATTTATCCCTTCATGCTCGTGATCTTTCACGATGGAATTAGTCTAGAAGTAAGGTCACGTCTCAGTCCCAGAATAGGATGCGTGGCAATAGTCATCTATGTATCAAGTGGACTCCATCCAAACTCGAATACGTATACGTTGTCCCAGATTGGTATAATCATCCCTATATCATAGCATCTCTATAACTCTATTCACATAACAAAAGCATAAAGAATGGACAATATTAATACTAGTTTACAGCCCAACAAACATACTTGTTTTGAAGACTCAAAAGAAACAATAAGAGTCTACAAAGTCTAGGTCATCAAGCAGATACAAATAGCAGAATAAAATATATACTATAGGAGAACAAATACTTGTAACAGAAAGACAATCATCAATAATCCATCATAAGAACTCTGTAAAACCAACAAAACCAACCTGGACGAAAACTATGTCCTCAGAGAGATGTAACAAGATACAAACATGTTATATAAACTAAAATATATAAATATACAAAGGGTGTTTCTAACCACCTAAGTGCATAATTTAAAGACAACTTTCTCAAGCATAGTAGGTGTAGGCTCAAGTAAGATCTGTACATATAATGTAAGCAGTCATATGTATTATTGCATAACATTCGATAAACGTCAGAGACAAATGATAATTAATCTCATAATCTCTCGTAGTTCCTCTGGATATATTATGGTTCACCGATTTGAGTAGCTCATATGCGTAGTGACTTTTATCTCCATCCCAAATAGAATATCCAAGTCGTATACACAACCTGTCCAGATTGTAACTGTTAAAGTCACTAAAATACTAATCATAATAGTTACGTGCTATTTGTCACATTTCCCATATGTTTTGATGATCATTCGGATACAATAGCACGTGTCCTATCATGAATATCATATTTTGTGTCATATATGTGTCAAGGTCATGGGGATATGAGAATATCCTGGAATCATATGACAGTCTTCTAACAACTAAGTTGATGTGCATAACATAAACATGAAACAAGTAAATTGACGAACTTTGTCGATCGCACCCAAGTCTAGCTCAGACGCAAAGTTCTATGTACAATAATCATAATCATGTAGCAGAAGCAAAATTATATACTAAAATATAAATAATAATAATAATAAATACAATAAGGTATACTCGTATAGGGTTTGAGAAAAGTTTAGACGATATTTCGATTGCGAACTCATTAGCTCAAGAATAGCCCAAAAAGTAGAAGATGTACAGATGTTATCGGATGCTGAAATAGACATCGCCTATACATCCTAAATGGGTGATATAGTCTACCAGTAAGTCCAATTTGGACACAGGGCAAAATACAACAGTTTCGGGTCAAAACAAAAATCGTAAGCGAGTACATATTGCATCGAAAAGCGTACCAAAATAAAATTATCCAAAATAAGCAAATTATATGTTATTTTGGATAGAACGACGCCCTGAGTCCAATGGTGACGTCAAATTCGTGATTTGAAGTCAAAAATATACTTTTGTTTTGAAATTTTTTTGCGAAAATACGATTTCGAACTGTAATGCCCAGCTTCGTATGGTGCATTATGATGGCTGGTTTGCTCGACGAAGCCTTGTTGGACTTGGAGTTATACGGAGGGAGTACTAAGAAGCTATGTGATCGTGACAGGAAGTCATCTTGATAATTTGAGTAGTGTGAGTCCTTCGAAGATTCTTCAGCTCCATGTTTAATAAAAAAAGATTATATGTTCCATAATTACATATTTTGTTTACCTAGTATAAAATCCAAAAAGGTAATCAAAGATAAATAATCACATGGCTAGTAAATATTTGCGATTCAAATGATGAATTTTATGTTGTTGTAGCAATGTTGGATAGGTAAAATAAAAGTCCCAAGACTTTAGCAGTTAGTATATCGAGCTACAGCTCAAAGGATGTATGGTAACACAGAGGATAAGTCCCATGATTGGGCAAGATAAGTTCCTTTATTAAGTAATTAGTATTGTGGGCTACAACTCAAGGAGATGTGGTAATACAAACCGGAATTGTGGCATATTTACTTTAGTTCCTATTATCATGCACTACTTTTTTGTAGTTAAATTTCATATACATGCATGGTCATGGACAACTTGTGCACAAGGTTTGGTTCCTCGAACAGTACTCCAGGGTCACGAAACCGATTCCTCCTAAGAATGAACAAGGATGGTGTCGAAGTAGTGGAATCAAAATACGCGGAACTTTCAGTGAGGCTAGCTACCTATGCTATAAAGGATACCAAAATTCTATTATACTCTAGACATCTCATAGCTGGTAACATTCATATATACATGATGCATTCTAACGATGTCTTATGCAGGCAGAGTAAGTCTATTAATCTTTTACAGGGAAGGATAATCGACTGTTGGTAAGAATCACCAAAATGGTGAGAATTATGTTATTCCTAATAATGTCTTATGCAAGCAGAGTAAGTATTACTCACTTACACGAAGGGATAAACGATTTGGGTAAGAATCACCAAAGGGTAATAATATATGTGCTTTACATTCTATTGGCTAATTCTTGTCGGATGTGAACAATAAATTGATCCTAAGGCAATAGAGAAAGACCACTTTAATAGTACACATGAATACTTGGTGTTATCTTCTTAGGTGACTTGGACAAACATCGTCCACCAGTACATGATAATATACTGACCCCCATTTATGGGCCTCTATAAATGTTCGTGTGTGGATTAGCTTGATTAGTTCTGAGGCATCAAGGAATTGGATAGGTGTGTATAAGCTCTACTTGTAAAAAGAATCTTCTATTATAAAGGAAATAATGTATGGAACATTGTATTCTTACCAATGAGTTGTAGCTAAGTCTGCAAGTTTATTGTAAGCCAAGATGTGAGTTGGCTATTAGAAGACTTTAAGTTCTATTGTAAGTTTTGTATTCCGCTGCAAGCCTTATACTTCATTGCAAATATCAATAACAAAGCACATTTTTATATATCTATATATCATATTCTGACTTCAATTCTACATAGTTCCGCTGCAGTTTTATTGTTTTCTGACAAATATCATTAATTGTGTTGTTTTACCTTGTACAAGTACAATCTGTACTTGTACGACATCACGCACAATGGCTACTTTTCGATTCTCCTCTTTTCCTAACCCCAATAATAAATACATTTTTTTCTTAGAAATTATTAGCCTAATTATTAAATAGGGCAAAAGGATCAATAGTGAGAAGGAAGGGCAATTCATAATTATGAAGGAAGAGTGTCATACTTGATAATTTGGAGTACAGGTTAAGAGTGGAAATATTCTAGATTTAGGGTCTGCTTCGATTGAAGGAGGAAAAATAAGTAGAGTTATGTGGGATTAAGTTTGGGGGAGTTAAGTGAGGGGGAGTATCAATACATATAACTTTGCTTGGATAGGGGAAAGAGTTAAGAGGGTGTGTTTAATAACTCTAGCTTGGATTAGTAGTTTTGAGAGAGAGGATGATAAATAAAAATATAATAGTTACTAAAATACCTTATTATACATGTAATAAAATTAAAATTTGGTTGGAATTTTAATCAGAACTTGTCAAAATATCTTTATAAATGAGGAAGCTACAGAGCAGTATGTTTAAAGCAAGAAAAATAGAAAAAAAAACATAAAATTTTATTGGATAAACACGGGATATTTATGTATTTTTAAACAAAACCCTTCATTCTTCCTCGTTAACCCTCTGATTTAGAGGGTTAAAAAAATGGACAAAAGAGGGTTAAACAAACCCTCATTTAATCCTCTATAACACCCCTCATAAACCTCCACCCTCAAAACAAGCATGGCTTTATTTTCCCTCACTTAACGTCCCTTCACTTAACTCTTGTCACGACCCGCACCCAGTGTAGGAGCACGAGAAGTGAGTACGTCCAGCCTACGCCGCAGTGTCGGTGGTAGAACACTGTGTTAGGTCACTACCTAATCAACAACTCACGCAATTATATAATGTACTTGTCAAATCTCAACTCCGAACAGAGGACAAGTATAGATATAATGAAATCTCAATCACAATCTATGCACGATAAGATAATACAGAAGTTTATAACTAAGACTAAATAACTAAGACTAAACAATCTCAAAATAAAACAATATCTCAACTTATTACAATTCAAGTTCTAAACATGAATCTAAAGCAAGTCTACTAGCTAGTCTCCCGATCACTCCTGAGGATCGGGGCCAAAGGTAGCTAATCTATCTCCGGGTCCATAGTAAGTAGGGCAAGTGTCCTCGGGGCAAACATCTGTATTATTTTATCAATGTATCCAGTCAGGATTGGAACGAGCACAACTCATCTAGAAATCCCAAAATGGCAAAGACTATAAAGCAGTTATAGACAATTATATTGATGAACATGGAAGTTTTATACCGGTAATGATGTAGAGCAATAGTTAAAGTACAAGGGAAGTAATATAATAAAACAAGAGAAAAAACATGGCAAGGAAGACTGTAACACAAGCAAGCTGAACTAGAGTAACATGATATAAGTCCAGATTGTACAATATAAGTCAAGTGTAATCCCAATGTGAGTCTAATACAATATGAATCCAATACAAGATGAATTCAGTACAAGATGAGTCCAGTAAGTGATCAATTAATCCAAGGTGAGTCCAAACTATACTCTAATAGTGTATTTTAAAATACCGAGATCGACATGTAAACTGCTGTGGGTAATATTGCATATCACACACTGATCAGGTAAGGGATGGCTATCATTTCCAGTATAATTCCAAGGGAGGTGTTTCCAATGTAGGGAATGTTCACTTGTCTACTCTAATATTTTCTCGCCCAACAAGTACAAGTGAATCCATAACCCGACACGAAAGTAAAGTACAAGTCCAGCCAGAACATGATGATGTCAGTAGGTGATTCTAGAGGTAATTCCAGTAATAGAGACCAAATATTGTAACACCCAGTTTTCTAAATGAATATAATTTTGAAAATTTGTAATTATAACTATTATTTATTGATATTTATTTCATATTATAATTTTTGGTGATTTTTAATCATTTTTTAAACGATTTAAAAACTAATTTAAGTCATGACTTATGATTTGGATGTGCTGCCAGTGAAACCCGAGAGACTGCATGACCTAGAGCCTAACCATGTCATTAGGATGATTTATTATCATTTCAGCCTGGGGTAATTTGGTCATTTTGGCTTATTTGAATTATTTGATTATTTATTGAATTGGTGAATTCTAGTTTGACCTTGACTTGTTGAGACCTAGTGGACTAGCCTAGAAGCTGACTCTAGCTGTGGTAACCCTAGTCTATCTTGAGTTAACTCATTTTAGTCATTAGAGATTAGTTTTAGAATGAGGGGATTAGTTTAAGTGAAATTATTTCATGGTTTGTGGTTTTAATGAAAGGACTTGTGATTAAGGACTTAATGACTTGTGACTTGGCCCATAGCCCATGATTTGACACCCTAACCCTAACCAAACCCTAATTGACCAGCCACATAGGGATCCCCATCCTATATAAACACTTATTGATTGGTTCTTGCCTCTTTTATTTCATTTCAACACATAGGAAAAGAAAGGTATTTTTTCCCTTCTAAAAATCTCCATAAATTCATTTTTATTCCTTTTTAATCCTAGTCTTTTGCATTATGTTCTAATTTCTGTATGTTTAATATTTCTGGAGGTTAATCTCAGTTTTGGGTTCATTTGGAGCATTTGGCAAACAAGAAGAACACCCCCCATTTGGAGCTAGATTTAGGAGCATTTTTGTTTTCTTTGCATTTAGGGCTAGATCTAGGAGTCCTCTAGCTGTCCCCAAAATTTGGGTGGATTTCGTGTCCGTTTGGTGTCTGTATCGGACACGTATCATAGTGTATACTTAGGTGTTTGATGAAATGCCTCTTTGAACTTTTTGTTCTTGGTTTTCAAAATTAATTACACATTTGGAAATCTTATTATGAGTAGATTACTATGGTCTGTGTCTGAGCACGTGTTGGATTGGTTTTCGTGTCCAAATTTGGACACGAACGTGTGCACGAGGCCCCGGTGCACTGTCCTGCTGCTCGGGGTCGACACAGGACACGACACGGACTCTCGTGAGCTGATTTTTTGTGGTCACGTGTGGGCATTGTCTGCCATCACCCACACAAAATTTGAGGCAAATTGATCGAGTGGATCGAGAGAAAACTCGATCGCACCGATCTTTGCCTGCGCTGCACGCGTGTGAAAATGCACACTGACACGCGCTTCACACGTGGACACGCGACCTCGTGGACTCAGTGCAGGCTGTTTAACATGCACCCCTATCCCTGGCGAGTGTCTGGACACGAACACGACGTGTCACGTGTCGTGTGTCATGCACACGACTCCGTGACACGCTTGTACGACACTTGGTGTGCTCGTGCGTGTCTGTGTATGTTTTTTTATGATTGGACACCTCGTGTCCAAATGTTTGGACACGAAAAGACTCTTGGGACACGAGCACGTGTGTGGCATGGATTACGAACCATAAATTTGTGGGATTAACATGTTTTTGGCTGTCGATTTCATTTCTCCATTTCTCACTGATACTTGCAATTCCTGTTTTCAAATTCTGAACTTAAGTGTTTTCAAAACTGATTTTAAATGATGTAAATTGCCAATTATGATCCTACATGTGTAATTGCTACTGCTGGTTAGGATTTTAGTGGAATTTTGGATTCAATTTGCTGAAATGGGATTTCGATATGTGTATGGCATGGATTGATACTTAGTTACAATTGTAAATCCTGAGATGAGAGTTCAGTATTTTGAAACCTGAGAATTTGGTTGGGTTGGTTTAGTTATAAAAACCTGGGTTGGTTTGGTTGAATATTAGTTAGATTTTGTTGATTAGAAGTTAACTGAGATAGGTTTGGGTTGAACATGTTGATTCACTATTGAAACTGACAGTTGATCAATGAAACTAAAACTGAAAATTCCCCAACTGAAAACCTGAGAGTGCATATATGTTCCTGAGATTCATATTGACAGTGAACTGAGAATAGGTTAATACATGAACTGAGAATG
Source organism: Iris pallida (assembly GCA_029216955.1). NCBI lineage: Eukaryota > Viridiplantae > Streptophyta > Magnoliopsida > Asparagales > Iridaceae > Iris > Iris pallida. Next base: position 9,771,438 of record JANAVB010021800.1, on the reverse strand, counting down.
GGATATAAATTTGGAAATGCAACTGGGTTGGTTGTTTGATTATTATGTACTTAAAATCTGAGAACAAATGGGCTAAAAACTGAGATTGTTAACTGGACTTAACATGTGATACATTGATTCATGAATTTTGAATGTAAATTGGTGTGGGAATTTATTCATATGTTGCTTGGGTATCATGAGGGGACAAAAAACTGCCATATGGAACTATTCTGAAAGGTAGAGCATTGTTGGTTTCATAGGTGTTCTTGTGTGTGCCTTAGATGTAGATTTGTGAATGGTTTGGGGCTCGGGAAGAGCCCAACCTCTGCTCTCTTGTGCAAAGCCTTGGAGGCCTGTGCACTTGGACTGCACTACAGGAATTCCCTGGCCCTGGGCTAGGCCATGGCTCACTGCATTAGCAGTTGGCCTGCAATGTTATGCATTGCAGTAGTGTGCAGGTCATTCTGGTAGAGAGGAGGCAGCCACATGTGTGCAGTTCCTGTACACAAGAACTGCTGTACATATTCATGACACTGTCACTCCACTGAATTCCTGAGATTTTGTAACTGATTTCAGTATCTACACACACACAAAAAATTCCTGAACTGTACACCATTGACACACACATACAAGTATCCCTAATCACTGTCAGCCCATACACACACACAAACTGAGAACCTATCCCTCACTCACTCGTATACACCCATATACATATCTTTGATTACACACTCACACACATTGTTGGTATTGGTTTGGTTTTAAATGGGTTTGGGAATTCGAATGGGTTGAGACTTAAATGGTTTACACTAATTTCAGATTCCTGTAAAAATACTGATTTCCCTTTTCTTAGACAGGTATGTATGCATGAGTGTAAGTATATACCTATCTATATATGCATTTATGTAATACCTATGTAAATATATATGAATGTGTATGGATATATCATTGTATCAATGCAATATAGTGTATGCATCTATGTAATGTATTTATACCACATATTTATATATGAGTTTATATATATGTGATATGCATATATAACATAACATAGGTTATAAGGATGATTTGCGATATGATATGTATATATACATAGACTATAAGGTTTGAAGTATAGAGTTAGATAGAGTTTGAATATAGATTGTTTAAACTATTTTGGTTGAGGGTTGATACCCCATTAAACTAGCAATAAATAGTCACAAGACCAAATCCTTAGATATCCATCAAGATAACCCAATTAGCTAAATTGTCTTAGTTGACAAAGTTGACTCTTTAACCTTGATTGGACTAATTGACCTAATTTGACTAGACTGTTGACCAAAAGTTAACATTAAGTCTATATATGATCAATTGACCTAAGTTGACTAGAGTCTGATATAGTTGACTAAGATTGACCTAGTTGACTTTGATCCAGAGTTGACCGAGTTTGACTTTGACCTAGATTGACCTAGAAATCATGTAGTTGTTTTCCATAAATAAATTCACTTTATTTATTGTGTTTCTGAGAAAATTACAATTGTGGGAATCTAATCTAGAAGACGATTACTTTATCCCTTGGACGATGCGATGAAGAAAACTCGAACTTCGAAGAACTTAGACAGCAACTGGGCAATCTCTCTGTTCTCTCTGAATTGAATATAGTCTGATGAAGACGAAGAAACTCTCTTTTATAGAGTTCTGGATAACTGTTCTGAAGCTTACGCTCAGTCAGTTACTTGACGTGTGCATAACTGCAGGGATGCGTGGCGAATTCTGATGGAGACACGTTAGAGTGCGGTTGAAAGTAGTAGAATATATCTAGGAGAGATTGATGGCATAGATGCCACGTTGCATAACTTCTGAGTAAATGGGTAACTGAGTACAGGACACGTGAGAACGTGTGTTGACTGTACATTTGAAGTCATCTTGAATGCATTTGCTGTGATACGCTATCTTTGTTGAAGAGGAGTCATACGCTGACTTGGATAGTATAGAGTCATATAAAGCTGATACGCTCACTTTATTAACAAGGATTCGTATGGAGTTCATACGCTCACTTGATTGACAAGAAGTCATATGGAGTACATACGCTCACTTGATTGATAAGGAGTCGTATGGAGTCCATACGCTCACTTGATTGACAAGGAGTCGTATGAAGTCCATACGCTCACTTGATTGACAAGGAGTCGTATGGAGTTCATACGCTCACTTGGTTGGCAAGGAGTCGTAAGTATTGAGGGAGTAGACACGTGGCTGTCCTCAATCTTCTCAAATACGCCATATCTTCTAATAACTGACAAATATCTCTCGAGCGTCGTGTTGCAGATATGATGGCTGACAGACTGTCAGAAATGACAGTAATGATGGCTGTGCATTTATGATGGCTGATGAGCTGTCCTCGTAAGAGACAAAATCAATTCTCGAAAACCCATACGACATTTAATCTTCATAGGGCAACTGTCTTTGCACGAAAGACGAAGTGTCAGATTTATCCTCCATTAAATGTATGCTGTGCTGTCATTCAAGAAATAATAAAATATTTACTGAGCGTACGGCTTTGGCTGAGCGTATGGCCTTGAGCGTATGACTTTGGCTGAGCGTATGGCCTTGAGCGTATGGCTTTGGCTGAGTCTTATGTCAGCGTGTCATAATTTTTCACACCCTACAAGACCCCCTTCAAAGTTTTCGAACTTTATAAATTTCAAAAGTTCGAAATTACTTTGAACTTAAAGCGGGAATAAGTCTTGACACGCTGGCATGATTTTGTTATTTTCCTCAATATCAGTGCAAATCTTTAGGGATTCTGTTTAAAGAACGGCCGCCGTTTAAACTTCTCTTTTCTTCTATAAATAGGTCTTTCAAAACCTAATTCATTTCTTTACTTCTGTATTTGTCTTCGAGAGAGAAAAAGCTCTAAAACTCAAACTTCTTCTTCTTCGACTCAATCTTCATCAATGGCGCCCAAAGTCGACGCTGCTGCGAAGGGAAAGGGAAAGGCTCCTGCGGAGTCATCTCGACCTGCCGCCGCTGCTACTAAGAAGACTACTGATGAGCGTATTCGACGAAGTGAACGCCCATTGAAGCCCCTCTATGGTGAGGATGGAGATGATGAACAGTAACTATCCCCTATTTAGGGCTCTGGTTAGGACAAGATCATAAAACGTATCCCCTTTTTAGGGTCAATACGTCAGAAAATACGCTTCTCTATTTAGGGTTTAGTCGTATTCTATATTTTTCGTTTATACGAAAAATATGTTTGGAACGTATTCTGTAAGAAATGTCAAAATACGCTGATTTGAAGGAATACGTCATGTCAAGTTGTCTCACTGAGATACGCTAACTCCTTTGTTAGCGTATTTTTGATGAACATCTTGTCAACCATACGCTGATACGCTTAAGTAAAAGATCTAATCATCCTCTAATATTTGAGTAAAAGCTGAGCGTAAACTGAACTTAAAATTCATAATACGCCTAGGATAGACTGAGCGTAAAAATGATCTCTGAATTCGTTATACGCTTAGGATAGACTGAGCGTATGTTGATCTTTGAATTTGTCATACGCTTAGGATAGAGTGAGCGTATGTTGAACTTTGAATCTGCCATACGCTTAGGATAGAGTGAGCGTATATTGGTCTTTGTCATCTCTTTGTGTTGAAGATTTCTAACTTCTTATTCTTCTTTTGCAGTGGATATTCTGGCTCAGGATGCACAATTTGAAGGATGTGTAGGAAACAACTATAATAGTGACCTATCACATGTCCGTTTTCCTCAATTTGATGGGTCTTCCACAAGGATAGCTATTCTGACAAATCAGAAAAATGACACCCTGCTGAATTTGATGAGTGGACTACCTCTACAGAGTGTGGATAGTGCTACCCACTCGAAGCCAGCATTTCTTTTTGGAGATGCTATTGATATAAACTCCCAGCCTGCTCTTGATAAAGTGTCATACTCATATTATAGAGATGGTGATGCGAATCAGCCAATGTATCTGACTGGTTTGTCTAAAAGCATCAACATAGCTCGCTTATTCCACGCGAGTCATCAAAGGCAAATGAAGTGGGATATCACTCCATTCCGTCAAGCAAAAGCTGGATGGATAGGATACAGTCAAGGAAGATTCTGCAGTGGTACTGAACTACATATCTCAGTTTTGTGAGGATTGCTGCCAGCTACCATTCCTCCTGAGGACTCGGCACTTCTGAGGCCAGTTAGAGTCCCAATCTTTGCAAATGAATTTGTTCAGCTAGAAAATGCTGTTTACCCAAAACAGTCTATGAGGCTTACTGGTCTGGTGAACCCAGAGAATACCTGTTCTTGTAAGATGGATTCTGAACAACTTTGGGAAACAATTAAAGGTGATAGGCCTATATAATGCCATCAAGTGCACCGCTTATGGTTTTAGGCCAAACCCAGATTTGTTCTTGGCATTAGCGAAAAGGTATAATTACCGTACCGGCACTTTCATGACTCCAAGAGGCGAGATGGGATTCGCCCTCCATGAGATGGCATACATTTCTCAGCTGCCAACAGGAGATTTGCCATATGAAGAGTATATTCCTTTCATTGATGAAATGAATAAATTTTTCGATGCCAACCCACTGGTTCTTCATGTATTTGAAGAATTAATGTGCCATTACAGTATATGTAAGGCTTTTTATAAGGCACAAGGTGCAGAGGGAGGTTCCAACTGCTATTCTTCTAAGTGGATGGCCTATTTATTCCAAGGCCGCACTGAAGAAGTTCAGAAGAAGAAGAAGACTGATCAATATGTCGGTCGCTTTAAACCCCTGAGTCAAGCTGAGATTGATAAACTAATCCAGGACACCACTCATGACGACATCATCATTGAAGAAGACGAAGACACCTACAAAGCTGGTGATAGGTTGGAGACCTATATAAAGCAAGGTGGCCGGAAATTATCTGATGAAGGTCATCTGGCCGGATTTATATCCCTCTGGCTGAGAAAATTTGTAGTACCCGGCACCTGTTCAGCAGACAGGATGCACAGAGGAGTTGTTTTTGCAGCAGTCCGTCTGACTTTCGGGTACAAGATGGATTTGCTGACAGCAATGACATGCCGTCTGAATGCTGGCTTAAGGGCATATACAGACAGGATGTTTGAATTGGCGAAGAAGAAGCTTACAACTTTTCCCCGGGTAGAAATGTCCTTTACATATTTATTTGGGTGGTTGCTTCTCCATTTCGAATCTCTCATGAATGTTGGAATGGCTAGACCGGACGATACCTTTTTGGAAAGATACCATCATACACCAAAGTGGAAGTATGACACTTTGACAGACTGTAGAACCATATTAAACATGGGAGAATTATGGAGTTTCACTTGTGTTCCTCCACCTGTTGGTTATGAAACCATGCCCGGGAAGTTGATTGATGGCATTGGTGCCAATGAGTTAGATAATATTCAATATGAATGGCTGAAGAGGATCAGGCCATCTCACTTGATCTGTCGCCGTGACGATGTCACCTATCTGGAGCCATATCTTCCGAGTAGGTTTGCTCGACAATTTGGCTATGATCAGTTGCATATGGGAAATGCAACGACATGTTTTGGCTACCAAGGCGGATTAATCGATGGCGCCAGAGCTTGGATATACTATATTGCTAAAGGTACCGGAGCTACTTTTTCTATGCCAGATCCGGTTACTTATCGGAGAGGAGCTAAAATATTGGCGTCTTATGCCAAATTCTATGTATCGGCTAATACCTTCGATGAAAAATTCAGCATCTTAGGTAAAAGCTTCATCCATGTTGATAAGAGATCAACCAAATCAGCCCTGCCAAGAGATTGTCATGACCGAGAAGATCCTCTGGCTACTGATGAAGTTTATGATGAAGTTTTAGAGAATCTCTTCTCTGATGAACTTCATCAGCCATTACATGTACCCATTGGAAGTGCTGAAGAGAGTGTATCTGCCGACAGTACATCGAAAAGGAAGCAGGGCAAAGATGCTTCTGGGCCTGCTCCAAAAAGGGTTACTCGGGCAGAGGCTCGTAATCGTGGAAGACGAATCAGAGATGCGGACGAAGCAGGTAGTGACTCCAAAGATGATTATCCTACTATTCTACTAACAAAAAGAATAGGAAGGAAAGTGATAGTTTTAAAGACTAAATCTGTGATTTGTCTCGATGCAGAGAGTCCCACCAATCGTGCCGAGCGATTGGCTTTAGAGAAGCAAGCTGCCTTTGCTTCTTCTGTAAAGATAGAACCTATTGAAGAGGATGTGCCTGAACCTACAGAACAATCTATGCCTTCTGATATGGAGTTGATTCCGCCAACGGCCGATGATGCGCAGGTGATTAGTCAACCTGCGGTAGAGGCCGAGAATCAGACTAAAACAGCTAATGACTTACTGATTTCGAGAGAATCAGTGAAGGAAGCCACTACTCTCAAACCGATTGTTGAAGTTTTGGAGAGCAATAAGAGTGACGACGAACAGGTTGACTATGAACCTTCGTCTCATTCCTTTGAAGAAGAGGACATGGAGATAGAAGATGAGCCACCATCTAAAACTCAAATTGATGTACTGAAGACAGCTGGTCAACATTCAGAGTTGACTCCAGAGCCGGAGAAACTTCTAGAAATAGAAGTCCATGTTCCGAGTACTTCTGCGGCGGACAGCAGTAAAATAAATACAGTGTCAGAAAATACTCTGAACAGACTACGAGCTGGGCTGAATGATCCAAAAGAAACAGAATACGAACCAGCTTTAGGTAATATTTTATTCAGCAAAGTTTTGTCTTTTCCTTGCTTTATTGTCGTTTAATTTTGATCATGCTTCTTTGATTCCAACAGTTGTAGGAACTGCACCGGCAATGAGCTCGACTCAAGCCCCACTTGTCCAGACTGATATGGGTGAAGGAAGCTCACATTTACCTAGTTCCCCAAAAGCACCCACTTCAACTCCCAGAATAGAGGCTCCTCCTGCTCCTCCCCTTACAGTTGCAGCGACTCCCGATTTTGAAACAGGGATAGCATAGGTCATAGGGATGTATTCAGAGATTATTTATTCATATCTGGATACATTCTCAAGGCGCCTTATGAAGGATGAAACTATGCCTTTTTCGAATGTTCGAGCGGCGATTAGTTTCCCGCTTTTAGCTTTGAGATAGGCTGGTTACGAGACCCAGTGTGTCTTCTTTGAGCATCTCCTGGATGATTTAGAAGCAACCATCCATAAGTACTGGGAGATCAAAAAGGAGGATATTAAGTCTTTGACTGCAGCTGAGATTGCCCAATTAGAAAGTGAAGCTCAATTTCAGCACACTGCTTTGAAAGAATTCCTCGCTCTGTCTTCTGAAGAGTTACTGGCGAAAGATGAAGAAATAATAACCACTCGTCAGAATATGGAGCGTTTGGAGAAAGAGGAAGCATCAAAAGCTGAAGAGCTTAAGAAGTTGAAGGAGGAGCTGGCTCGTCTTCAGGAGCAAATTGCCTCTATGGAAAAGGAGCAATCGAAGATTGCCACTGCTCGTATATCTGAAGCTGAACACTGTCAACTTTTACAGCAAGAGCGGGAACTGATGCAGGCTAATCAGATTAAAGAGACAAATCGTCGTAGCTCTATTATCGTGGATTATGACCAACGAATGGTTGGAGTTGAAGCAGCAGAGCGAATCCATAAAGCTCTTGAAGAAAAGATAAATAATATAATTGTTCGTATTCAGGAGATAATTGCTCCTCCTAAGTAGATCTTTTATATTTTTCATGTATTGAATTTTTGATACCCACTTGTAATCAATATTTTGATTTTGATTGAAGAAATGAATATCTTGACTTGATTTCAATTCTGTGGATGATATTTTTGTAGAAAATATGTTCAGAGGTAAGTAATACATGACATATTTCAATAGAATAAAATATACAAATGAACTTTGTAATTTTATCAGATGATATTAAACAAAAGATAATTTTAGTTTAATACTGATTAGAGAAAACAGAATTCAGATATAAAGATATCTTTGGACTCTATTTTCCATGATCTTTGAACTCGGAAATCAAAAGACTAGATATCATTTTCATAGAATAGAAAATATGATACTGAGATAGAAAATTTAGAGGTAATATGGACGTGATTTTCTATACGAGATCTTTATTAAATCCACTGTGGATCTAATAAGACAGAATATCAAATTCTCTGGAAAGATGATACATGGTAGAATATCAGTTTTCGCTGGGGATAACGATATCGAGATAATTTTTGTAGGGAAGAATTAACTCTGATTTTATATTCGCTGGGGAATAATGAAAATATTATATATTGATGAGATTTATACATAATATTTCTTTAAGAATTTGCCATTGATAGGCATCATCGTGACTTTACCATCCATAGAGGCAAGCTGATATGCTCCATTAGAGAAGACTTTGTTTACTACGAATGGGCCTTCCCATTTCGTGTCAAATTTGCCTTTGCTCATATGTGTCATGGTCATCGGACGTCTGACGGTAAGGACCGGTTCTCCCTTCTGATATGCTCTGGCTTTTACTTTCCGGTTAAAAGCTTTCAAAATTTGGGCCTGATACAGCTCGATATTTTGTTGAGCATACAATCACTTTTCGTCTAGAGCTTCCAGCTCTTGAAGTCGAAGACGATCATTATTTTCTGTTGTAAGTTCATTGGAGATTGCGATTCTCAGAGAAGGAATCTGGATCTCAAGGGGAAGAACAGCTTCACACCCATATACCAAAGAGAAAGGCGTACATCCAGTCGCATTGCGAACTGTGGTGCGGTAGGCCCATAAACATTCACCAAGCTTCTCGCTCCAGTTGCGTTTGTTGGAAGAAACAAACTTTTTCAAGAGTTTGATGATCGTTTTATTGAAAGCTTCTGCCAATCCATTAGCTGCTGGATTATATGCTGTAGAAGCTAAATTATTGATTCGATGGTCGTCGCAGAATCGAGTAAATTTCTGACTGACGAACTGCGGTCCGTTATCATGAATAATACGCCGAGGAACCCCAAATCGATAAATGACATGATGTTTGACGAAGTTGATGACATTAGAAGTTTTGACTTCAGATAACGGGATTGCTTCAGCCCATTTGGAAAAGTAATCGGTTATTGCGAGAATAAATCGATGTCCTTTTGATGATGGTGGGTTGATAGGACCAATGACGTCCATGCCCCAAGCCTCAAAGGGCCATGATGCCGCTGTTGGATGTAAGAACTCTGATGGTTGATGGATAAAGTATGCATGAATTTGACAGGCTTTACATTTCCGAGCATATTGAATGGCGTCAGCCACCATCGTGGGCCAATAATAACCCATGCGTCGGATACGATCTTGAAGTTTAGGACCTGGTTGATGGGCTCCGCAAACACCATCATGTGCCTTACGGATAATCTGTTATGCTTCTTCGCCAGCGATGCATCGGAGGAGAAGACTGTCGTAGGCCCGACGATATAGTGTCTTTGTTGTATGATTATAATAGAATCTGAGAGATCGACGCCGGATAGATGATGCTTCGCTCGGATTATCGGGAAGTATGTCATATAACACAAAGTCTAAAAACGAACGTCTCCAGTCTTCAGTTATGGCTTCTGTTTTGTTAGAAAAGACATATTCCATAGTAGAATTGGAAGAAGACGAGGACACTCTGTCAAACCTTAATCCAGTGCTAAGGTTGGAAGAAAATTCATCAAGGTTGAGAGAATTTTCGTCTGGATTATGGGGAAAACCCAAATCCAAATTATTCTCAACATAGAATAGTTCTCGGTTATGAACCACTATCACTTGCTGACGTCTGATTGGTATGGCTAACACAGCGGCAAGATTAGCCAAAGTATCGGCTTCTGCATTACAGGCTCGTCGAACGTGTTCAATAAAGAAACCTTCAAAGGAGGAGGCCATAGAGAGTGCTGCTCGATGATAAGGTATCAAATCTTGATGACGGACTTCATACGTTCCTCTGATCTGATTGATGATAAGCTTGGAGTCTCCATAAACTTCTAAATATTGAATATCTAGATGTTTAGCAAGTTGAAGACCGATGAGCAATGCATTGTATTCGGCTACATTGTTTGAACATGATTGATCCAGAGAATAAGCCCTCTGAATAGTTAGTCCTTCTGGGGATACGAGAACAATCCCAACTCCGGCGACAATATCGCCATTAAGACCTATTCTAGATGCTCCATCAAAGAATAGACGCCAGGTAGGAGTTTCTTCAGAAACCAGATTCAAATCCAAAACTTCATCTGGAATCTCATCATATAATTTAGAATCTTCTGGAACTGCATGAGCTGCCAGAAAATCAGCAAGAGCCTGTCCTTTGACTGACTTTTGAGGAATATAATGCATGTCGTATTGAGCTAACAAGATTCCCCAATTAACTAGTCTAGAATTGAGAATACCGGGTTTCTTCATCATAATCCTGATGGGATTCACTCTTGAAATGACATGAATCGTTTGACCGATAATATAATGTCGCGTCTTCTGAACGGCAAACATTAATGCTAGGCATTCTTTCTCGATTGGAGAATAATGCGGTTCAGCAACTGTCATTGTGCGACTGAGATAATAAATAGCCTGTTCATGGCCATCTTTATTTTTTTGGACGAGTAATGCACCGAGAGAATGATCCATGGCTCGAACATATAGAAGGAATGGTATTCCCGAGACGGGAGGTACCAAAACAGGAGGGTTCATGAGATACTGTTTAATATCGTCAAATGCTTTTTGACATTCTTCGTTCCAGACGAAAGATACACCTTTCTTCAGAAGTTTGTTGAATGATCTGCAGCGTCCTGATAATTTGGAAATGAATCTCCTGATATAAGCGATTCTTCCTTGAAATCCTCGTAGCTCTTTTAAGGTGAGTGGAGGACGCATCTCTCGAATAGCTTTGATCGTCTCGGGATCCACGTGTATACCTTTAGCGGTAATGACGAAGCCGAAAAATTTGCCACTAGAGACGCCCAGGAAGGACTTAGTAGGGTTCATTTTAAGTTGATGCTGACGCATTAAATCAAAGATAGTCTTCAAATCTTGGATATGATCCTCCTTTCGTTGACTTTTGACTGCAATATCATCAACATAGCATTCGACTATTTTTTGGAGATGTTCGCAGAATATAGTGCTCATTGCTCGCTGATATGTTGCTCCTGCATTTTTGAGACCAAACGGCATCACTGTATAACCGTATGTACCAATCGTCGTTCTGAAGGAAGTATGTCTCTCGTCATCCGGAAATATTTTGATTTGATTGTACCCCGAATACCCATCCATGAATGACATTCGTTCGAAACCACACGTGTTATCGATCATGACGTCGGTAATTGGAAGAGGAAACTCGTCTTTAGGACAAGCCGCATTGAGATCGCGAAAGTCTATACAGACTCGGATCTTGTCGATCTTTTTTAGGACAGGAACGATGTTAGCCACCCATTCAGGATGTTGTTCCTCTCGAATAAATCCGGAAGCCATAAGCTTGTTGACTTCAGCTTCAATTGCATCCATAATGTCTGGACAAAATCGTCGTTGTTGTTGTTTGACCGATTTAGCATTTGGCATGATATTAAGTTTGTGCGTTGCGATCTTCGGATCTAGTCCTGGCATATCCTCGTAGCTCCAGGCGAAGACATCGATATAATCATGAATAAGCTTGATCATGTCTTATTTGTCTGTTTCTGAAAGACTTTCGCTGATGAATATTGGTTTGGGGGACCCCTCTTCACCAACATCAATTTGGATCAATTTATCTTCAGTGGGAGGTTCTCTTTGCTCGAACCTGAATTCCCATTGGTTATCTAATCTTTGAGCCCATTGTTCTGATTCGGGTGATATTTCAAAATCATCCTCATCTTCATCATTTTCTTGCGGGCCATCGGCAGAGACCATATTGATGGATAGAATAGAACGATGAAGATCGCCAATACTTGTGTCAGAATCCCAAGAGAGGGAATCGGAAGACTCAGATCGTTCGCCTCCATCGGATTCTGAATCCTCATGGATTGCGTTGATAAAGAAGATAGGAGCAATGTAACCTAAACCACATTTTGTCCTTCCGTATGTTAATGGAGGAATTCGAACAGGCATTTTTCTTCCTTTTTCATTATTGAGGCTGGTTCTGAAGTCATAACCCATATTCTTGATGATATTTTTGGATTACTGACTGTAGCGACGTAGTTGTAACCTTCCAGTATCGTCGTTTTTGTCATCTTCTTCCAGGTTAGGAGGATTCTGGGGTCCTTTATAGAAGAATATTGGATTTTCTCCCAACTTTCTAATAGGGACCACGAAGAATAATTTTTGTATAGACTCTAATGATACTTCTGTGTGAAGAGTTTGAACAACTCCTATAGTTAGTGGCTCTAAGCTATCTAGCAATTGTAAATAACTTTGTACATGATTACAGACATCAATATACTGTAAAGGAGATGCTTCATTAATATTAGATGCTGTATTTACAGAAGAAGGCTGAGCCTTATCAGACTTAGTCAAATTAATGACTAAAGGGGGAGAAAAAGAGCGATCAGAAGTTTTGTTTCGATTAAGATCGATAACAAAAGGCTCAGAAGAGGTGAGCTCCCTTGAAGAAGATCGTGGATAAGTAGTACGTCCACTGACTGGAATGACTAGAGTATCTGGTCTAGCCTGAGAAGATGGAGGAGGAGTGGTGCGTCCACTGACAGGAATTATCAGCGAACTTTGTGGGGCTTGGGAAGACAATGCAGTAGTACGTCCACTGACAGGAATTATCAGTAAACCTTCTTCAGATGGTTTAAGAGACTGCGGATGAGTGATACGCCCTTTTACAGGAATAACAAATGTGTCGACTTTTGATGTCTCATCGTCGTTATCTATAGCTTGCAAGACTTTTGAGTATTCATCTTTGTACATGCGAGAGTCATTGAAGTAAGCTTCGACTCCTCTGAATGGATAGAGATCTGCAACTTCCTTTTGAACCTCTCCATTATTATCAACATATTTGAAACATTGATGAAGAGTCGAAGGAACAATATTATGTTCATGCAAGAATGGTCTCCCCAATAGAGCATTATATGAGCAACCATGATTGTCGATGATGTAGAAAGTAACCTTAGTGCGAAGATTGCCTATTTGAAATTTGAGGCGAATCTTGCCCAAAGGCTCACTTTTTCCTTGATTGAATCCCAGGATGGTAGTGATAGTACTGGAAAGACTATATACGGATATTTTCAGTGCATCTAGCATAGTTTTTGGCATAATACTGAGAGCGGATCCTGGATCAATCAATAGACGATCAACCTTCATAGAATCGACATATCCTGTATAATATAAAGGACGGTCATGTCGATTATCCTCTAGCAGCATATCGTCCTGCGTAAAGGTAATGTTTGGAATTAATTCCAATACATTATGGCAATAAAGACGAAAGACTGGTTCTGTTTCCGGCTTTTTAAGGAAAGTCAGGCAGGTTTCTGCTTGCAACAACGCTTCACTCAGAGTTTCTCGAGTCTCTTTAGAGTGGCGTAAGAGCTCGAAGATTGGCAATTTAGCTGGTGTATTGGCTAGTTGAGCCAATATATCAAAATTATAAGGCCTTTCAAGCCCTGTAGGAGATGACTTCTTCAATGGTTTGTCGAAGCGGACTTGTTGTTTGCCTTTGTCAGCTGCTGTTGGTTTAGAAGGAACCGTCTCAACAGGAACATTTGAAGGTCCTTCGTTAGAGATTGATGTTGGAGTTGTAACCGGAGGGACATCAGGAGTTTCTTTAGGAATTTCAGCATAATCTTTCAGATATATTTTTTCTGACCGAGTTCCGGCAAGAACTTCGATTTCAGGCTCAGACTCAGTGTCTATCGAAACCATGTTGCAATTCTTCATCTTGCTCTTGGCTCTTTTGTGCTTGATGAGAGTTTCATTCCAGAAACCAAGGCCAACACGAGATTGATTATGTCTCATAGTGATGGCTAAAGGTGCTTGGATTCCTTTGCCTGAGTTTAAACCAGGAGCAGTGGCTAGATCATAACCCATCTTCACCATTAATTCACGAGATTGTGAACTATATAGATGAAATGCCGGTTTGTATCTGTCTTCGGATTGAGGAATAGTTTCTGCCTCCATAGGGGGTGATTGTCCTGCTAGGATAAAAGTAGAGGTTAGAGAAAAATTGGGTGTGATACTAGAAGTCACATTGCACGACTTAGTCTTCCCAGGCTTCTTTTTAGACAAAGGAGTCTTCCGAGGAGAAGAGGAAGACATCTCGAACTCCGTCATTAAATCCGGGTGAATCCACATGATCTCTCCCTTTTTATTGTGACAGGAACAAGCCCTTCATTCTGTGTTGGTGGGATGTTCACAACTTCAAGAGTTGCTTTGGGGATAGGAACAATCCCACTTTCCACCATTAACGGAGGGAAGTCACCGAACTGCATTGAAATCACATTTGCTGTGACTGTCTTGTCTTTAGGTGTCAGTGTCACAGCTCCAGATTTAATCATTTCCTGGATCTTTCCTTTTAATATATAGCAAGACCGGATGGTATGACCCAGCATTCTATGATATGGACATTATTTTGGATGATTCGTCTTGTTGGCTTCATCAGGCTTTTTGATTTCTGGCAATTGTATCTTGTTACCTTTGAGCAAGCATTCAAAGATACCCTGAACATCGTCATCGTCGAAAGAATACTCTTTCTTCGGCCGAGGAGGTCTCTGTTGTTGATTTTTTGGAGCTGGGGTAGCTTGGGTAGTCATTATCTCTTGACTCTTGCTCTGGAGATTGACTTCAAGAGCCTCTTTTCTTTTGCGATTGTTGGGTCGAGCACTATTACCAGTACTCTGATTTGATTCTTTGGGAGTCATTTGTACCCCCAGGCGTTTGAAGGTCTCAGCACTGACTTCGGCGGCTTTGGCACTGACGATGAAAGAAGGCCAATCTTGGAATTGAGTGGACCCTGTCCACATGCTGATGATTGGTAAGAGATTCGACTTGCAAGTATCGATAGTAACAGCATCGGGAGTTCCGAGAGGCATTTTGAGGGCTTTTCTTCTGAATCTTTCAATGAAGCTCTCCGTGCTTTCATTATTTGTCTGTTTAATTCTTATGAGGGCCGACATTGTCATGTCATTGACGCCTTCATAGAATCGTTCTAGAAATATCTATTTGAATCCAGCAAATGAAGTAATACACCCGTCAGGGAGACTTCGATACCATTCATAAGCGGTTCCTTTAAGAGAACTGACGAATACCCGAGTGAGGAGGGCATCGCTTGGTTGTAACTGATCAGTCATTACTTCAAAGTGATTAATGAACTGACTTGGGGAGGTAGTCCCATCAAAGAAAGAGATGGTCGGAGGTTTGTATTTTGGGGGATACGATACTTCCTTCCATTGTATGGGATAAGGCTGCTTGATACCCAATCTTTGTAAGCCATCTTTTTGCTTGAATGCTTCAAACTGAGACCGAAGATTTTTTAACTCTTCAGTGACAGCTCCGGAAGATTGCGGTATTGTTGCTTGTTGAGTATAATTGGGAGGAGGGACTGCAGCATATGTATCACCTCCAGCTCCGGACTGACTTGGAGTGGGTTGTACAGGAACATTAGACTGTACCCCCAGAATAGTAGAGGGTTCCGGGTTTGGGGTAACAGGAGTATTTAATACCACTGGTGGTCCTGTTGGTTGAACTTGCTGAGTTCGTTGCTGAGCTTGCATAAGAGTATGCATAGCAGTCAATGTATCTGCCATAGCTCGCAACTGTTGTTCCAAGGAAGAAATCCTATGTTCATGAGCTTCAGTGCTAGTCGAAGGCTCTTGATGACCATCTACCATATAAGCGGTAATCGTTCGAGGAATAGACGATGAAACAGTCTGTTCTGAATCATCGATGTGAGAATCAGTCTCTTTCCCGGGGCTATTTACGGGAGTCAATACCGGGAAGTTGGACTCTCCAAGGAAGTCCTCTGTGATCTCCGGATTATTACTTGGATTAGAAGAAGAAGAGACCCTGGTCGACGCTCCAGTCCTGGATCGGGTGCCGAGGTAAACACCATCTTCAGAATCTGACATAGCATCAGATCATATTCTACCCCTAATATTTCTAGGGGTCATGTTGACAGAAGCATAAAGAGGTTCGTCTTCGTCCAGTATTGGTTCATGTTGAATCCGTTCGAAAACAGATCGTCTTTTTGGAGAACAACAACACTGAATCACGACCCGAGGTTGGAAGTTACAACCATGCTTTTCATGGCAAATATGAGCAATGTCATAGCTAGATGGAGTGTCGATTCTCCGTTTGTTTTACAAATGTTCCTGGAGATCTGTAGGAACAGATTGGGAAGTACTTGACGATAGTTTCTGTGTAGAAACTTGTCTTTTATTCTTCTGTTTTCTCGGTTCTTGAGTGTATAAAGACCGATTAATTTGAGCGATATAGTTCTTGGCATATTCTGTATCAGGGTCTAGTATACTTGTCTCAGTTTGATAAGGCTTCTTTATACCGGAAGTGGAACCGAGATGATTCCGGTTAAGCTTGTTACGAAGATCCGTAGGAGATATGACTTTAGTATCTGTCTTGAATACTTGTAATTTGCCTTTATCAGATCGGAAAATTTTGAGAGAAGGAAGATGGACATTATTCCGACTAGGAGTCGGTAATAATCCATCTTTAGAGGAAGTAGCCAAAAGGCGTTTTCCTTTGTTTGATCTAGTAAAAGTACTAGTCAAATTAACTCCAGAGGTAAAGACCTTAGGAGTAGAGGAGTTGACTAAAGAGTCTTTCTCCATGGTTGGCACAAGATGTGCAAGTTGTGGGGGAATCATTTGTATGTTCTGTGGAAGAGAACCCCCAGCCTGATTTTGAGAAACAGTCAAAGGACTGTATTGGTTGGCATACGCTGACTTCAGTTTGGAATTCTGGTCATATGCTGCCTTTTTACTAGCATACACTGGCTTTGGCTTAGCGTACGCTGCCTGTTGTTGGCTTTTGTTGTACGCTGCATTTGCCGTACGCTGTCCTTTGACTGCCATACGCACAGAGTCATTAATGGCTAAAGAGCCGACTTCTGTCGTAAGGGTAGAAGGAGAAAAGACTTTGACATGTCCAGAGATGGTTTTCCTTGGACACGCTGACTTGGTTAAAGAACCCACTTTGTCAGCGTGACTAGGAGAAGCCACTGTTGCCGTGTTCAGAGAAGCCGAGGCGTGCTTCGTTGAAGTTGAAGACATGTTCTTGTCAGCGTGAGTAACAGAAGCGTCTCGGGCCGTCGAAGAAGACTTAGGGACATAGACGGAGTATCCCTTCTTCTTGGCAGCAGGAAGAGCGGAGGAAGCAGTTCGGCCCTCCTTCGCTTTGAGCATTTCTTCGTAAGCAGATTGGTCGAATTGTACGACCATCACTTTCTTCGTCGAGCCGATCGACGAAGTATCGCATTGAGTTGTTGCTATCTCGTTGGAGGAGACAGCTTTCCCCAGCAGAGGCGCCAATTTGTTTTCCATAAATAAATTTACTTTATTTATTGTGTTTCTGAGAAAATTACAACTGTAGGAATCTAATCTAGAAGACGATTACTTTATCCCTTGGACGATGCGATGAAGAAAACTCGAACTTCGAAGAACTTGGACAGCAACTGGGCAATCTCTCTGTTCTCTCTGAATTGAATATAGTCTGATGAAGATGAAGAAACTCTCTTTTATAGAGTTCTGGATAACTGTTCTGAAGCATACGCTCAGTCAGTTACTTGACGTGTGCATAACTCCAGGGACGCGTGGCGAATTCTGATGGAGACACGTTAGAGTGCGGTTGAAAGTAGTAGAATATATCTAGAAGAGATTGATGGCATGGATGCCACGTTGCATAACTTCTAAGTAAATGGGTAACTGAGTACAGGACACGTGAGAACGTGTGTTGACTGTACATTTGAAGTCATCTTGAATGCATTTGCTGTGATACGCTGTCTTTGTTGAAGAGGAGTCATACACTGACTTGGACAGTATAGAGTCATATAAAGCTGATACGCTCACTTTATTAACAAGGAGTCGTATGGAGTTCATACGCTCACTTGATTGACAAGAAGTCATATGGAGTACATATGCTCACTTGATTGATAAGGAGTCGTATAGAGTCCATACGCTCACTTGATTGACAAGGAGTCGTATGAAGTCCATACGCTCACTTGATTGACAAGGAGTCGTATGGAGTCCATACGCTCACTTGGTTGGCAAGGAGTCGTAAGCATTGAGGGAGTAGACACGTGGCTGTCCTCAATCTTCTCAAATATGCCATATCTTCTAATAACTGACAAATATCTCTCGAGCGTCGTGTTACAGATATGATGGCTGACAGACTGTCAGAAATGACAGTAATGATGGCTGTGCATTTTGATGGCTGATGAGCTGTCCTCGTAAGAGACAAAATCAATTCTCGAAAACCCATACGACAGTTAATCTTCATAGGGCAGCTGTCTTTGTACGAAAGACGAAGTGTCAGATTCATCCTCCATTAAATGTATGCTGTGCTGTCATTCAAGAAATAATAAAATATTCACTGAGCGTACGGCTTTGGCTGAGCGTATGGCCTTGAGTGTATGACTTTGGCTGAGCGTATGGCCTTGAGCGTATGGCTTTGGCTGAGTCATATGTCAGCGTGTCATAATTTTTTACACCCTACAGTAGCTTGCATCGTAAACTTCATTTATCGTATTTTAAACACATTATAATCCATACTACTCTATTTAGGACATTGTGACTCCGGTACAGATATCTGATATTACATTACTCTTTTCAGAGTATCAGGCTAGTACATTCTCTGATAGTTCTCTCATTTACTTGTCAATTACTGTACTTCAGTTCTAGTTAATTTTATGTGATTCTTACAACACGTATGGATATTTCTGGATTCATGTATGCGACACACATAGCATCTTGTCTGGCCTATATTTCTGGAATCACTACTGGCATCACCTTCTGGAATCATTACTTGAATCTACTGGAATCTACTGGAATCATTCTGGAATCATTGCTGGTATCATCACGTTTGGCTGGACTCATCTCGATTCTTGTGTCTTGTACTAGATTCACTTTTATTACGGGATGGGAAAATATTGAGTAAGACATGTAGACATACCCCAAATCTGGAATCTCCTACTGGAATCTACTGGAAGCATAGCCATCTCTTGCCTGATCAGTGAGAGATGTGCCTGATACCTACAGCCGTTTACATATCGATCTCGGTATTTTAAAACACACTGTTAAAGTATAGTCTGGACTCATCCTGGAATCTTTGATCACTGACTGGAATCATCTTATACTGGACTCATCTTGTACTGGAATCACCTGGTATCAGATTCATATTGTCTGGACTTACTTAGGTTTTACACTTGTTTATATTACTGTCTGGACTTATATCATGTTACTCTAGTTCAGCTAGTTTCTATTTACAGTCTTCATTGCCATGATTCTTCTCTTGTTTTACTTACCTTACTTTCCTTGTATCTTAACTGTTTCTCTATACCATCACCTGTATACAAACTACCATGTTCATCAATAAAACTGTATATAACTGCTTTATAATTCTCTGTCATTTACTTAGGGTTTCTTGATGAATTATACTCGTTCCTGTCCTGACTGGACCTATTAAAAATATTACAGATGCTTGCCCTGAGGACATTTGCCCCATTTGCCTTGGAGCAGGAGATGGCTTAGCTACCTTTGGCCCAGACACTCGGGAGTGATCGGGAGACTAGCTAGTAGACTTGGTTTAGTTTTTATGTTTTAGAACTTGAATTGTAATAACTTGATATACGAGTTTGTATTTGAGTTTGTTTGAGATATTATTATTTAGTAGTTATAATTATTGTTGTTTAGTCTTTAGTTATAAACTTCTGTGATATCTTATCGTGCTTAGACTGTGATTGAGATTTCATTATATTTATACTTGTCCTCCGTTCGGAGTTGAGATTTGACAAGTACATTATATAATTGCGTGAGTTGTTGACTAGATAGTAACCTAGGACAGCGTTCTACCACCGACACTGCGGCGTAGGCTGGATGTACCCACTTCTCATGGCCCTATACAGGGTGCGGGTCGTGACACGTTTTTAGTGGTGGCCCATGCAGGTCGAGATTATGTAGTGGTATTCGAACTAGAGTATCACTACAGCCTGCGACAGGAACTAAGAAATAGGCTTTAGTTGAGAGAGTACTCAATCACAGTTAGGAGTACTTGAGAAGATTCCTGGGATGACCCTTAAGAATGTCATTATAAACTATCTCGAAATTCGATTCCGACAGTTTCTGTCTACTTCCTTGTTCATCGTTGAATTTGATTCTTGGTATTCATTATTGACTTAATTTTCTACCAAGATAATATTATGGGCTAGGTTGCCTCAGTCATGGAATCTAGAGTCTTCTACAGCCATATCAGCTGGTTGGGCGATGAGATAGAGTCTGATTTTGGATATATTTCTCGGGTGTGGGAATTTAAAGTTTTCGCAGCCAAGCTAGCGGCAATGCAAAAATTTTAAATACCATGATTCTAGAGGTATGTACATTAGTTGTGGACTCTATGGATTATCGCAGCCATACTTACTGGTGTGACGAGGATTCTGGTAACATGGTTCTGGATAGACGGGTATGATTATCAGATTACAGAATAGATACCATATAGATGGTGTCCTAGTATAATTGAGTGGAATATCAGTGTGGATATTACTTGAGTATCATGGATTAGATTGAGGGAGCTAGGCCACCTATAGCGTAGCACCGTGCCCCGCACCATCAGAGGGATATACCCCAAAGGGGCAGGGCTTTTGTGATGACAGTCGAGTAGATCGACGCTATGGGTAACGGGTTAGCAGGTCTGTCATTCCTGTCCTTCTTTTTACCTTCATGTGTGATTCCATTAGTACCTGCCAGGATATGCTTGTGACATGTTAGATAGCGTAGTTACCCAGTTCGAGACTGTGGAATCATGACAAGTAGGACTATGATTGCATGTTATCTTTGGACATTGTTTGATTGGGGGTTTGACCTAGGAGGAGTACAATCATCTTAATTTTGAGGACGAAATTCTTCTAAGGGGGGTAGACTTGTAACACCCAGTTTTTCAAATGAGGGTAATTTTGAAATTTTGTAATTATAACTATTATTTATTGATATTTATTTCATATTATAATTTTTGGTGATTTTTAATCATTTT
The DNA here is from genome assembly GCA_029216955.1 of Iris pallida. NCBI lineage: Eukaryota > Viridiplantae > Streptophyta > Magnoliopsida > Asparagales > Iridaceae > Iris > Iris pallida. The sequence goes on along the minus strand of JANAVB010021800.1, from coordinate 9,750,339 downwards.
TAAACGATTTAAAAATTGCTTTAAGTCATGACTTGTGATTTGGATGTGCTGCCAGTGAAACCTGAGAGACTGCATGACCTAGAGCCTAACCATGTCATTAGGATGATTTATTATCATTTTAGCCTAGGGGTAATTTGGTCATTTTGGCTTATTTAAATTATTTGATTATTTATTGAATTGGTGAATTTTAGTTTGACTTTGACTTGTTGAGACCTAGTGGACTAGCCTAGAAGCTAACCCTAGCTATGGTAACCCTAGTCTAGCTTGAGTTAACTCATTTTAGTCATTAGAGATTAGTTTTAGAATTAGGGGATTAGTTTAAGTGAAATTATTTCATGGTTTGTGGTTTTAATGAAAGGACTTGTGATTAAGGACTTAATGACTTGTGACTTGGCCCATGGCCCATGATTTAACACCCTAACCCTAACCAAACCCTAAGTGACCAGCCACATAGGGATTCTCACCCTATATAAACACTTATTGATTGGTTCTTGCCTCTTTTATTTCATTTTAACACATAGGAAAAGAAAGGTATTTTTCCCCTTCCAAAAATCCCCATAAATTCATTTTAATTCCTTTTTAATTCTAGTCTTTTGCATTAGGTTCTAATTTCTGTATGTTTAATATTTCTGGAGGTTAATCTCATTTTTGGGTTCATTTGGAGCATTTGACCATCAAGAAGAACACCCCATTTGGAGCTTTTTTATGCTTTTTGTACCTATAGATAAAACTCCCCAAATTGATTTAAATTTCTGTTTTCTTTGCATTTAGGGCTAGATCTAGGAGTCCCCTAGCTGTCCCCGAAATTTGGGTAGATTTTGTGTCCGTTTGGTGTCCGTATCGGACACATGTCATAGTGTATACTTAGGTGTTTGATGAAATGCCTCTTTGAACTTTTTGTTCTTGGTTTTCAAAATAAATTACACATTTGGAAAGCTTATTATGAGTAGATTACTATGGTCTGTGTCTGAGCACGTATTGGATTGGTTTTCGTGTCCAAATTTGGATACGAACGTGTGCACGAGGCCTCGGTGCGCTGTCCTGCTGCTCGGGGTCAACACAGGACACGACACGGACTCTCGTGAGCTGATTTTTTGTGGACATGTGTGGGCATTGTCTGCCATCACCCACACAAAATTTGAGGCAGATTGATCGAGTGGATCGAAAGAAAACTCGATCGCACCAATCCTTGCCTGTGCTGCACGCATGTGAAAACGCGTACTGATACGCGCTTTGCAGGTGGACACGTGACCTCGTGGACACAGTACATGATGTTTGACATGCACCCCTATCCCTGGCGAGTGTCTGGACATGAGCATGACGTGTCACGTGTCGTGTGTCATGCACACGACTCCGTGACACGTTTGCACGATACTTGGTGTGCTCGTACGTGTATGTGTGTGTTTTTTTATGATTGGACACCTCGTGTCCAAATGTTTGGACACGAGTAGACTCCTGGGACACGAGCACGTGTGTGGCATGGATTACCAACGCTAAATTTGTGGGATTAATATGTTTTTGGCTGTCGATTTCATTTCTCCATTTCTTTCTGATACGTACAATTACTGTTTTCAAATTCTGAACTTAAGTATTTTCAAAACTAATTTTAAATAATGTTAAATTGCCAATTATAATCCTACATGTGTAATTGCTACTGCTGGTTAGGATTTCAGTGAGATTTTGGATTTACTTTGCTGAAATGGGATTTCGATATGCGTATGGCATGGATTGATACTTAGTTACTATTGTAAATCCTGAGATAAAAGTTCAGGATTTTGAAATCTGAGAATTTGGTTGGGTTGGTTTAATTATAAAAACCTGGGTTGGTTTGGTTGAATATTAGTTAGATTTTGTTGATTAGAAGTTAACTGAGATAGGTTTGGGTTGAACATGTTGATTCACTATTGAAACTGACAGTTGATCAATGAAACTAAAACTCAGAATTCCCCAACTAAAAACCTGAGAGTGCATATATGTTCCTGAGATTCATATTGACAGTGAACTAAGAATAGGTTAATACATGAATTGAGAATGGGATATGAATTTGGAAATGCAACTGGGTTGGTTGTTTGATTTTGATGTACTTAAAATCTGAGAACAAATGGGCTAGAAACTGAGATTGTTAACTGGACTTAACATGTGATACATTGATTCCTGAATTTTGAATATAAATTGGTGTGGGGATTTATTCATATGTTGCTTAGGTATCATGAGGGGACAAGAAACTGCCATATGGCACGGTTCTGAAAGGTAGAGCATTGTTGGTTTCATAGGTGTTCTTGTGTGTGCCTTAGATGTAGATTTGTGAATGGTTTGGGGCTCGAGAAGAGCCCAACCTCTGCTCTCTTGTGCAGAGCCTTGGAGGCCTGTGCACTTGGACTGCACTGCAGGAATTTCTTGGCCCTGGGCTTGGCCATCGCTCACTGCATTAGCAGTTGGCCTACAATGTTATGCATTGCAGCAGTGTGCAGGTCATTCTGGTAGAAAGGAGGCAGCCACATGTGTGCCGTTCCTGTACACAAGAACTGTTGTACATATTCATGATACTGTCACTCCACTAAATTCCTGAGATTTTGTCACTGATTTCAGTGTCTACACACACACACAAATTCCTGAACTGTACACCATTGACACACACATACAAGTATCCCTAATCACTGTCAGCCCATACACACACACAAACTGAGAACCTATCCCTCACTCACTCGTATATACCCATATACATATCTTTGATTACACACTCACACACATTGTTGGTATTGGTTTGGTTTTAAATGGGTTTGGGAATTCGAATGGGTTGAGACTTAAATGGTTTACACTAATTTCAGATTCCTGTAAAAGACACTGATTTCCCTTTTCTTAGACAGGTATGTATGCATGAGTGTAAGTATATACCAATCTATATATGCATTTATGTAATACCTATGTAAATATATATGAATGTGTATGGATATATCATTGTATCAATGCAATGAAGTGTATGCATCTATGTAATGTATTTATGCCACATATATATATATATATGAGTTTATATATATGTGATAGGCATATATAACATAACATAGGTTATAAGGATGATTTGCGATATGATATGTATATATACATAGACTATAAGGTTTAAAGTATAGAGTTAGATAGAGTTTGACTCTAGATAGTTTAAACCATTTTGGTTGAGGGTTGATACCCCATTAAACTAGCAATAAATAGTCACAAGACCAAATCCTTAGATATCCATCAAGATAACCCAATTAGCTAAATTGACTTAGTTGACCAAGTTGACTCTTTAACATAGATTGGACTAATTGACCTAATTTGACTAGACTGTTGACCAAAAGTCAACATTAAGTCAATATATGATCAATTGACCTAAGTTGACTAGAGTCTGACATAGTTGACTAAGATTGACCTAGTTGACCAAGTTGACTTTGACCCAGAGTTGACCGAGTTTGACTTTGACCTAGATTGAACTAGAAATCATGTAGCTTGCATCGTAAACTTTATTTATCGTATTTTAAACACATTATAATCCATACTGCTCTATTTAGGACATTGTGACTCCGGTGCAGACATCTGATATTATATTACTCTTTTCAGAGTATCAGGCGAGTACATTCTCTGATAGTTCTCTTATTTACTTGTCAATTACTGTACTTCTGTTCTAGTTAGTTTTATGTGATTCTTACAACACGTATGGATATTTCTGGATTCATGTATGCGACACACATACCATCTTGTCTGGCCTCTATTTCTGGAATAACTACTGGCATCACCTTCTGGAATCATTACTAGAATCTTCTGGAATCTACTAGAATCATTGCTGGTATTATCACGTTTGGCTGGACTCATCTCGATTCTCGTGTCTTGTACTGAATTCACTTGTATTACGGGACGGGGAAATATTGAGTAAGACATGTAGACATACCCCAAATCTGGAATCTCCTACTAGAATCTACTGGAAGCATAGCCATCTCTTGCCTGATCAGTGAGAGATGTGCCTGATACCTACAGCCGTTTACATGTCGATCTCGGTATTTTAAAACACACTGTTAGAGTATAGTCTGGATTCACCCTAGAATCTTTGATCACTGACTGGAATCATCTTATACTGGACTCAACTTGTACTGGAATCACCTGGTATCAGATTCATATTGTCTGGACTTACTTGGGTTTTACACTTGTTTACATTAGTGTTTGGACATATATCATGTTACTCTAGTTTAGCTAGTTTCTATTTACAGTCTTCATTGCCATGATTCTTCTCTTGTTTTACTTACCTTACTTTCCTTGTATCTTAACTGTTTCTCTATACCATCACCTGTATACAAACTACCATGTTCATCAATAAAACTGTCTATAACTGCTTTATAATTCTCTGTCATTTACTTGGGATTTCTTAATGAATTGTACTCGTTCCTGTCCTGACTGGACCTGTTAAAAATATGACAGATGCTTGGCCTGAGGACATTTGCCCCACTTGCCTTGGAGCAGGAGATGGCTTAGCTACCTTTGGCCCCGATACTCAGGAGTGATCGGGAGACTAGCTAGTAGACTTGGTTTAGTTTTCATGTTTTAGAGCTTGAATTGTAATAACTTGAGATACGAGTTTGTATTTGAGTTTGTTTGAGATATTATTATTTAGTAGTTATAATTATTGTTGTTTAGTCTTTAGTTATAAACTTCTGTTTCATCTTATCGTGCTTAGACTGCGATTGAGATTTCATTATATCTATATTTGTCCTCCATTCGGAGTTGAGATTTGACAAGTATATTGTATAATTGCATGAGTTGTTGATTAGATAGTAACCTATGACAGCGTTCTACCGTTGACACTGCGGCGTAGGCTGGACGTACCCACTTCTCGTGCCCCTACATAGGGTACGAGTCGTGACAGATATGTAAAAGGTGAGTGTCGTATGCAATGGATCCAGTAATATCAATCCGTGTTGACAGAGAATCAAATAGAACTAACTAGAACTGAAATACAGTAATCGACAAGTAAATGAAAGAACTATCAGAGAATATACTCGCCTGATACCCTGAATGACTGATGTATATCAGATGTCTGAACCGGAGTCACAATGTCCTATTTAGAGCAGTACAGGTTATAATGTGTTCAATATGATATAATTGAAGTATACAATGCAATCTACATAATTTTTAGGTCAATCTAGGTCAAAGTCAACTCTTGGTCAAATCTGGTCAAACTTGGTCGAAAAGTCAAAACCAAGGTCAATCCTACCTATTCTAAGAGGCCAACTCACAACTCTAACATATATATACATATACACCCTCATATATTTGTAACACACAAATATTATATCCTAAATTCTACACTTAACTCCACTTATAACCATATAGCTCAACCTATAGTCAAACCTGAACATCTCTACACAAAGTACATATATATAGCCATCATATCTAAACTCATACACAAACCATACCTATAGGCCATGTATATATATCACTCAAAATATATATCTCATGTTCACATAAACCAAAAATTACCCTCATAAATGAGAGTATAACTCCTCCTCACTCTAAATGGTTTCACCTAAGCATGTACTAACATATCCCTTACATCTAGCTATATATATATACACACATATCTATACAACCAATACCATACCTCATATAACAACTAATCATATATATATATAACTATACTATATATAACAATACATATGTACCTAGATACATATAGACTAACCCTCATCACATTCACTTGGAGATACACTCCAAAACCTGGCACCTCAATCCCTTCCCCAAAAGCCAAGTGGCCATGAGGCTCCCTGCTTGCAGGCCTCTGCAGAGCAAGCAAAACTTGCTGCCAAAACCCTCTGCTCACTGCTGCTGCTATCTGTTGCTAGGTCAATGCCAAGGCAAAGCAAGTAAGATAATGTCAAGGCCAACTCAGGCCTGTAGGCCCTGCTTCCACTGCCAGTGCTACAGCTGCTGCTATCTCCTAACTCCTCGTCATATTTACTTCCTTCCTTCATTCATCACCACTCCCTCATATCACATACCAACTCAAAGTGTGTCCAGGATCCCACATTTTCTGCTAACCCTCTTACTCTCTAACAATATCAACCTCACATACAAGCAACTGCAAACTACTACCAACATACTTATATACATACAAATATACAAATACTCATGAATTCTGAATGTACATCTAGGTATACCATCAGGAATATTCATCCAAGACTTCACAAACCTTTTATCCTCGATATCAAATCAACATCAACATTCACAACCATGTAAACCCATATCTCAACCAAATCCTCACTTCACTGATATGTATAAACATCAAAATATATCTAAACACCTGAATATATCCCAACCCCAATATCAAAGTAAACATTCAAAACCAATGTTCAACATCAAACCTAAACTCAGGAATCAACTAAATCCTAATCAATTATCAATTCAATATATAACTTATATATATATATATATATATATATATATATATATATATATATATATATATATATATATATATATATATATATATATATATAATTAAATATATATATAATAAAACCTCAGGAAATCCTGAGATGAAACCTAAGCTCAACATCTCACAACCTAACTATAATTCCCGGGTATCACAACATTCAAAACTTAAAGTCAAACCCAGATATCTCATCATTCAACCTAATCATCACAACTCAACATAAACCCAAACTCAAGTATCTCAGGAAATGAAAACTCAGACTAGAACTCAGTATCAGTCGAACAAGAGAACCCCCAAATCAAATTAATCGAACCTAACACCAACAAAACCTGGGAATTAGAAGGAGGAGGAGTGTGTCGAATCCTATGTGTCATCTAGGTGTCGAGTCGTGTCCACATGTGTCCACACAGTGTCCAAACAAGAGTCGGAACAGTGTATCAGAGACTGTGTTCAGCACAGTCTCGTGCTGAGGTGTCGAGTCTAAAAGGACACGACACGTGGATCCTAGTGTCTAGGGGTCAAGCCTAATGGTAGAGTAGGTCTAGGTCGTCGTGTCTAATACCCTGATATGTGTCCAAGTATATCGTGTCAGTGATACGAAAGCCGTATCAGAACCAAAAATTCACGTGTTTGCAGTGGCGTATGATCCATGCGATCGAGATTTCTCTCGAACCACTCGACGAAATTGTCTCAAACTTTGTGTACGAAGTATCAGTGTGTGCCCCCACATCCATATCAAGTCTCGTGTCAAACCGTGTCGTGTATAGTACACACGATATGTACAGCAGCAGGGGAGCCGTATACCATGTCGTACAGCATCCCCGTGTCCATTTTGGACACGAAAAACACCTAGAAGTCAACTCAGTCAACACAAATATTATTATACACATAATAAGCTACAAATCTATCTAATTAGTTTTGGAAAACATTAAGTTTTATTTCTAAGTGGCATTTCACCGAACACTTTACATAGCACACCGATACGTGTCCGATACGCGTATCAAATAGACAAGAATTCCTAACAAACTTGGTCTACAGCTAGGGTACACCTAAATGAATGCAACTATGGAAAGAAGTTAGGAATTTGAATGAGTCTGATAGGTTTTACCTATTGAGAGTGAATCTCAATGAAAATCTTAAAGAATGAGGGTCCTTCTCCAATTTACAATGATCCCAAGCCTCCAAATCCTTGCTAGCTACCCACCAATGGTATCCTCTACTGTAGGGGTGTCCAATGCAAAAGACTAGGCTCAATTTAGAGAAGAAATGAAGAATTGGGGGTGATTTGGGGAAGAACACTAAACTAGGGTTTGTAGGTTTAATGAAAGAGGCAATAGGGTCTCAATATGTGTTTATATAGAGGTGGGGATCCCTTGATGGCAGCCTAGGGTTATTTCTAGGCTTAGGGTTAAGTTTCATGAGGTTTAAAGGCCTCTAGCTAGTTTAATTCAAGCCTTTCCAGCAAAGGCCTAAGCTATTGTCATGACCCGCACCCTAAAGAGGGGCACGAGCACGTGGTTACGTCCAGCCTACGCCGCAGAATCGACGGTAGAACGCTGTATATAGGGTCTGTAAATACTACGACTAAAACAGATAAATGTACCTGTACAGTATATACACTCCGAATGGAGGTGACATAGTAATACAGTCTCAATCACATAATCAAAACTAGGGTAGACAGCATAAAAAGAGATATGATAGATAAAACAGGAAACGAGTCCAAAATCTACAAGTCAGAGCTAACACAACATCCAGAGTCTCAGATAATATAAGTATAAAGATACTACAAACTGAAATGTACTAGCTGGCTCGCAGGCCAGGCAAACCTATCTAAACTAGGCTACTCAGGATGAGCAAAGTCCAGTAGCTCTACCAATAAGCCACGATCTAAAACTAGTCCATCAGACTCAACCCCATAGTAGGTCGGGCAGTCATTCTCAGAGTCATCTGTAAAATTTGTCAACGGTATCCTGTCAGGAAAATGAGCAAGTACAAACACCAACAGCAGTTCCATATGAATTGAGAAATACTATAAGAGACAGCAATAATAAAATACAAGACAAAAGATATAGGCGACATAGGAACCATTTGAAAGCCGAGTTACAACCCTTGAACCAAACAAGGACCGGAGTTGTAACCCTTCTTTCAAACAGAACTTAGTCTCAAATCATGGTACAGTATAAAAGGCAGGTAGAGCATGTGAAAAATGAATCATAGCATAGTGAAAGTACAGTAAGTAAAGCTGAACTGGAAATATAAGATATGACAATAAATATAAAAAAAGTGATTTGAATTATTAGAGCGATATGTGATCGACTAGGGAAGCAAGAGATGGTTATCCACTTGGCCCGGCAATCCGCGGTGTACTCAACGGAGAGTCATGCCGTCCAACCTGGATAACTGGTAATGGGGTGTCTGCAACACCCTACGTGAGGTGAGGGTGACGCTAGCAAAATGTATTTACAGGAAGGCTTTGATCACATAACCCCTAATCACATAACCCCTAATAATTTCTCCATCCCCGAATAGTATACGAATCCGGACATAGCACGTCATGACGCAGGATTCCCTAAGAGGAGAGCAAGTCCTCTTCAGGAATCAGCGTCAATACAAGTACAAGAATCAAGACCAAGCAAGTACCAGTATCCCAAGAAATCCAGGAATGACATCTCATGACCGAAATCCGATAATACTAGTCCGTGAACTATCGTGTCGAGAATCAAGTAAGACACTACAACTAAATCGGATATAGTAGATATCAAGACAATGAAAACTATCAGTGAATGTACTCGCCTGTGGTCCTGAGCTGATAGGGTGAACAGACGCTCAAAGTGATCACAGACCTAAAATAAGATACTATGAGTCAAACAGGGCTTAATACTGAAAAAGAAAACTAATACAAGCCATAAATGCAAGTCTAAGTCAATACTAGGTCAATCTAGGTCAAACTGAGTCATACTAGGTCATACTAGGTCACTGGAAGTCAATCCAAGTCAAACTAGGTCGATCGGGATCAATGGTTGACTTACAGTTGACTTTTGGTCAAAAAGTCAACTTTGGTCAACTCTGGTCAACCTTAGGTCAAACTAGTCTAATGTTGACCAACTATTGACTTTCAGTCAACTGGTCAACTCTGGGTTGGTTTCGGTCAAATCGGGTCGCTTAAAGACTAAGTTTGACTCTCGGTTGACTTTTGTTGACTTTTGGTCAAAAAGGTCAACCGACGTCAAAACTAGTCTATGAGCACCATATTCGATCATTACCAACCACAGGAATCAAGTTTTAACCCTATCTTAGGCTTCTAACACCAATATCCTATTTCTAGGCAAAACTAGTATTTATCCTTCTAAGGTAAATCCCGATACCTTGCCCAAAACCAAGGAAACCCCGCAAATACCCATGGTACTAGCCTAGACTCCTTAGGGTAGCTAGATATCAACCTATCTAAGGTTTACCTACCAAGAAAAATGGGTATCCTAGGTATCTAGGCCATGTTAGGATACGGGGTATCGATTTACCCTATTACCCTATTCTATATCATGAATTTTACCCTTTTCTCTTCCACACTCATCTACACCACTCACTCTCATGATACACTCACATATTTATCACTCTCATAGGCTCTCCTATAGTTTTCCTAATAGTTTAGCTATAGGATATACTATAGGTTACTAGATACACTCACTAATAGGCTCTCACACACACACACACACACAAACTCACAACTACACACACACACACAAGGCCAATGCATGGACTGATATGGGGTTCAAAGTGGACTGATTTTTGTGGGTTTATGGGCTGTCATATAGTTGTGTTTGTGGCTGAATTTGAATGGCAATAGGACAGGTTTTTGGTGGCATATAAGGGGACTAATTTGAAGGGTTTTTGGAGATGGTGTGGGAGCTAACAAGGACAGCCAAAGGGGTCTTTGATGGACTGTTTTGAGGTCAGAAAAGTGGGGGTCTTGGGCTGTCATTGACAGCCACAAGATGGCAAATCTGGACAGATTTTTGGGGCAGCAAAGGGGGTGATTAATGACAGGGAAATGGAAAGTTTAGGGGCTGATTTGGGGTGGTATTGGACAGCAGTTAATGGGTTTTAGGGGGGCTGTCCTTGACAACAAGTAGGGGGAATAAGGGGCTGTCATGGGGTGTCTTTAGTGGCCTGATTTTGGGACAGCAGTGGAGTGATTTCCCCCTTCTAATCACTCTCTAACACCCTCAAACTCTCCTCTATATACCCCTCTCTACATACACTCAAACACACACAACACCCTCAACTCCCTCTCTACCAAATCACCCAACATTCCAATAACACCACTCCTACTAACAAGCATACACACAAACCCATGCCCTCTCCCAACACAACACAAACACCACACCACATAATATATCCACATAAATAATCCTCCATATAATAGGAATATGATACATTATGAAACATGGAAAAAATACATTCTAAAAACATGTAAAAATCTGGAATAAATGTAAGAACAACACAAAAAAACACAAAAACAATATCCATGAGTCCAAATAGAGGGTTTTCCTATTAGGACACAAACCTACATATTGGACACCTCTAAAAATGTCCAAAAGGACACAAAATGGTCTCTAATGGAGACACAACCATAGGACACATTCCTATGGGTTTTCTAACCATTCTACATGAAATGGAAATTATTTTAGAGAAGGGTTTACCTATTTGGAGGTTGAATCAATGGTGGAGCTCTCAAGAATGGAAAGAACCTTTGGAGAAGAAGAAGAAGAAGTGGATGAGAACAAGGAAAAGTGATTTCTCTCTCCTCCCCACTCCCTACTTGTGGCCGGCCACACTAGGCTCCAAACCCCCTTTTTGCTATTTATAAGTTTGCCCTCTATTGGTTTAATTAGTTCATTACAAGTTTGCTTAGGGTTTATGGGTAGTTTAGTCAAACCTAAAACCACTAAACCAAATTAGTCTTAATCAAAAATAATTATTCTAGTCTCTAACCAAAATACTGACATGTGGGCCATGGCTAACTAGTGTGTGGGCTCGCTAAGGTCAACACTACCCCGGGTCCCCGTAACAAGTCAAAACAAGTCGGAATGAGTTGAAATTCGAACCCGATTCAAATATCCCCAAAATAATACAATAAATAAATAAATAATTCCAAAATAATTTTTAAAGTGGAAAATTACCAAAATACCCCTGTTTATGAAAACTGGGGGTGACAAATCTATCCACCTTAAAAAATTTTGTCCTCGAAATTAAAACCAACAATGGTAAAATCTCAAATTCACAAGTCATGACTAAAAATTTAAAATGATTAAAATCTCAAAAATCAAAGCAGGAATTAAATGACTAAAATTTATATTTTTTTTTAAAATTACTCTCAAATATAAGTCTATCCACCTTAAAAGAATCATCCAAAAACTTAAAACGAAACAAACACAGAAAATTCATGCAATTTGATAATCGTATGCGTCTGTCCAATAATCATGATACTCAGAATCTTCGTCATGCCAGTGAGCAAGGCTACGATAATCACAGAGTCCTCAGCTACGGTATATACCTCTAAAATTATGGTATTTAAAATTTTTGCATTGTCGCTAGCTTGGCAGCAAAAACCTTAAATTCCCACACCCAAGAGATACGTCCATAGTCTGACTATATGTCCTCACTCTGCCTACTAGCATGACCCTAGAGGATTCTAAATCTCATAATCGAGGTGACCTAGCCCATACGACTTATCTCAGAAAATATCACATCACAAGAACAAAATTTCATCCAACGAGCAAAGAACAGATAGAATCGAAGTTCAAGACAGTTTATGAGGAAGCAATGCGGAAATGAGATTGAAAGATTGGAACCTGCTATCTGCTCTGCTACTGCCTGAGTGGGCTCAACTGCCATGGCCAACGCGCGCCCTTGCTGGCCTCCTATAGCCTGCCGCACTCTATCCTGGCCTGCCTGTCTGGCTGCACGGGCAGCACAGTCCCTCATTTGGTGATCTGGAGCTCCACAGAACAGGCAAACTCCCAGCCTCAATCTACAGACCTCCCCGGTGTGCCCTATCTTCTTGCAGAAGGCACACTGGATGGACGGCCTCTCGCCCTGTCCCTGGTGCTGCTGGGCTCGTGTCGATGCCTGCTGGAACTGCAACTGAGGCTGCTACTGCTGAAACTGCCTCTGCTGGAAGTATGGGCGCTTCGCTGGCCCTGCACTCGAACTAGCTCCAAGAGCGTCGCTGCTCCTCTTCAGCCTGAGGCCAAAATCCTTCTCTGAAATCTGAGCCTCCATAAGGATCTGCTCGAAGGTCGCATCTCGTCGCCCATATGTGCGAGTGCACACTGCATGGTTGAGACACCTTCTGAACTTTCGGGCCTTGCACCCCTCATCCTGAACCAAACTGGGTGCTAACCTGCTCAAGCGGAAGAACTCCGCTGCGTACTCGTCCACCGACGAGTTCTCCTGTACCAAACTGGCAAACTGTCCCTCCAAAGCTGATACGGCCACGTCCGGGTAGAACTTCTCCTTAAAGAGCTTCCTGAAGTCCTTCCAAGACAAACCTCTCACTGACGCACGCGGATCCGTACGGTACTAAGTCAGCGCTATATCGAAGAACTGGCTCGCTGCAGACGTCACCCACAGACCTCTCGGGACTTCTGCCAACTCCAGACTCCGCGGGACATCCTCTAGCCAGTCATCCGCGTATAGGATACCCTCGGTACCTTTGAACTCCCGTGGGTTCATCTTCCTGAAGTAGAGGTATGTACTGGGCCTCCCCTGATCCTGCTGCTGTGCTGGTGCTCCCTGAACTATAGCCGGTGCACCTTTCTCTACTGCTGCCATAGCTAACTGATGTGAGTTCTCCATCGTCTGTCGCAGCACCTCTGCCTGACGGTGCTGTGCCTCTGTCTGTGCTCTCTGCGTCTGCAGCATCTGCTGCAGTAGGACCATCATCCCCTGAGCATCTGTCGGTATCGGAGGCGGCGGTGGAAGAACATCAGGAATAACCATAGACGGTCCCGCTGCTGGAGGTGGAAGACCTCCTGGAACCGTCGCTGCTGCTACTCCCGCCGGAAGGGCTGGAACTGAGGTGGCAGCTCCCTCAGCTGTAGCTCCCGCTGCCGGAGGTAGAAGACCTCCTGGGACTGCCACTGCTACTCCCGCAGCCGGTGGTGGAAGACCTACCGGATCTGGCACTGCTACTCCCGCAGCCGGAGGTGGAAGACCTGCCGGATCTGACCTCTCTGGAACTGTACTAGGCCTTGCCGCCTGAGAACGAGTCACCGTCATCCTGAAGATGAATTGAACCCAAGAGATCAATATGGCACAAGATAAGATATTATCAAAGGAGGTCAATTGAATTCAAATGCAAGAAGAGTTGTCATAGTAATCAAAAGATCAGAATTTTCCTAAAATGTGATTGAGTAACTCCTACCATACCCTAGATCCTACGTCCTAGTCGCAGGCTCGTAATTAGCGCTCTAAGTCGAGCACCATTACGAGTTCGCACTAATTGCGATACTGACCTGCATGGGCCACCACAAAAACGTGTCACGACCCGCACCCTGAAGAGGGGCACGAGCACGTGGTTACGTCCAGCCTACGCCGCAGAATCGGCGGTAGAATACTGTATATAGGGTCTGTAAATACTACGACTAAAACAGATAAATGTACCTGTACAGTATATACACTCCGAATGGAGGTGACATAGCAATACAGTCTCAATCACATAATCAAAACTAGGGTAGATAGCATGAAAAGAGATATGATAGATAAAACAGGAAACGAGTCCAAAATCCACAAGTCAGAGTTAATACAACATCCAGAGTCTCAGATAATATAAGTATAAAGATACTAAAAACTGAAATGTACTAGCTGGCTCGTAGGCCAGGCAAACCTATCTAAACTAGGCTACTCAGGGTGAGCAAAGTCCAGTGGCTCTACCAATAAGCCACGGTCTAAATCTAGTCCATCAGACTCAACCCCATAGTAGGTCGGGCAGTCAGTCTCAGAGTCATCTGTAAAATTTGTCAACGGTATCCTGTCAGGAAAATGAGCAAGTACAAACACCAACAGCAGTTCCATATGAATTGAGAAATACTATAAGAGACAGCAATAATGAAATATAAGACAAAAGATATAGGCGACTTGGGAACCATTTGAAAGCCGAGTTACAACCCTTGAACCAAACAAGGACCGGAGTTGTAACCCTTCTTTCAAACAGAACTTAGTCTCAAATCATGGTACAGTATAAAAGACAGGTAGAGCATGTGAGAAATAAATCATAGCATGGTGAAAGTACAGTAAGTAAAGCTGAACTAGAAATATAAGATATGACAATAAATATAAAAAAAGTGATTTGAATTATTAGAGCGATATGTGATCGGCTAGGGAAGCAAGAGATGGTTATCCACTTGGCCCGATAATCCGTGGTGTACTCAACGAAGAGTCATGCCGTCCAACCTAGATAACTGGTAATGGGGTGTCTGCAACACCCTACGTGAGGTGAGGGTGACGCTAGCAAAATGTAGTTACATGAAGGCTTTGATCACATAACCCCTAATAATTCCCCCATTCTCGAATAGTATACGGATCCGGACATAGCACGTCATGACGCGGGATTCCCTAAGAGGGGAGCAAGTCCTCTTCAGGAATCGGCATCAATACAAGTACAAGAATCAAGACCAAGCAAGTACCAGTATCCTAAGAAATCCAGGAATGACATCTCATGACCGGAATCCGATAATACTAGTCCGCGAACTATCGTGTCGAGAATCAAGTAAGACACTACAACTGAATCGAATATAGTAGATATCAAGACAATAAAAACTATCAGTGAATATACTCGCCTGTGGTCCTGAGCTGATAGGGTGAACAGACGCTCAGAGTGATCACAGACCTAAAATAAGATACTATGAGTCAAACAGGGCTTAATACTGAAAAAGGAAACTAATACAAGCCATGAATGCAAGTCTAAGTCAATACTAGGTCAATCTAGGTCAAACTGAGTCATACTAGGTCATACTAGGTCACTGGAAGTCAATCCAAGTCAAACTAGGTCGATCGGGATCAACGGTTGACTTACAGTTGACTTTTGGTCAAAAAGTCAGCTCAGGTCAACTCTGGTCAACTCTGGTCAACTCTAGGTCAACCCTAGGTCAAACTAGTCTAATGTTGACCAACTGTTGACTTTTAGTCAACTGGTCAACTTTGGGTTGGTTTCGGTCAAATCGGGTCGCTTAAAGACTAAGTTTGACTCTTGGTTGACTTTTGTTGACTTTTGGCCAAAAAGGTCAACCGACGTCAAAACTAGTCTGTGAGCACCATATTCGATCATTACCAACCACGGGAATCAAGATCTAACCCTATCTTAGGCTTCTAACACCAATATCCTATTTCTAGGCAAAACTAGTATTTACCCTTCTAAGGTAAATCCCGATACCTTGCCCAAAACCAAGGAAACCCCGCAAATACCTATGGTACTAGCCTAGACTCCTTAGGGTAGCAAGATATCAACCTATCTAAGGTTTATCTACCAAGTAAAATGGGTATCCTAGGTATCTAGGCCATGTTAGGATACGGGGTATCGATTTACCCTATTACCCTATTCTATATCATGAATTTTACCCTTTTCTCTTCCACACTCATCTACACCACTCACTCTCATGATACACTCACATATTTATCACTCTCATAGGCTCTCCTATAGTTTTCCTAATAGTTTAGCTATATGATATACTATAGGTTACTAGATACACTCACTAATAGGCTCTCACACACACACACACAAACTCACAACTACACACACACATAAGGCCAATGCATGAACTGATATGGGGTTCAAAGTGGACTGATTTTTGTGGGTTTATGGGCTGTCATATAGTTGTGTTTGTGGCTGAATTTGAATGGCAATAGGACAGGTTTTTGGTGGCATGTAAGGGGACTAATTTGAAGGGTTTTTGGAGGTGGTGTGGGAGCTAACAAGGACAGCCAAAGGGGTCTTTGATGGACTGTTTTGAGGTCAGAAAAGTGGGGGTCTTGGGCTGTCATTGACAGCCACAAGATGGCAAATCTGGACATATTTTTAGGGCAGCAAAGGGGGTGATTAATGACAGGGAAATGGGAAGTTTAGGGGCGGATTTGGGGTGGTATTGGACAGCAGTTAATGGGTTTTAGTGGTGGCTGTCCTTGACAGCAAGTAGGGGGAATAATGGGCTGTCATGGGGTGTCTTTAGTGGACTGATTTTGGGACAGTAGTGGGGTGATTTCCCCCCTTCTAATCACTCTCTAACACCCTCAAACTCTCCTCTATATACCCCTCTCTACATACACTCAAACACACACAACACACTCAACTCCCTCTCTACCAAATCACTCAACACTCCAACAACACCACTCCTACTAACAAACACACACACAAACCCATGCCCTCTCCCAACACAACACAAACACCACACCACATAATATATCAACATAAATAATCCTCCATATATATATATATATATATATATATATATATATATATATATATATATATATAAATATATATATATATATATATATATATATATATTTTTTTATATATATATATATATATATATATATTTATATATATAAATATATATATATATATATATATATATATATATATATATATATATATATATATATATATATAAGACATATATATATATAACCATATATATATATATATATATATATATATATATATATATATATATATATATATAATGACATATATATATATAACCATATATATATATATATATATATATATATATATATATATATATATATATATATATATATATATATTATAGGAATATGATACATTATGAACCATGGAAAAAATACATTCTAAAAACATGTAAAAATCTGGAATAAATGTAATAACAACACAAAAACAACACACAAACAATATCCATGAGTCCAAATAGAGGATTTTCCTATTAGGACACAAACCTACATATTGGACACCTCTAAAAATGTCCAAAAGGACACAAAATGGTCTCTAATGGAGACACAACCATGGGACACATTCCTATGGGTTTTCTAACCATTCTACATGAAATGGAAATTATTTTAGAGAAGGGTTTACCTATTTGGAGGTTGAATCAATGGTGGAGCTCTCAAGAATGGAAGGAACCTTTGGAGAAGAAGAAGAAGAAGTGGATGAGAACAAGGGAAAGTGATTTCTCTCTCCTCCCCACTCCCTACTTGTGGCCGGCCACACTAGGCTCCAAACCCCCTTTTTGCTATTTACAAGTTTGCCCTCTATTGGTTTAATTAGTTCATTACAAGTTTGCTTAGGGTTTGTGGGTAGTTTAGTCAAACCTAAAACCACTAAACCAAATTAGTCTTAACCAAAAATAATTAGTCTAGTCTCTAACCAAAATACTGACATGTGGGCCATGGCTAACTAGTGTGTGGGCCCGCTAAGGTCAACACTACCCCGGATCCCCGAAACAAGTCGGAATGAGTTAAAATTCGAACCCGATTCAAATATCCCCAAAATAATACAATAAATAAATAAATAATTCCAAAATAATTTTTTAAGTGGAAAATTACCAAAATACCCCTGTTTATGAAAACTGGGGGTGACAGTTATAAATATTTAACCTTAACAAATATCTAACCTCAACTTAATATCTAGATATTTCTAACCTTGTCATGATGGAAGCTTCTAATCTAATATCTAGGCTCATGGATAATATCTAGGTTAGGGCAATTCTTGGTTAATCTCTAACAAAACACTTAACACATTATCACTTAATCAAAATCCTAATTAATTCAAAAGTCACAAAATGACCAAAATACCCTTAGGCTAAAAAGTTGTAATTAGTCATTCTAATCACATAGTTAGGTCCCTATGGTCATGAATAGTCTCTAGGCTTAACAATTCTAGGGTTACATTAACAGAACACCAAAATCACAATACACCAAATTAAATAGTATTAAATTAATTAAAATTCACCAAAAATCACTATTATGAATTAAATCCTATTATTTAATAATCAATTTTACAAAAGTTCAAAATTACCCTCATTTTAGAAAAGTGGTTGTTACAACTCTCTTAACCCGCAATCCAAGCAGGCCCTTAATTTAGTTAGGAGGTTATAACTAACTCCCCAATTAATAGGGATATGTGATTAATAATTAAGGACAAGAACCAACTTTTCTAACTAATCCCTAACTAACAAAACAAAACTTCCTAACCACTTGTAACCACCTCAACTAACTATAGAATATTATAGAATATTCCTAAATATTTCTCTAACCACCAAGTATCTTGATGTTTCTAAGCAACTCTATAAATACCTTAATTTTTTTATTGATTTGTATTCACTATTCAAACATATTCTTGTTGCAAGCCCAGTCCAACTTTTTTCTTAAAACCCACTCCAAAGAAAGAGTTCTCTCAATTCACTCATGTTTTTCGTGCGGCCTCAACATCTCGAGCGGCTAAGGCGGTTCATGGTGTGTAATACAGAACCCGACCCAGCACTAGCTCGTTCAACTCCTGTATGGGTCGTCCCAGACCTGGTCAATGGCCCGGCCTGGTTTAGCCCGTGCTCCTAGTAGGTCCGGGCTAGGTTCGATATTTTGACACGTTAGCCCGGCCAGTTCGGCCCGTGCTCCTAGCCGGAATGGGCTGGTTTCGATATTTTGACGCGTTAGCCCGGCTTGGCTTCTACACGGGGTCGGCCCGGTTCAGGGTCGGCCCGCCCCAGCCTCGGTCGATGACCCCGGTTAAGGCCTGTTCTGACCCAGTCAGACCCAAAAAATTGGTTCAAACTAAGGGCGCAACTCGGACGGGTTGGATCGATATTGATGTCAACTCGATGAATCATAAGCCTAGCCCAAGCCCGACCCGACCTCGGGTTCAACATATGAAGCCGAAGACCAATCTCGGGGGATCACGTTTGGCTCGGTTTGAACTCGGGTTGTGTCGGATCCATCGGATTTATCGGGCTCTAATATAAAATTTGAAACAAAAATATTATTAAACACATAATCAAATAGCAATAAAGCCTTGATCATTATAAAATACAAACTGAAATAAGATTTAGGATAAGGAGTTGAAGAGTTTGGGTTAAGAAATTTAGGATTTAAACTTCTCAATTAAGAAGTGTGTGTGTGTATATATATAAGAAGTGCGTGTGTGTGTGTGTGTGTATATATATATATATACACACACACACACAACACAAAATATATATATATATATATTTTTTTTTTGTGTTGTGTGTGTGTGTATATATATATATATATATATATATATATATATATATATATATATATATATATATATATATGCCGGGTTTTTCGGGTAATCCAGTACATGAACCCGAGTGCAACCCAATTTTTTATCGATTCAAATATTTTAACACATACCCCGACCCCGAACCCGAGTATCTTCAACCCTAACCTAACCCATTAACAGCTTTACCTAATCGGTCTAGGGTTTAGCCCGCCCAAGTTGCACCCCTAGTTTAAACCCAATAAATCCGTTGGGGTTATTTTGAACAAAATACCCCCATTTAGTGGCCTTTTTGGCCTCTTTAGGGGTATTTTGGTTATTTTGCTAAAAGTGACCAAAAAACCTTTATAACAACTATATTTTAGGGGTATTGGGGGTCATTTTGCTCCAAATGTTTTCTATAAATAGCTCATAAATCATGAAAATTAACCACAACCAAAATTTCTTTCCTCTCATACAAAATTTAGAAGCAAAGCAAATTCTGAATATTGAAGTAACAACTTTCTGGATATTGAAGTACAACTTTCTGGAGTCCGAAGTGCTGTATTTTTGAGGCTTCAACTTGTGCAAAATTTTCTAGAGGCTTCAAATTGGTATTCAAGTAATTTTAATATTGCATAATATTTTTCTTTTCTTTTTTCTGTTTCAGAATTTTTCTTTCCTCTCTTTCTCTCTCTTGTTTTGGTAGAAAAACAAATTCTTCTCTTCTCCTATGTTTTTTCAAAATAATAATTTTAAAAACATGGATGCTACTAGTTCTAACCACCCCCATGCGCTGAATCCTTCATACACATCAAAATCTTTCTTGTTACAATAGAACGAGATCTTCGAGCCTCAGCATGAGCCATGTGTTAAAGACTCAGTCATGCCTATGACCGGTGTTAACAACCCAAGATCTCAGCAACAGCCATACCCCAACCATTGCCACATGGCGGTTAGTTGCGCTTTGTACGCACAATGGCAATCACATTCTGTTCGGAAGTACTAAGTAGAAGCAAAATTCCATGCGCAGTGCTTCTGCATGCCAAAATCCATACGTGCATCGCATATGCGTGCATCGATAAATTTTTTCCAGAATTCTATAAATAGAAGGAGTCTTCCTTCATTTCAATCCCACCAGATACACAGATAGTTTGACTAAACTTCAGAGAGCCGAATTGCCATCCACCTTGCCGCTGAGCAGAAGACTTGCAATTTTCTTACGTCTCATCGTAAGTTTGTCAAGGAGTAAATGAACCACCACAATGTTCGATCACTATCATCCGCTTCCCCAAAATCAAAGATTGTACTGAAGGATCCTATCCAGAATCAACATTGTACTCTTTTTATCGTTTGTTACTAAAAGTTTGTTCAACTTTTCAATGGCAAACAAGCTGTGACTCTGCCAGAGAGGTCCTTTTTCCTATGAAGAGAAGGTGGTGATGCAATCTGACAATAACTTGCTCAAGTCTTCTCAAAAGATGTTGGTCGTACATTTTGACCAACAAGCTTTTGAAGATCTACTATCTAGGGACAACGTGTGTCCTTCGAAGAGGCTAGAAAAGCTGAAGAAGACTCGCCGTACTTGGGTGCCAAAGGTTGATGTGTCTCACCTAGAAGCTGGAGGGGATGCGCTCCCTACAGCCGTCTCAATGGTGCATAGATCCAAAACACTATGCGCTGCTGGGAAGAACAATGTTGATTCCAAACCGTGTGCCTCCAAACAAGGGCACAACAGAAATAGAAGAGCTCTTCTGAAAGGAGCCGCATTAACCCTTCTGCATATGGAAAGGGGACTGTTTTTGACAGGATCTCTTCCAATGCTGGCTCCTCAATCTAGGAGCATGGGAAAGAGAAAAACTTGGACTCTGACTATTATGCACTACCAAAGAAGTCCAAGGCAGCACGAGCCTTGCATGCTCAATCTGCTGTACCTACAGCAAACCAGAAGCATGCGCTGACTATCTCATGCACAGCTAATTGTAAGATGTACAGAACTGACCCAGGAGCATCTGCACCCAGAATGGGTCAGTTTCCTAAGTCTTTCCATAACTTGGGCGTATCCAATGCGCTGGAACTAAGTCAGGAAGCAAATCTTGTGCTGACAGACCTATGCGCCTAGTTTGGCTATGCAAATGAAGTGGCTTTGCCTCATAATAAGTCTTCCACCAATGATCTGGGCGGATCTCGTGTGCTGGAACCAAATCAGGGAGCACACCAATCACATACACACCCAAGCGCTCGGCTTAGCCATGCGCACGAAGTAGGTGTAACTATGAACCTCCATTCGCACGATTTGTGTAATATGTTTAGTCACATGCGCAAAGCGTAGGAGACAACTATGTACACAATATGCCTTCTTCAGAATATACTTGTGCAAACATCATCATCAACTGATGTGGTGCCAAACTAATAGTCTCTTCGTCCAAGCAGTCTGTATTCCAACGACTGTAATCGATTGCACCAATCCGACAACGTCTCGAAAAGAGGGTGCATGCAGAAGACGATGACGAACTGCCCATCGCCTCGTGCTATGCTACTTGGAAGTCACATTATGTCAAAATGAATTCCAAGTCCAACAATCCTCCAATTTTGGCCAATGCACCAAAAGTCAGCCGCTAGCCAGCAAGCTAGCATTGTCTAATATGTTTCAAAATACCCACTTAAAAGTCAAGTCCGTCTACGGCAAGGCTGGCAGTCAAGCTGGAGGTAAAAATCCCCTAATGCTCCACAACAAACTGTCATTCTGAGGGGACAGGGACTCCCAAAAAACTAATGCTAAAGTATTTGGGGGTACCTAAAAGGTTCACGTCACATATGGGGCTGCGGGTTGCCACGTTCTGGATTTCAAAGACGATGCCAATCCTTCACCAAATTAATAAATAAGGGAGTCTCTTATGTCTAGACCAAAGAGTGTCAGCAAGCATTTGACGACATTAAGAAATATCTCACGATCCTCGAGTTTTGGTGGCTCCAATCATGGGAAGACCTATCTTGCTTTATGTCCGCATAATAGACCATTTTCTTGGCGCTCTGGTAGCTCAGAAAAGTAACACATGCCATGAATAAGCCATCTACTACCTTAATAGGATGATGATCGGCGCCAAGCACAGGTATAACCCTATCGAGAAGGAGTGACTTGCTTTGGTCTTCGAAATCCAAAAAATCTACCACTATGTGGTGGGACAGAGATCCATGTCATCTCTCGGACCAACCCCTTCAGAATTCTCATGATTAAGCTGTGAGTGCTAAACTCACGACTATATACATGGCCAATTACAGCAGCTTGCAACGGGATCGTCGTACAAAAGTCCCGAAGCAGAAGCATTGAATAACCAAAGACAACACAAGTATTCGAACAAAATCAAGTCTTTTTATTGATAATAGAAGTAAGATTACAAAGGCTTGAAGCTAAGATTTACAGTTCTCTCAGGCTCATAATCTCTCTGAATACAATCGCTTAGCTCTCTCTTTTTTCTCAATTACAGTTGCTCATGACCGAAGGCTTACAATTTTACGGATGCTTCAGAAAGCGATGTCCATACATTATGTCCCGTATAGGTGAATTTTTTAACGCGGTCGCATGCCTCGAAATGTCAAGAAACTCCATGCCTCAGTACATCCAAGCGAGCTCTGCCGCGATGAACAAGTACCTGTAACCTGTACATAAAACTGTTGGATGGTCAGTACACAACTGTACTATTAGTGTGAGCTCCTCGCCCACCCATACAAAACCAACACGTTCATTTATTGGGTGCAACTTATTTCTTTGATTGTCTTTCTAATCTTGCCTTAGGATCAATTTTAGGACATAGATGTCTAGCCTATTTGGTGCATCAACGACATAGTCGTGCCATAAATCCCTTCGTGTAACATAATCGAGGTCGTGTCACACCACTTAGTAACTTCACCAAATTTTATGTTACAACAACATGGTCGTGCCGTAACTCCGTTCGTACCTTAACATCGAGGCCGTGCCTCGCAACTCAACATGACTCAATCTCAACTTATGCAACTCTGTGTCAATGACTCAATACTCGATGCCACATCTCGTACCGAAGTATGTGTCTTTACTATAACTAAGTCTTAGGCTCCATAATCGTAGTGCAGAATGTGCATCCATTCCCTTGATTCATTCATGACATGCTTGCAACCCTTGTGAATCAACCGACATCGTACATACACTTTGACTCAATCCTACAGCATGCACGTGGATTGTCGTAAATATGCCAACTCATTCTATATGAAATGTCACTAGCATCACAAGCTATCCTCGGACTATAGCTCGGCACAGATGAGGTCGATCGGTGCGGGTAGCGAGCCCCGTCGAAAGACCCAAATTGTTGGAGCAGTACAATCCAGCTTAGCTATCGTGTTTCCTCCAAGGTCGGATCGATCCTGTGGATCCAGGTTGTCGATCAAGGAACCGTTGCCCTTGTGCATAAGTTATCCAATGACTATATAGGACTCGACTCAACTTACCATCCTATACAGTTATTATATTTTTTAGTGTTATCATTTATTCCTTACAATGTTGGAGACTCCCAAACGAGGGACCGCCTCGACGACAAACGATCATATGAAATTTCTTTCATTGAAACCTAGGAAATGGCTACTGCATAGCCTTCCTACTTAACTTGAATAAAACATGTTCCATATGTACCATAGACCGTGTCATACTTTATCATGACAACTGTAAGATCGTGGGGACATACCACTTTATTCAGCAGTAAAATAGTGAAAACGTGCAAATAAAGCCGTGGGAACGTGCACGTACTCATCTTGAACAACCATGTTCTTTGAGTGCCTTAAATCATGTCATAAACCGTACGATACAACTTAACCCATGGATCGAGCAAAGGCTATACCAAGCCTTGCACCATGGAAACATGCATTGAGACTTATGGGATAATTTTGCTATACCAAGCATTAAACAGTGGAACAATGCATACTTTACCAAGCATTGGACGGTGGGATAGTGCATGCTTTACCAAGCATCTATACCGTGCGACGCCTATGACTATGCTAAGTCCACAGCCTTGTGGAAACATTGACCAACTTTTCCTTCTCCCAAGCCACGGGATGAAGGACCGAGTGTCAATTTTGAAAGCATACCGTACAATAATTCTAAGCCAATCGTGGGACCTTTCCATATTTTAACTCAATCCAACTCAAAGTGGAAACTATTTCCTTAGCTATGTGGCTTCATCTCATTTTATTATCAAGCCTACTCATTGCATTTGAAAACTCTATTTTATTAGTGTGAAGGCCAAGCATAGGCAAGTTCACCGAAGCCACCCACCTGAGCAAGGATTTGCCTCGATCGAGCGGGACTTTGAGCAAGCCGATGCATGGTTAACTTCAAAACGTCGTTGCATTTTGATTTCGCTGGTTGAACTGAGCGGGGCAGGGCACTACAGTCAAAGGCCAAACGTTGGCCGACTTCCTGGCAACACATCATGTACCAAAAATGTCAAAACTCTATGACGATATCTAGATAAAGTGTTGGAATCCAACACAGTAGTAAAAGAGCCCATCTGGCGAACGTTCTTTGACGATGCTTCGATAACATGGCCCAAGGGTAAAGTTATTACAAGAGTGGGGGTGGTCCTGGTTACCCTCGAGGGCCTAGTCATCCACCGTGCATACTCCCTCATGGAGCCATTTGCCAACAACATGGCAGAATACAATGCCCTCATTATTGGACTCAAACTAGCTAAACAGTTGGGTGTTGACTATCTAGAGGCCTACGGTGACTCTAAGATGATAGTAAACCAGGGTAGAGGCTAGTATGAGGTACGACATGGGGACTTACTCCCTTACCATCAGGCGGCAGTCAACATAATATCTACTTTTACCAGGTTCTTTATAGAATATGTGTTCCGGTTACATAATCTAGAGGCTGACGCTCTTGCGGGTCTCGTCGCTTCCTTCGCAGCCCCCGTTGGGACTCAATATTTTGTCATAGTGATCGGTCGAGAGTTGGTATATACCAAGAACAACTTATGCACGTGTATAAACTACTCTCTAGAGACAAACACTAATATAAATGTCAGGGATTGGGGATTCCTGTTTATAGACTACGCAGTCTACGGGGTCCTCAATGATGACCCGAATAAAGTCACTACCATCAGAAGACACTCTTTCTGGTTCTACTATGAAACTACCACTAAAATGTTGTATTACCGTTCCTATAATGGACTCCTCCTCTAATGCTTATCAGATACCGAGGCTAAGTAGGCACTCCGTGAAGCACATGATTGTACTTGCATAGCTCAGCAATCTGGTTCTAAGTTGCAGGATCGACTTTGACGTATTGGCTACTATTGTCCAACGATGATGCAGATGCTGTTGATGTGAGGACCCTGATTTTTGGAAATTATTTTTTATTTTATTTTATATGATTTTCATTTATTGAATTAGATTTTTACTTTTAATTACGACTATAAATGCACTTTTACGTAGCTTCAATTTTTAGAGCACAAAAAGTGTCAATCTTTCGAAATATCCTTTGTGAGTTTTGAAGTAGATGAACCCACCTTCAACTTGATATACCATGTCCCATCCAAACCTGTCCCCTAACATTATTTTGACTTCCTACAACATTGGGCCAAATTTAGGCCATTTGATTATTTACCGTAATTCTAGACCTAACTTCCAACGGGAGTTCGGGACTCGACATTGATCAAAACTATTTGACCCAATATATGGTTTTAACCTATTTTGAGCCTATGACACACATGTCAGGGGTGTGCCACCCATTCGAGTTTCTATGTGCTATTTATTTGCAAATGGCACATGAGACTCATTGGTTGACTTCTCGGGTTCGATTTGATTAGAAAATATATTGGGACCCAAACCTAGCCAACCCTACTTAGTAGATCCACGATAGGTCGTAATGACTTAGTAGAATTATTATGAAATTATTTTGGGATATTATACAGCCAAATAGATTAAAGACAATTTTGTATGTATATGATTATAATTATAATAGCCTAATATTATATATGGCCTTAGTCATGGTAAGTTTTGAGACGCATATCGACTAAGAATTTTGGCATGGAGAGTGTAGTTGTGTGCTTTGACTAGTGTTTTAGTCATGGTAGGGAAGGTCAGGCTATTAGTTGTGTCCCAACTAGAAAAACTAGTCAAAGTGGTGACTGGGCCCCTATACAAGATTTAATTAGTCATCTAACTAGATTATTGACTTTTTAAGAGATCTGATTATGTTAAACTAGTCAAACCTGACCCGAACCAAATCTAAGACCCCATAGTCATGTGGTACATCTAAAGACGTTCATATAGATGTATATGGTTTGTATGTAATGGTAGTTTATTTTAATGATCTAGTAATTATATTTTTATAATAGTTGTTATATATAATATAAATATTATTTGTTATTAAATGTATATTTATTACGGAAAAATTTTCCCCAGAATACTACTATCCTATATACTATTTTATAATTAATGTGTATATGCAAATTGAATACATACATGAATGACTAAAGTATTTTTATCATTTACAACTTTATTATAAGTTAGAAATATATATCCATAGGATTTTGTTATAATAAATATATATATATATATATATATATATATATATATATATATATATATATATATATATATATATATATATAAATGACTCAATAAAATATATGGTATGTTTGTTATATACATGTATTGTATATATGAATCGGGTCATTATTCTATGCATGTATGTGATTGAACAAATAACAATATATATAAATACTTACATATAAATATTTAGATAAGGAGAAGAAAAAACAACAACAAATGGATTATATCGTGCGAAATTGAATTTCTCGCGATATAATAAACCCCTCAAAATTCGACCATGAGTAGGCTTTTTTCGAGTATTTGATCGATTGGAAAATCGATCAAATACTAATCGTTTTGATTCAAAATTCTCCCCATGAAACCCTTATCCTATTCTTCCTAGGATTACACCAATTCCAGCGAAGATTCGATTTAAAACCTGGTTAAAAATCTGACTGAAAATTAGAAAAAAAAAGAGATATAAAGAAGAGATCTTTCGAAAAAGGAAATCGAAGGAACCCAAACCCCTTGACCTCGTGATCAACCAAACCTCTCCCAAACCTTGGACGACTACCTGATAAGCCTGTGCACTGTCGTGGGATCGTCGGACACCGCACAGCCGTCGACGAACAGAGCAGCACAACAGAGGCAACAGTAGCAAACAGCAGCAATAGGGTGTGCAAGGATTTTCGAAGGTACCTTTCTCTCTCACCTCATCGCCGATTCTTGAACCAATTCTTTCGTTGGAAAGACAATATATGACTTCGAAACCCTTCAATTATATTTAATCTAGATGCTATAGATTTTCCAAAAAATCTGTGCAAAGATTGTTGAAAAACTGTTTCAAAAACAGTTTAGAAACAACCCACGAGTCATATTTGAAAGATAGATTTAGGGCTAGATATTTAGAATTTCAAGAATCTAATTGTAGGCAGTTTTAGATAACATATAGGAGATCATAACCAATCTTGTAGTTTTGAATTTAATTCATTGTGCACAAAGAAATTAGTTTTCAAAATCGAGAAAAAATTGATATAAACAGTTTAGAAATTTCAAAAACCAACCGATACGGGGTCCGTCCCGTCAAATCGGGTGATATGGTCACGAACCGAAAGCATCTAAAGGTGCATATCGACTTTGCGGACGTGTGGAATTTGACGAAACTCGAATTGGTTGCGTGTGAGTGACGAATTTGAGGCGTATCCGTCAAATTTTTCCGTATCGACCTCTTCGCAAGAACCCCAATTACGTTATGCACGTTTGTCAAATCAAGATAAAACTTATGCCAATATGTCGATATCGTTTTTCTGGTCCTGTATGCCAAGTTTGGTCTGATTCTGAGACAGTTGACCGGATCGTCGTTTTACGGGCCCCATGATCCGACTCAACGAGCAAAATTGTGCACGGCCCACCGGAATCCAACTTTGGACATATGGTTGGATTCGTCTCGTCAAACTGGACCCATAGACATGTAGTTTAATAACTTTAGATACCATAAACTCTGGCATATTTTTCGGTGCAAAGTGGATCCAACGGCAGACACCATTTTGACCCAAAATTACCATTTTGCCCCTGTGTTCAGAATTGGACTTATGAGTAGCCTATCCTTGCTATTTTGTTTATTCCAAGAATGTTGGCAATGTCTATTTCAGCATCCGGAGTAGTTTGCAGGAGTTGGACTTTTGTGACTCGTTGATTGGTTAGTTATTGTGGTTTTACGCACTACACCAGGCAAGTATACCTTGCCAAAATTTATGGTATTTACATGCTCTTCCATACTGCTATTCCTTTGTGTCTTACTTGGTTACACATTGCTTCTGCTTCTCATGATCATTTTTTAGTTTTACGTGCACATAGTTTTACTCATTTTCCATATTACTTTTCTGTCTTTATTATCTTGTTCATATCTAGTGATAGTACTGCTATGCCTGTGCCATGTTTTTCTGACCTATTTGACCTATACTTGACTTGGACATGACTAGATAGACTTGAGTTCCTAGTACCTTAGGAGAGAATATTTTATTAGTCGTGGCTATACCTCTATTGTTAGTGCCTCCCCGGGCTACGATAGAGAACCTATTATAGGACTGTTAGTGCCTCCCCGGGAAACAGTTTTTAGCCATGATTAATATTATATTCTCATGACATGTCACCATCTGTAGAGTTCCTTTATGTGTTATCCTTTCCTCTACTTGTTATTTCTATTTTCTTGCATGTTATTTACTGTACAGTAGGCATGTATATTATGTGCCTTGCTAGTCCTCTGAGGACCTGGTGATCTCTCCAGGTTATAGTCGAGCTGGTAGAATCGATGGATGGTTATGATTTGCGCCTGCAGGATTCAAGTACCATTGGGCATGGTTTCCTTTTATTATTCTCTCGTGCTGCATAGTCTTATCTTTATATATTCTGCTTATTAGCCTAGTTTATTAGACTCGTGTTTCCTTTCGAGCCTTTTCGGACATATATGCTAGTGGACTGCAGACCACGAACCATATTGTTCATTCTTTATGTTTATTATCATTATGTGGATTGAGATACGGTAGATTCTAGAACAACTAGACAGCTTATACGTATTCGAGCTGGACTGGAGTCCTCTCGATGCGTAGCTGGCATGTATATGTATCCTAGTCCTATACGTATTTTGGGACTGGGGCATGACATGTTTTTGTGGTGGCCCATGCCGGTCGAGTTAGCCATTTCGGTTACGTTATTGTACCGAATGGGCCTGCGAATAATACTAAACCCTTTGGAATGTCAATCCACACTGCCTTGACCATTCTTTAGAAATTTCTCTACTATCCCTGAACTTCGTATTTGCTCTTGATTATTCGTCCTTTGCCTCCTCGTGCCATTGCTTCTTATCCTTTCCTAGTTCAGCGGGACAAATGATCGTGCTTTATAAGATTTATCAAAAATTCTTAAGTTATAGTCTAAGTTAATTTTCATATTGTATTTGATTGTTTGATAGATAAGAGGGGATTAGAGATGCCATACGCCACAGATATCTAGTGCTATAGATTTTTGCAACTAACGTACAAGGATTATTAAACATTAGGGCGTCATGTGTTTGATGAGGTAGTGTGACCAAAGGTGGGTAGAAGTCCTCAGTATAAAAACAAATATGTGACCATACTAAGTTTTGCGCTTGTGGAAGTTGCTTGATCAAGAATATAGTAGTAATTTTAGTGTAGAGATCGACTCTCTACGAGATAAAATTAGATATAGCCTAACCCAACCCATTTATTATTATACCCTGCCAGTTGCAAAATTAGGGTTAGACGGATTGGTAGGTATCACTTAACTTGGTTAGGTGAAATGAGACTTATATAGTTGTGATAATAATATGGTTAGGAGGATGAACCTTGTAAAATCCTTTATAATTTAAAGAAATATTTAAATTAGTTTTGGATTTTATTTAATTCTAATTTATTTTTATCTTATTTATATTATATAAAAGAACTATAGCCATGGTTGAGTTTGAATATGCAAGACGACTAGAAAGTATGGCATGCCTAGCGTAGTCGGGTGCTTTAACTAGTATGCTAGCCATGTTAGAAATGCCATGGTCATATTGTAATCTCTTGTATGTTAACCATTCAAATTATGGCACAAGTTATATTTTTATTTAATTAATTAGTTAAGAAAACCTTTATGACTTTTTAGGAGACCCGATTGCACCAAACCTTTCCAAACCTCTTCCAAGCCAAATCCAACCCTATGTAGGCATGTTAGACATTAATAAATATTAATAATTATATTTATTTGTATTTAATTCAGATTTTGTAGTGTAATTATATAGATAGAATTAAATAGTTCTATATTAGGAAATCCCTTTTTAAATCCTTAATCCAATCAACTTGCCAACTCACCAAACAACCAAATCATGCCAAGTGGACCCCACCATGCTAATTTTGGCTAAGCAACCCCCCCCCCCCCCATGGCTGAATGTATCAAATTAAATAGGATTTAAATCCTATGTTGCTTAAAATTCATTTTAGGATATGTTTAAATATACCAACTTATCCCAAACCTTGACCAAATCCTAATCTTTCTCTCCATCACCTTTGGCCAACCAAAACTCCTCTCCCTCTCCATAATTTTGGCAGCAACAAACTCCCCATAGCATCTATACATCATCTCCTCCATTGTACATCTCTCCATCCTTCACAAAAACTCATCCCCTCCACCATACATCCCCGAAACCCCTCAAAACAAACCCCAAAAACTCCATCTCCCCCATCCAATCCTCTATAGCCATTATCAACTCTCCCATACTCACCATTAGAGGATTAGCAAGCGAGGATAGCGGAAAAGATTGGAGCTTTGGTGAAGAGAAGTCATCATCACCCTTTCTAGCAAGGATCTTTGGTAAGAACCCAAATCTTTTCTTCTAAAAACCTTTGCTAAAATTCTGTAGAAAATATGTTATTAATTCTGTAGAAATCATATTTTGATGTATTTTGTTAGGTATAATCATCCATAAAGGATTCATGAAATATATGCGTAATATTTATGTGTCGGTAGGATCAAAATTAACCCCATTGTAAAGGAACTATGAGTTATTGGTGCCTATTTTCGAAAATGAATTTTATGTGTGTTTATATACATAAATGAGGATTTTTAAGTATTTTTCCACGATTTTAGCAACTCAAATCTGGTCGAAAAAATTGTAGGTCAAAACTAGCTAATTTCGGGTAACCGGCTGACCTAGAATGTTCCAAACTTGTAGTATAGCTCAACCCTTATACCTATGATATTATTCTATGAAATAAATTATTTTATTTCTGTTTAAAGTATATTTTTGGTTATTTTAGCAATTTTGAGTCATTAACTATGTTCCGGGTGTGTTTCGGGTAGACTAGCTGACTTATTAATCAACTAGTCATAAATGTCTTTAGAAATATTAATTCTGGAATTTCAGAGATAAATATGTAGAAAATTAGTTTAAATATTATTTTTATAATTTTTAAGTATGTTATTGAAGTAGGGGTATAACCGACTAATTAAAAGTTAGAAACCCTAAAATTGTGTTTCGATGTCTTGTGGAACCTGTGTGTGATTGTTTGGATCTAAATGGTTCCACGAGAGATTGAATATAATTTTAACACATTACTTTGACTAATTAAGTCGTATCGTAAGTTTCATAAGTAGTGACTTAATTTAGTTAATTAATTATCTAGGAGCGTCGGGTTCCGGAGGCGTGGACGCGGGAGCGACGTTTCATATTTACAGAACGGAATCAGGCAAGATACCTTGCCATATTTACTGCTTACATTTAGTTGTATTTTATTTTCGTTATTATATCTATATTTCTTTTTTATTATTTTCTTCTTGCATGTGGACTTAGAGTTAAGAGACTTCCGTCAATAGAGTGCATGTAATTGACTTTGTCACGATTGTATCACGAGTTGTGTGTGAGTTGTGAGTATCATGTAGTGGTCACTTGCGTATTGGCTAATCACCCGTACGCGTGCGTAGGAATAACTGTCAATAGATGCATGTTATAAGACTTGATAATTATTGAATATAAACCGTATTGTGGAAACGACACGTGTTGGTGTGTCGTGGTTACGATGCATGTATAGTATCATTGGAGGGAAGGGACAGCTACTAGCGTAGGGGCTACATTTAATTTTTACACATTTATGGGTGATAGTGACTCGGATGAGCGCTACTTGCTGCCCGGCCGATAGTGTCTCGGATGAGCGCTGCTTGACGGCCACTCTTTATTACTTGCTTGCGTGAATCCGTTACAGCCCCTGTGTAGAACGTTGTCCTCAAAGTACATATCACATAGATGGTTAGGTACCCTGTTGTGTTGTAGTTTATAGTATTTTTTACTTATGCAGTTACATGGCATGTTCTTCCTGTATCTTGTTACGTCCCTCTGAGGACCTGGTTATCTCTCCAGGTGTATGCTTTCATGATTTACTGTAGGTGTTCTAGCCAAGGCCGTGATCTTCTCCTTTCCTTCGAAGGGAATTGCGTTTGGTTTGTTTGATATTTTATCGATTCACTTCTTGTACATTTTATTGTGAGATAGTTGGTAGTGGACTTTGTCTCCGCCCAATATTTGTACAAATGACTTTAATAAGTTGATTTTATGATATCTTAGTTTATGGTGAGATTAGCTTCATGGTTACTATATTTTACAGCTTATGTGTACATACGAGATATCCATATATTGGAGTATACTTCATATGTAGACAGTTGGCATGATACATTTCTAGTCCTACGTATTTTGGGACTGGGACGTTATATGTTTTTGTGGCAGCCCATGCAGGTCAAGTTTGTCACATCAGTTACGCTACTGTACCGATGTGAACCTGCGTATAGGATTAGGATATAGGAATCTCATCCACAAGCTTGACTTCCTCCCTCAATTCCGAATCTCGAACTTTTGTCCGATTATCTTGACTTCCTTCTGCTTGATTCCTTTTTCTGCAAATCTTATCTTCTTTCATGCTGAATAGGGAGGTTAGGAGATAACTCATACGAGTATACGTGTTATATTCCTCAATTACTCTATTAGTTGACTTCATAAGTTGAGTAGTATGAGTACAACCTACCACCCGTATCCTTTTAACCTAGTATTAAAGTGTAACACAGTGATAATGAATATATGCTAGTGTAGGAGAGATTTTTACCTAGAATATAGAGATTTCGTAGCCCATACCCATTGGTCAACTAAGGCCTGATACAAGAACTAGTAGGACGACTGTATACGCAAGCACACCGGATAAGACTTAGATCCTTGTGAAACTCGAACTATTTATTACTGCTTTCAACGTATTCTTCCGTACTTATACTTTAAACTACCATGAATAACGACACTATTTATAGCCTAGTTTTGCAAGCTTATTCTTTGTCGAGCTTGTTCAGGACATATGTATACTGGGGATGCCCACAAGCATATTGTCTAATTAGAATCAATGTATTATGGTCTGATCAACCATAGTGCACTTGGTTTGCTCTTCATATGATTATCCCATGTGGATTGAGATATAGAGGTATCTAGGATCTCATCTACGACTGTATTGACAATTCCTCTTGAATTACACATTTGCCTTTGAATTACGTAATTGTATTCAATGACATCTTTCTTGAACTCTTTATTGCTTTTGTCTTTCACTAATTGGAATGACGAACGCTCATATTTGATAGATAAATACAGAGTATCCCCATGGCCATGGTAGTTATATGCACAAGTATAGCAACCATCGGCCAAGCCATATAACTACAACCTTGCCTAAAGTTGCTCGTCCTTTCCTCGAACCTAATAGTAATATCGTGACCTTCTAGTCATTTGAGCTTGAAAGATGAGTAAGATCTTACCCTTGGGTAAACCACAAACCTATGAGACTATCTAATCTCTAGGAATCATTTATTGTGAGTCTCCAAATATTCATCTTGATTCTTGGCTTAACTAGCGACCCGTATGCCTTAATTCAAACCTTACTTGACTAGGCCCCCACAGTTTAGACAGAGAAAAATAGACCAAAACAAGGACAAGCATTACAAGGACCATGGTAGATACCCATTCCAAGATTAGAGATTCAGTAGATGTTACTCTAGGTACAAAATTCTATTATCAAAGAAGTAACATAATATTAGAACAACACATTCACCATCTTAGCCAAAATCTGTAGCATGATGCCCTTTATTATGTTGTATTAGTAATCAACAAGTGATGCATGAGCACTACATTTAATACCTCTTGAACGCTTGTGACTATAGTCTGGCAGGTTTGACACAAATAGAAATTCACGACTTAGTAGTTAGGGATCTTTCCCACGACGTGCTTTAGAGTTTGTTATTCCACCGATAGACTCTCGTATACCATGGACAAGCAGGTCATTCTATATTATCAACTCAGGTACCACTGTACGCGATCATTTCCATTTGTTAGGACTCGGGGTATAATCCTCGAAACTGATTCACAACTACCCTATCATGTTATCGATCACATCGTGACTTATTATTACCAAATGTCAAGGTACGATATCGCGACTCAAATATTTCTAACCCCATTATTCTTAAAACCATATCCTAGTCTCTAGAGTGAATAGATTGTAAGCCATTCTTACTTTTAGGAATTTATGGATCACCGTTTGATTGAGGTAAATTGGTTCTCACTAGGCTGATAAATTAGTGACTCGTGAACTCCCACTTTCTTTTAGATCTTTTGGTGTCTCTTATCGTGACTTTGATATTTGAAGTGTAATACTAGCTGTTACCTTCCAACAAAATTTATCTACAAAACTTAAATGAGTCCACCTTCAAGTAGACATATCATGTCCCACACAAACACATCTCCTTGGACTCTATTATTATTATACGACTTTCATGTCAAAAGGGACTAGCGATAACCCTTACCATAACACCGATGTACTTTCGGACTGCAGTTAGAGATCCAACATTGACTTAAATCTTTTGTCCCAATATATGGTTGTGATCTACTCGAAGCCCTCTATGCACATGCCACTAGTGTGCCACTCAATAGAGGCCTTGTGTGCTACTTAAACACAAAAGTCACGGAAGGCGCATCTCACGACTTACAGAACCTATTCTACCAACCCAACGAGAATTTTGCCCAACCACTTGAATTTGAACCTATTCTACATTACCCTAACCTAATAGGGATGGTTTAAAATTCCATAAAATTTTGTCCAGCCACTATAGATTAAAATCTAAAGTTCATGCAATCAAAGATTGAAGTCCAATTAGGGAACCTATTGAGACTCAGCTAAACCCATCATAGCCCATCGCCATATTGGGACTATAAAACCAAACTTGATGAAATAGGCCCTCCCCCTATTATGTAGGTCCCACCTCTTGGCTCACAAATTCTCCTTCCATAGATTTCGTAACTGCATCTCTTCGTAGCCTATATTATGCATCTCTCGGTACCAACTTGCTTTCGGATATACTTGACCAAGACCTCTCATACTGTCTTGACCAAACGTAATTAATATATGGGCCATATTAAATAGATAATACCTAAACTTCCTATAGAGTCTATGACTATGATTGGAAATACCTCATACTTCTTATACCTCTCTGAAATTTGACCTTCTTAGAAGCCCTATTACTGTGCTTTCCCCGATTAACCAACTTATATAAGTTGGGTAGAACATTGAACTTATTATACTCTACCTCTCAGAATAGGATTACAATCGTGACCGTTCTTCCATCTGTATGGAATTTATGAAACGATCTTTTATTTTGCATTTTATATCCCTTTGTTCATGCGTTTAGATAACTACGGTAACAGATTGCAACCAAAATTCTTCAAGTCAATCATAGAATCATTTTTGTTTAAATCAATAGCAATTTTTTTAGGCAAATAGATCGCAAGCCTCTCTAAGGAACATAAGATTTTGGAATTTACAAGTGGTTGGAAATGATTGGTACCAATTAGACTAATAATTCAATGGTTCATAACATCGACCCATATTCGTATCATGTGATACCCTCGACCGTGATTTTGATAATTGAAGCACAACGCTAGCCTTTCCTTTCAACAAAGTTCACACTCACGAACTAGACTAGTCATGCTACTCATATGACATACATGTCCCATGCAAACAAACTTTCCAGTGCTCCATTTAAAAAATTACTCCACGTGTATGACACATTGTTTCCTCAAAACAAACCATAGTGACCCAAATTTGACCTATTCGATTTCACCTATGCAAATATCGACCCATTCCCTAAACTAAACAGAATACTCAAGATCTATGCATGACGCACACCTATGACGTATGTCTTCCAAAAAGCAAGCACATGCCTCATACACAACACCAAACATTAGCCCATACATATTATTCGTTTTGACTTAGAGTTTTCAAAACACTTGCCTAATCATATTCTATAGCCTGGGTTCTTTAATTATCATCGATTCTCATCACTTGGCCATAAATTCTTCTTCCCTAAGTTTTCAAGCTCACTTCTTAGTTTCTCATGTTAGACGTAGAGCGAATCCTTCTGAACCGACTCACCTTAGTATATTCCAGCAAGAGGTCGCTATCAGCTTGTCAGAAGCATGACCCCTAGAGTGACAATGTTTGATTGTAGTAAATTTCTTATAGTTGTTATTGACCAAGAACGTTATGGTGTTATCGAGGCTCACTTAGAATCCAAGACTGTGGTCAGAAGTGCCCATTATTCTCGTGTCCCTCCCTAGAAATTATACTCCTCAAGGTCTTGTAATGACTACGATCTTTACGGGTAGCCAACTTCTATAAGTTGGGTAGATTCTGGAAGGAAGCATACCCCATCTTGTAGAATATGAGGTCAATTGGGATTCCTATGACAACCACCCCTCCATCCTTTCAAAAATTGATCTAAGATTTGACGTACCTACTCTCCCTCCATACAAAATCTCACAATTCTTGATATTATGATTATTTTTAATTTCGAGGATGAAATTGTCATAAGTTGGGTAGGATGTAAAACCCCTTATAATTTAAAGAAATATTTAAATTATTTTTGGATTTTATTTAATTCTAATTTATTTTTATCTTATTTATATTATATAAAAGAACTATAGCCATGGTTGAGTTTGAATATGCAAGACGACTAGAAAGTATGGCATGCGTAGCGTAGTCGGGTGCTTTAACTAGTATGCTAGCCATGTTAGGAATGCCATTGTCATATTGTAATCTCTTGTATGTTAACCATTCAAATTATGGCACAAGTTATATTTTTATTTAATTAATTAGTTAAGAAAGTCTTTATGACTTTTTAGGAGACCCGGTTGCACCAAACCTTTCCAAACCTCTTCCAAGCCAAACCTAACCCTATGTAGGCATGTTGGACATTAATAAATATTAATAACTATATTTATTTATATTTAATTCAGATTTTGTAGTGTAATTACATAGATAGAATTAAATAGTTCTATATTAGGAAACCCCTTTTTAAATCCTCAATCCAATCAACTTGCCAACTCACCAAACAACCAAATCATGCCAAGTGGACCCCCACCATGCTAATTTCGGCTAAGCAACCCCCCATGGCCGAATGTATCAAATTAAATAGTATTTAAATCCTAGATTGCTTAAAATTTATTTAAGGATATGTTTAAATATACCAACTTATCCCAAACCTTAACCAAATCCTAATCTTTCTCTCCCTCACCTTTGGCCGATCAAAACCCCTCTCCCTCTCCATAATTTTGGCAGCAACAAACTCCCCATAGCATCTATATATTATCTCCTCCATTGCAAATCTCTCCATCCTTCACAAAAACTTATCTCCTCCACCATACATCCCCGAAACCCCTCAAAACAAACCCTAGAAACTTCATCTCCCTCATCCAATCCTCTATAGCCATTATCAACTCTCCCATACTCACCATTAGAGGATAGCAGAAAAGATTGGAGCTTTGGTGAAGAGAAGTCATCATCACCCTTTCTAGCATGGATCTTTGGTAAGAACCCAAATCTTTTCTTCTAAAAACCTTTGCTAAAATTATGTAGAAAATATGTTATTAATTCTGTAGAAATTATATTTTGATAACTTTTGTTAGTTATAATCATCCATAAAGGATTCATGAAATATATGCGTAATATTTATGTGTCGGTGGGATCAAAATTAACCCCATTGCAAAGGAACTATGAGTTATTGGTGCCTATTTTTGAAACTGAATTTTATGTGTGTTCATATACATAAATGAGTATTTTTAAGTATTTTTCCACGATTTTAGCAACTCAAATCTGGTCCAAAAAATTGTAGGTCAAAACTAGCTAATTTCGGGTAACCGGCTGACCTAGAATGTTCCAAACATGTAGTATAACTCAACCCTTGTAACTATGATATTATTCTATAAAATAAATTATTTTATTTTTGTTTAAAATATATTTTTAGTTATTTTAGCAATTTTGAATCATTAACTATGTTTCGGGTGTGTTTCGAGTAGACTGGCCGACTTATTAATCAACTAGTCATAAATGTCTTTAGAAATATTAATTCTGGAATTTCAGAGATAAATATGTAGAAAATTAGTTTAAATATTATTTTTATGATTTTTATATGATTTTTAAGTATGTTATTGAAGTAGGGGCATAACCGACTAATTAAAAGTTAGAAATCCTAAAACTGTATTTCGATGTCTCGTGGAACCTGTGTGTGATTGTTTGGATCTAAATGGTTCCATGAGAGATTGAATATAATTTTAACACATTACTTTGACTAATTAAGTCGTATCGTAACTTTCATAAGTAGTGACTTAATTTAGTTAATTAATTATCTAGGAGCGTCGGGTTCCGGAGGCGTGGACGCGAAAGCGACGTTTCATATTTACAGCACGGAATCAGGGAAAATACCTTGCCATATTTACTGCTTATATTTAGTTGCATTTTATTTTCGTTATTATATCTATATTTCTTGTTTATTATTTTCTTCTTGCCTGTCGACTTAGAGTTAAGAGACTTCCGTCAATAGAGTGCATGTCATTGACTTTGTAATGATTGTATCACGAGTTGTGTGTGAGTTGTGAGTATCACGTAGTGGTCACTTGCGTGTTGGCTGATCACCCGTGCGCATGCGTAGAAATAACTGTCAATAGATGCATGTTAGAAGCCTTGACAGTTATTGAATATAAACCGTATTGTGGAAACGACACGTGTTGGTGTGTCGTGGTTACGATGCATATATAGTATCATTGGAGGGAGGGGACAGCTACCAGCGTAGGGGCTATATTTTACTTTTTACACATTTATGGGTGATAGTGACTCGGATGAGCGCTACTTGCTGTCCGGCCGATAGTGTCTCGGATGAGCGCTACTTGACGGCCACTCTTTATTACTTGCTTGTGTGAATCCGTTACAGCCCCTGCGTAGAACGTTGTCCTCAAAGTGTATATCACATAGATGGTTAGGTACCCTGTTGAGTTTTCGTTTATAGTATTTTTTTACTTATGCAGTTACATGGCATGTTCTTCCTGTATCTTGTTACGTCCCTCTGAGGACCTGGTTATCTCTCCGGGTGTATGCTTTCATGATTTACTGTAGGTGTTCTAGCCATGGCCGTGATCTTCTCCCTTCCTTCGAAGAGAATTGTGCTTGGTTTGTTTGATATTTTATCGATTCACTTCTTGTACATTTTATTTTGAGATAGTTGGTAGTAGACTTTGTCTCCGCCCAACATTTGTACAAATGACTTTAATAAGTTAATTTTATGATATATTAGTTTATGGATGAGATTAGCTTCATGGTTACTAAATTTTACACCTTATGTGTACATACGAGATATCCATATATTGGAGTATACTTCATATGTAGACAGCTGGCATGATACATTTCTAGTCCTACGTATTTTGGGACTGGGGCGTTATAAACCTTCAACATGATTATTACAAGACTGCCAGTACCAAGAAGAGCGATTAGAGATAAGCATCTATAATTTTAGGATAGAGATGTTGCGAAATCAAATAGTTTAGCATCGATTATTATTTAAATTATTAGGAGACACCATAGTGACATAGCGTATCCTTAAAATATTCCTAGTCATGCTAGCGCGGTTCTTCCTTAGAGCCTTATTTAATTTCGAGGACGAAATTCTTTTAAGGTGGGTAGATTTTGATGACCCTGATTTTTGGGAATTATTTTTTTATATGATTTTCATTTATTGAATTAGATTTTTACTTTTAATTACGACTATAAATGCACATTTACGTAGCTTCGATTTTTGGAGCACAAGAAGTGTCAATCTTTCAAAATATCCTTTATAAGTTTTGAAGTAGACGAGCTCAACTTCAACTTGATATACCATGTCCCATCCAAACCTGTCCCCTAACATTCTTTTGACTTCGTACAACTTTGGGTCAAATTTAGGCCATTTGACTATTTACCGTAATTCTAGACCTAATTTCCAACGGGAGTTCGGGAATCGACATTGATCAAAACCATTTGACACAATATATAGTTTTGACCTATTTTGAGCCTATGACACACTTGTCAGGGGTGTGCCACTCATTCGAGTTTTCATGTGCTATTTATTTGCAGATGGCACATGAGACTCATTGGTTGACTTTTCGGGTTCGATTTAATTAGAAAATATATTGGGACCCAAACCTAGCCAACCCTACTTAGTAGAGCCATGATAGGTCGTAATGACTTAGTAGAATTATTATGAAATTATTTTGGGATGTTATACAGCCAAATAGATTAAAGACAATTTTGTATATATATGATTATATTTATAATAGCCTAATATTATATATGGCCTTAGTCATGGTAAGTTTTGAGACGCATATCGACTAATAATTTTGGCACGAAGAGTGTAGTTGTGTGCTTTGACTAGTATTTTAGTCATGGTAGGGAAGGTCAGGCCATTAGCTCTGTCCCAACTAGAAAAACTAGTCAAAGTTGTTACTGGGCCCCTATACAAGATTTCATTAGTTATCTAATTATTGACTTTTTAAAAGATCCGATTATGTTAAACTAGTCAAACCTGACCCGAACCAAATCCAAGACCCCGTAGTCATGTGGTACGTCCAAAGATGTTCATATAGATGTATGTGGTTTGTATGTAATGGTAGTTTATTTTAATGATCTAGTAATTATATTTTTATAATAGTTGCTATATATAATATAAATGCCATTTGTTATAAAATGTATATTTATTACGGAAAACTTTTCCCCAGAATACTACTATCCTATATACTATTTTATAATTAATGTGCATATGCAAATTGAGCAGATACATGAATGACTAAAGTATTTTTATCATTTGCAACTTTATTATAAGTTAGAAATATATATATATATATATCGATAGGATTTTGTTATAATAAATATATATATATATATATATATATATATATATATATATATATATATATATATATAAGAAATGACTCAATAAAATATATGGTATGTTTGTTATATACATGTATTGTATATATGAATCGGGTCATTATTCTATGCATGTATGTGATTGAACAAATAACTATATATATAAATACTTACATAAAAATATTTAGATAAGGAGAAGAAAAAAACAACAAATGGATTAGATCGCGAGAAATTGAATTTCTTGTGATATAATAAACCCCTAAAAATCCGACCATGAGTAGGCTTTTTTCGAGTATTTGATCGATTGGGAAATCGATCAAATACTAATCGTTTTGATTCAAAATTTTCCCCACGAAACCCTCATCCTATTCTTCTCAGGATTACACCAAATCCAGCCAAGATTCGATTTAAAACCTGATTAAAAATCTGACTGAAAATTAGAAAAGAGATATAAAGAAGAGATCTTTCGAAAAAGAAAATTGAAGGAACCCAAACCCCTTGACCTCGTGATCATCCAAACCTCTCCCCAATCTTGAACGACCACCCTGATAAGCCTGTGCGTCGCCGTGTGGTCGCTGGACCACCGCACAGCCGTCGACGAACAGAGCAGCGCAACAGAGGCAACAGTAGCAAACAACAGCAATAGGGTGTACAAGGATTTTCGAAGGTACCTTTCTCTCTCACCTCATTGCCGATTCTCGAACTAATTCTTTCATTGGAAAGACAATCTATACGACTTCGAAACCCTTCAATTAGTTTTAATCTATATGCTATAGATTTTCCAGAAAATCCGTGCAAAGATCGTCGAAAAACTGCTTCGAAAACAGTTTAGAAACAACCCACGAGTCATATTTTAAAGATAGATTTAGGGCTAGATATTTAGAATTTCAAGAATCTAATTGAAGGCAGTTTTAGACAACATATAGGAGATAAAAACCAATCTTGTACTTTCGAATTTAATTCACTGTGCACAAAGAAATCAGTTTTCAAAATCGAGAAAAAACCCATGTTAAAACAGTTTAGAAATTTTGAAAACCTACCGATACGGGGTCTATCCCGTCAAACCGGACGACATGGTAGTAAATCGAAAATATCGAAAGGTGCATATCGACTTTGTGGACGTGTGAGATTTGACGGAACTCGAATTGGTTGCGTGTGAGCGACAAATTTGAGGCGTATCCGTCAAATTTCTTCGTATCGACCACTTTGCAAAAACTCTAATTACTTTATGCACATTCGTAAAATCGAGACAAAACATACACCAACAGGGCTATATCAATTTCTTGGTCCTGTATGCCAAATTTGGTCCGATTCTGAGACAGTTGACCAGATCGTCATTTTACGGGCCCCACGATCCGACTCAACGAGCAAAATTGTGCACGGCCCACCGGAATCCAACTTTGGACATACGGTTGGGTTCATCTCCTCAAATCCGACCTATAGAAATGTAGTTTGATAACTTTAGAGCCCATAGACTCTGGTATAATTTTCGGTGCAAAGCGGGTCCAACGACGGACACCGTTTTGACCAAAAATTATCGTTTTTCCCCTGTGTTCAAAATTGGACTTATGAGTAGCCTATCCTTGCTATTTTGCTTATTCTAGGAAGGTTGGCAATGTCTATTTCAGCATCCGGAGTCGTTTGCAGGAGTTGGACTTTTGGTGACTCGTTGACTGGTTAGTTATTGTGGTTCTACGCGCTACACCAGGCAAGTACACTTTGCCAAACTTTACAGTATTTACATGCTCTTCCATATTGCTATTCCTTTGTGTCTTGCTTGGTTACACATTGCTCATGCTTTTCATGATTATTTTCTAGTTTTACGTGCACATAGTTTAATTTACTCATTTTCTATATTACTTTTCTGTCTTTATTATCTTGTTCATGTCTAGTAATAGTGCTGCTATGCCTGTGCCATGTTTTCCTGATCTATTTGACCTGTACTTGACTTGGACATGACTAGATAGACTTGAGTTCCTAGTACCTTAGGAGGGAATATTTTATTAGCCGTGGCTATGCCTCTATTGTTAGTGCCTCCCCGGGCTACAATAGAGAACCTATTATAGGACTGTTAGTGCCTCCCCGGGCTACGATTTTTAGCCATGATTAATATTATATTCTCATGACATGTCACCATCTATAGAGTTCCTGTATGTGTTATCCTTTCCTGTACTTATTATTCATATTTTTCTTGCATGTTATTTACTGTACAGTTGGCATGTATATTATGTGTCTTGCTAGTCCTCTGAGGACCTGATGATCTCTCCAGGTTACAGTCGAGCTGGTAGAATCGATGGATGGTTATGATTTGTGCCGACAAGATTTAGGTATCTTTGGGCATGGTTTCCTTTTATTATTCTCTCGTGCTGCATAGTCTTATCTTGATATGTTCTGCTTATTAGCCTAGTTTATTAGACTCGTGTTTCCTTTCAAGTCTATTTGGACATGTATGCTAGTGGGCGGCAGACCACGAACCATATTGTTCATTCTTTATATTTATTATCATTATGTGGATTGAGATGCAGTAGATTCTAGAACAACCAGACAGCTTATACGTATTCGAGCTGAACTGGAGTCCTCTCGATACGTAGCTGGCATGTATACGTATCCTAGTCCTATACGTATTTTGGGACTGGGGCGTGACAGTTGAGTATGCCAAGATGTAGAGCATGTCAGATACATGCTGACATCATTCACAACCCTTCGAGTTCCTGCATCCTACGACT
Organism: Iris pallida; assembly: GCA_029216955.1. Lineage (NCBI taxonomy): Eukaryota > Viridiplantae > Streptophyta > Magnoliopsida > Asparagales > Iridaceae > Iris > Iris pallida. The sequence goes on along the minus strand of JANAVB010021800.1, from coordinate 9,705,534 downwards.
GCATTATGGCCATTCGAGGTATGGGGTATGGACGTTATTGGACCGATCAGTCCTCCATCATCCAAAGGGCACCGGTACATCGTCGCCATCATCGACTATTTATCTAAGTGGGTGAAGGCGATACTACTCGTAGAAGTGAAGACCTCCAACATGATCTTGGTTAAGCATCACATTATCTACCATTTCGGGGTGCCTCGGAGGATCATTTATGACAACGGCCCTCAATTTGTAAGCCATACTTTCTATCAGTTTTACGATAAAAATCGGATCAAGAATGTAGCTTCGACCGCCTACAACCCAACAGCAAATAGATTGGCAAATGCATAAACAAGACAATCATCAAGTTACTCAGTCGTCTTGTCCTACAAACGTGACTGGAACGAGAAGCTAGACGAGTGCCTCTGGGCCTATCGTACAACAGTCCGGACCCCAACTAGCAATACACTATTTTTTTTGGTTTACGGGAGCGAAGCAGTCCTTTCCTAAGAAATCCAAATCCCCTCTCTATATGTGGCTATTACAAATCAGTTGATGGATGAAGACAACCAACGTCATCGTTTACAAAAGTTAGAAGCACTTGATGAAAGACGTCTTCAAGCTCAATAGCGCATTAAATTATATCAGGCACGGATTTTCGGAGCCTTCAACAAAGAGGTTAAGGAAAGAGCATTCCAAGTGGGTGACCTCGTCTTATCAGTAAGAAGACCGTTGGTCATGACTGATAAAACAACAAGAATGCTCCAACCAAGTGGGAAGGCCCTTTTCGTGATTGAATCGCTATATATTCTAATGGTGACTATCTGCTCGCAAAACCTAATAGAGACTTGCTAATGATGCCAATCAACGACAAGTTCCTCCAGAAGTATTATGCCTAGTCCCAGCATGTACTCTTCTATCTCCAGCAGAGCCAAATAAAAATACAGGATTTTTACTGTATCATATTCCTAGAAAAAATAAAATATGCAACAAGGCCTAGTTGCACTAAAATGTCTCATGTTTGCGATCCCCAGCTGGGTCGAAAATATTTCAAAACAATCCTGAGAAAGGTTATAGTTCATATCCATATTACCTATGAACTATCCAATTGTCATTATCCCAGCTAGGCTTGCTCCCCAAGCAAGTAAATACGACCTCGGAGCCAAGTCGCTAGAACATTTCCTTGCCAATTTTCCCAATAGAAAACAATCATGTCCATATCACCTCTATATATTTCTTCCAACAGAGTTCCGCCTTACCACATTCATATAACCTCTGAGTAAGATACCTCTAAACAAATTATATGTTTACCACATCCATATTACCTCTGAGTAAACATTCTTACCTAGTAACCTCTATGTCGCTATATCCCAACATAAAACATTCACGTCCATATCACCTCTAAATTATTCCATGTGTCCCTACAGAGCTCTATCTTTCCATGTTCGTATAACCTCTGAGACTCTACTACAATTCTATGTTTTGGATATTCATATTATCTCTGAGTAAACATTTTTACCAATTGACTTTTTACCACCACGTCCATAATACCTATGATGGTGTTTGTCATCTCAGCTTACCATTTGTACCTAATTCTAGGTGCATTACGGATGTTAAGTTCAGAAAAAAATTCCCCAGCAGAGTTACTCCATCCTATCATGTCCATTTTACCTCTTATAGGATTTTCATATCAAAATCAACTCCCACACTCTTATAAGCATGTCCTAGGAGCCCAATCGCTCCAAGACATCTCATTTGTGATTTCCAGCTTGGTCTAAAATACTCTTTCCTAAAAAGTTGTCCTCGATAAAGGTCATAGTTCATGTCCCTTTCACCCCTGAACTACCTAATGTCACTTTCTCACATCCCTGTAGAGTTATGTATTATCACGTTCGTATAAACTCTAAACAAGATAACTCTAGCAAAATTTTATGTTTACCATGTCTACATTTACATCTGAGCAAACGTTCTTACCTATCGACTTCTCACCAACATGTCCATAATACCTCTGATGGTGTCTTTCGCCCCAACTTACCATCCATGCCTAGTCTAGGTACGCCAAGGATGGTAGGTCCACATAAAATTCTCTAGTGGAACTACCCCAACCCATCACCTCCACATAACCTCTAATTGGGTTTCAGGACAAATCATACCCGGAGTTCTTTTGTCCATGCTTCTTATTCAAAGTATTTCAAAACTTGTTCAAGTTTTAAAAACTTTAAAGGGAGTCTTGTAGAATGTAATGCCCCAATCCTAAAATACGTAGGACTAGGTACATAGACATGCCAACCATATAATAAATATACGTAAGCTGTAAAATGTAGTATAACCATGATAAGTAATCTCATCCACAAAATAAGAATAAAAGATGTCATAAATTAACTATAAATTGTTATTGTACGAGATGTTGGGTGGAGACAAATCTACTACCAACTATTTAAAGGAGAAGTAATACATAAATGAGGATATGGTTTGTCAAGAGTAGCAAGAAGGATCCAAGAGCACGTCATCTTCGAAGGAATAGAGAAGATCACGACCTTGGCTAGAATACTTGCAAAAAGACAAGAAACACAGACCTAGAGAAATCACCAGATCCTCAAAGGGACGTAACAAGATACAGGAAGAACATGCCATAATACTGAATATAAACTTCTCAATAACAAATCAAATTGGATCATAACATGGTCCAATACTCCACCCTTAAATTAGCGTACCATCCCCCCAACCAAACAAGGACATAAGATGATATCATAATCCACGATGAAGTATCTTTCCATGCCATGAATCCAATATAGTATCCGGACCACAACAAGGTTCAGTACCTTCTTATCAACGTAGTAAACCACACCTATAACCAAACAAGGACAAGTTTGTTGGCCCATTGGTCATGGTCAAATCGAATTTTAATAATTGATCTAACCCTGTCTCGGTATAAGGGCTACTTGGATGAACTGCTATAACTTATGTCTGCTACCGTTCAAGACTTGGAGCTATATTTTTTATTGCGTCTGTATGTTTCAATTATCAATTACTAATGCATTTTTTATATTTTATTGAGTCTATAAAATACAATATAAACTGAGTCGTACTGACAAATATGCTACCCAAAACTGTTTTCAAAATCCCATTTGTTTTGAACACTAGCCCAAAACCAAAAGCCCAAACTAGTTCCTAACTGTTTGAACATTCAAAAGCCAAAAACCTGAGTTACAAACCCAAAATTCACCCATTCTAAACTAGGAGAACTCTGGGTGAATTTGCCCCAAATTTGGCCCGAGTTCGGTTGGTGGAGTGTTGCTTTTTAAACTCAATCTTCCCACAGTTACGAATGCAACGACTATCTGTTGAGATCCTCTCACTGAATTCTGTCTGAATTCTGTCCGAATTCTCTCTTCGGAAATCCTATAAATAGAGAAAAATTTCTACCATTCCATTGCACCAATTTACTTTCTCATCTCTTCTCTCTAAGCTTACTACGTTCTTTTAAAGCCTTCTAAGCTTTCATTTTTAAATCTCAAGCCAGTTACAATCCTCTAGTCAATTTGCTAGTGCAGTACTGACTAGAAGTTCAGAGCTATCATAATCAAGAGGCTTGACAAGAAGTAAGACACTTCTACTACACCAAAATGATAAATTAGGAACACTAGGCATTTTTCGATTTGGAACGCTTATTTTCAGTACCTAGGTTCTGGAACAACAAAAAAAAGCATTCCAGATCCAAAAAAAAATTCCTAATTTATTGTGTTTTATTTTTCAAATTTTTTATTTATTTTGGTACACCTTAATAGCATTCCAAATTTATTCCAATTTGAGCATGGGCACGTGCATCTCACATGTTTAATAAGGCAAATGTCCAGCCAAGAAAACATTTCACCTGATGGCACCGGCACTGCTGGCACTGCCCTCGACCTCGCTGGAGTCGGGCACAGCAGGGACGAGAAGGACCTTTCAGATTCGATGGGAATGGACGACGACGGGGCTTCCTGGTTTGTTCTTTCTTCATTCTATAATTTTTTGTGATATTGTCGCCATTGCTGCGTGATTTCATGGTGAATTGCTAAATTAATAGCTTTTCTCAAACAAATGTATGTAATAGTTAAGATGGCCAAATGTGGTAGCATCTATGTTACACAGATTTGAATTAGACACCTCATGATACATACCAATACAGCTATACGAAAATGTCATCTATTTTGGTGTGTTCTAGTGTATTTTGGAGTATCATGTACAACACGACTTTTAAGATCTATTTGATTTTCACTTGGTCCTTCTTTTAAGACCAGTGGCACCTAGACCAGTGGATTGGGCAACAATGGTAGAAAGATGTTGCAGGATCGAAAAGGAAAACTTTTGTCCTTGGGTGGTACTTCATCATTTTGGTTCTCCACGACACCATCCTATAAAAAATAATTGAAGCCTTGGTGAATTCAGATTGTCACACGTCAACGGTTGCCCTGTAACCATGAACCTAAGCTCTAGAAGCAAGTATAACATTGAAGTATTTTGATGAATATACCATGCAGTACAAATCTGTTCTTTTTATAGTACAAAACTGAAACCTTTATGAATTCAGATTGTTGCATGCCAATGGTTGCCCCTGTAACCAAGAACCTAAGCTCTAGGAGCAAGTATCACATTGAAGTATTTTGATGAATATACCACGTAGTACAAATCTATTCTTTTCTAATATGTTTGACATAGGCCACTCTAAGATGAAAATGGGCATAAAAATATTGGAAGGAAGTGCTTCTTCATGCAAATGTAACATGAACTCTGGTCAATATAAAGATAATGAGTACCAACACCCGAATGAATAGAGCTTCAAATAATTCTGATAAAAGGTCCAAATTAGGATAATATTTAACAAATACCAGTAGTAAAGAAATTCCAAGGCGAGCACAATGGTATCCAGGTAAGGTGCAATATCTAACTATTTTTATGTCAAGGAATATTTTATTATTATTATTCTACTTAACCATTTTTTTTAACTTTATATTTTGTTTTTCTTATTTTTATTCTACCTAAGGTAAGCTCTTTCTTTAGAGCTGATGACCTTCTTAGTGTGGTGCAAAGAACACTTTTGTGTTCTTATATGTTGTTTCCTTCAAAATAAAACTTTTTAAAATGCCAAGTCTTTTGGAAGGTTATTTAACTGGTTCTTTCATTTTAGGTGGTTTTGGATCTTCTGGTGCATTTGCACAAGGTTTACAGTCAGATGGAGAATCAACTAACACTACAGTAAGAGATTATATATATATTTGGGCTTTGTTAATATCTGTGCATTATTATCAATGCTTGCATCTCTTGTAGGTCTTAACCCAAATGTTAGCGAAGATGAACTCATGTAGGCATTTGCTCAATATGGTAATATTGCCTCTGTAAAAATTCTCCTCAGGAAATAGTATAGTTTTGTGCAGTTTGTCAACAGGTAAAACCTTGCCAATCATATACCTATAATTATGTGATAGAACTTTTATCATCTACCTAAAAGTAGTATTCTGTACAAATTCTTATCGTTGGATTTTGTTCACCACGGCAGAAGCAATGTTGAAGATGCATTACTAGGATTGAATAGAAAAGCCATCGGCAAACAGATAGTCCGTCTTTCTTAGGGTCAAAGCCCTGCTAACAAGCAGGTATATATTTATGTTGTAAGCATTAGGTGTTCTATTTGCATGGTGACACCTCTCTTTCTGAAGTCATCTCAAGACTGTTGAATTTACTTAAAACTCGCTGGAAATAGACTGCTGCTTAGTTCTTGGGGGTGCCCATTGCCATATATCTGCTACAGAATTAATTTTTGTAGTGCTCGTGCTTTCTAGTGTGGCACTCTTTTTATCCTTGACTTTGTGGGGGTATTGTTAATTATAGCTACTGCCGTTTTGTGGGAAGGCATGATACTACAAGAAACATACTTATATATGTGATAATTTTTCTTGCTTATAGATATGTTCTGTAGCAGGGAGGGTAATTAGGTTGGTTTTGTTAGAATTAGAACTGATTTGATGAAGAGGACAAGTAGAGATTATTATGTTTAAACTAGCTATATGATTCATATCTTTGTTTTCTTTATAGGTACTAGATACTTGATCGTATTTACATTTATATAGCCTTGATTTCCTATAATATACCCTGGTTTGTGTTCATTATTGAACTGTACCTTGAAAAGGGCAGTTTAGAACAGTTACGGGTGTATCGATAATTGGCAAGTTTTCAATTTAATTATAAACTTCCGTTTGTGCAATTTTGTTTGTTTATTTGTCTAGCTTGAATAAAGTAAGGTGTGTGTGGAAATACCTATGAATGAGTTACCAAATGTTTGCAGTTATTGGGTTTTTTTGTCCGCTTTGAGGATGACAGCGTGGAATCTGTAAAAATTGTGAAGCAGCGGAATGTGAAGTTCATTTCGGTTAGCATTTCATCTGACAAAACTTTATACACTCATATCATTTTCTTTTTGGTATCAGCCTTTGTCTCCATGGTATCTGGAGTGCCGATTAGCAAAAACAAAAGACACTAAGACAGAGTTCCTGCACTCTAGGTGTGGGATCAGCTTGAATAGATCATGCGTTCACGCTCACATACATAGTGATTAAAGTTCGATGAGAGTTTGTGTCTCTATTTAGATACATGCTATATATTGAACTTTTACTGTTAGGTGGGAGTGATTGTTGTTTCTTTTAGATTCTTATCACTCTTAGCTTCTATTTTTGCATACTTTCCATTCCAATAGAGTACCAAATTACTTGCTTTGGAAGACTTGTTTATTTGTTGGAGCACTTGGCACTTTATGCTTTCCAAACTCTGTTAATTTTTCTCTTCATATACACATGATTGCTAATAGGAAAGCAAGTCACAGATTAGAGTTGTGCACGGCATCACCAAAGGCACAATATAATATATTAAAGGGCAAAGGAAAGACTTGGTTGATATAAAACTATCTTGTTATCCTGGTCGTATTGCAAGTAATCAAATTCTTTAGCAAAATGGAAAGTACCTACATTTGGTATATATTTCCTTCATCATATAGTTATGCATTAGGACTTCCATTTGATTCATGATTTCCATAGGTCACAATTTCTAAGCAGGCAAATGTAAGGTTTTGGGATGTTCCCATCTAGAAGACTTTGAACTAGATAGCCTATCTTTTGTTTTTTGTTTTAATATTTTTTATAACACCTTTAAGGAACAAGTATCATGCGAGTGGGGTAGAATGAAAAGCAAACTTGCCCACTTGAACTTTCCTATGAGAATCTTAATTACTCCAACACTTTGGGTAGAATGAAAAGCAACATTGCACAAGTGACACCATCAAATAAAATATTTTATTTTGTACAATTGTGTTTGTCTGTCTCGACTTTAAAAGATGTTTCTTAATATGATTCTGTAAGTTACACCGGTGCCTACTAATTTTCTATTTGCCATTATACTAATTAGAATTGATTCATTGTCAGTGGTACTTTGTATAGAGAACGATGGATTATAACATTAACATGACTTAAAACTGCGGTCCAGGATGAAGACATCTATACTTTCTTTGAGCCAGACCTTCCATCTGAACCTGTAAGCTCCATGAGAACAAAGAAGCCATGTGTTGTGAAGGCATCCTCTAAGAGAAAGCAATCCGGCAAGCCAACCAGCAGTAGCAGTACCAGACTAACTGGATGGTGTAACCCTCAAGATGTTTTGTCATGGCATAAAGGATACTATGTGCTTGATCTCAAGGGTGCGAACTATTTCTCTTGTGTTGTTGGGAGGAAGCGCATGAATGCTAGGTACCTGCTTAATTCGCCTGACGATGTGGTAGTCTTTCTAAAGGAATTGCCAGAAGCTTGCAGTCACGGTAGCCCCGGTTCCAACTCCAATTTGAGAAGTCATTCGTGTCCAGCAAACGTAGCTCTTTAAAACAACAGTCATAGCCCGACTCTGCCCATCTCAGAAGAGTTCTAAATTCATATATGGAGAAGTCTAGCTTAGAACTGTCTGCTAATTGATGATTAGAAAATTTGTACATGATATATCACAAATATAATCACAAACGAAAATTTTGAAAATGTATTTTGTTTGTGAAGATAGTGTGACTCCTGAGTTTCTGCTTATAGCACGACTGGAATATGATGTTACATATGGAAAAGGTAGATTGGAATAGAAGTTTTCCCGAAGGTGGCTCTTTTATTTCTACGCGAATCTTATTTATCTCTATATAAATTTAGATTATAGGTAATGATATTTTAAAGAATATGGGCAATTTATAAGAATTCATATTTCTACCATTCCAATATTGGGACATATTTTATCCGTTCCAGTATGAATGCACAATTGATTTGGACTGTTCCTTATTAGGAACACTTTATTGGTGTTCCAACACTGGCACACATATAATGTGTTCCAAAAATCATCCTTTGGAGCCATTTATTAGGAACACTTTGTAGGTGTTCTAACACTGGCACGCATATAAAGTGTTCCAATAACCGTCCTTTGGAACACTTCTATTTCATTCCAAGTATTTGGCAGCCCAAAATAGGCACAGAATAAAGGCGTTCCAAAAAATATTTGGAACATAATTTTTATGTTCCAAAAGGATCATTTTGGTGTAGTGTTCACAATTGAAGTTGGTCGAGTGCTTCATATCAAAGCTCGCATTGTGGAAGTTGCAAGGACTTCGCATGAAAACTTGCGGTTTTCCATAGTAGATTTTAACAGGGAGCTAGAGTTCTCTCGACTGGATTAGTCCTCATAAGAGGAAGACCAGTATACATTGCCGTGTTTACGTTTGCTTTCTGTCCTTTACTTTTATATTTTCATATCTGTGATATATTTTTGTGATCTTGCTACTAACATTTTTTTAATAGCTAATATTCTACTGCATACTCTATTCACCCCCTAGAGCATATTGCTTTACATTTCGATCCTACAAATGGTACCAGAGCGGGTGCTTCTTATATAGATATTACTGCTCATACTAATTGCTCCTACAATTTGTATTAGAGCGGGTTATACATGTAAAGTGAGGTAACATTGTTATTATTTTTCTTTAATATAACTACTGTTACATAGATTACCATATCACATATGGCAACTATGAAATTCAAAAGTGAAGGCCAAGCCACAAATAGACCGCCACTGTTTGATGTTATCAACTACACTTACTGGAAAACATGTATGAGTTTATTTTTTAATTATCTAGATTTTGATTTACGGTCAATTGTTATCAATGGCTAAAAAAAGCCTACTATCACCTCTATTCTTACTTCCTCTACTATTAACAAGCCTTATTATAGTTACACAGAGGTAGAGAAAAAGTTAGCTAGCCTTGATACAAAAGTAATTCATGCTTTTTATTGTGTTGTAGACATAAATTTATTCAATCTTATTATTACTTGCACAATATCTTATAGAATCTGAAAACTTCTTGAAGCTACCTATGAGAGCAGGTATGAAAGCAAAGCTAGCAACTCTAGAGAGGAGAATAGTCTTCATGATGTGTGCATGATGGCATCGAGATTTAAGGTACAACACAATTCCTTATTTGAAGAAGAGCTTGAATGCCACAACCGCAAAAGATCAAGCCACATGATGAAAGATTATTGTACTACTAAAAAGGAGAATCGTTGCAAACGATCAAACGATAGAAGATCATTGTCTCAGAAGAACGCTAGCACAAGTATATGGTGTTAAAGCGAGGCAAGCGACTATGAAGAAGAAAAGAGCCCTCGTCAAGCTACAAATTTTTGCTTAATGGCATTACCCAACGAGGTACAAAATAATCCTCTATTTGAAGAGAATAAAATTTTACTACTAAAATCCGCCCAATTGGCGACATATATTTAGCGATGTTCGATTAACGTCGCTAAATTGTGTACATTAGCGATGTTTAGTCAAAACGTCGCTAATAGTCGCTACTAGCGACGACCTAAGCGACGTAACAATGACGTATATTAATCACATGATCCAGTCGTCGTGAAACATCGCTCGGACGTCTCTAATAGCGACTAACTTAGCGACGTTAGTGATAGCGTCGCTAAATTCTAATTATATCCCCTCCACCGATTCATTTCTTCCATTTTTCTCTCTCACTCTCTCTCCTTCTCCCTCCGGCGCTCTCACTCTCTCCGGCGGCGACTCTCACTCTCTCCGGTGACTCTCCTCCCTTCCCGGTACGTGACTCTCCCCTCCCTCTCTCTCTCTCTTTTCATCTATTTTGGTTGTTGGTGGTTTGGGGGGGTGCGGGTGGCTCGGGGGGAGGTGCAGGGGGGATACGGGTGGTTGGGGGTGAGTGGGGGGTGGCTGGGAGGGTGAGGCAGGGGGGACGAGGGCGGCTGGGGAAGGGGAGCTAGGGTTAGGATTCGGGTTAGGGTCCATTTTCTCCCATTTATTCTCTCACACTCGCTCCTCCCCCTCCGGCGCTCTCACTCTCTTCGGCGCTCTCACTCGCTCCAGCGACTCTCACTCTCTCCGGTGCTCTCACTCGCTCCAGCGACTCTCACTCTCTCCGGCGACTCTCCTCCCTCTCCAGTATATGGTACTCTTTCCCTCCCTCTCTCTCTCTCTATCTCTCTCTCCGGTTGTTTTGGTTGTTGGTGGTTGGGGGGTGCACGTGGCTCGGAGGGAGGGGCATGGGGGATGCGGGTGGTTCGGGGGTGAGTGGGGGGTGGCTGGGGGTGGGGCAGGGGGACGAGGGCAGCTTGGGGAGGGGAGCTAGCCGTACGGTTCGAGTTAGGGGTGGGTATGTGTGGGCGGCTGGAGGAGGGGAAGAGGGGAGCAGGGGGGTGGGGGCGGCTGGAGGAGGGGAGAAGGAAGGAGTGGAGGGTTAGGGTTCGGGTTAGGGGGTGGTGTAGGGGGGGCTTTCTCAGGGGCACCGATAGTACCAGAAAATCTGATAATTTAGTAAAATTATTTGTTTTTCGACACTGAAAAATGTGATACTCCGATTCGAACGTACCGATAGTGCCGATATTTGTAACAAGTAGTTTTGTAGGTTGGTTAATTAGTAATATGGTGATCGGGACATATAGTCCCTGCAGTCATTCGACTAGCGAGACAGAAACTATGGTACGACATGGTGATCAGGACATAGTCCCAGCAGCCATTCGACTGGCGAGGCAGAAACTATGTAGCTGTAGATAAAGTTGACTGCCCTTCGACCCTCATCCCTCGGCAATGATGATATGACAACCTATCACTATATCTTATATAGTAGTAGATGATGTCTTAGTATTACATTATTTGAGTTCATCTTGATTCTGTTACATTCTTCAGATACTAGATACGATAAGAACATATACTACACCATATGTACAGAACATAGATGATTCACACTAATGTATGCTAGAATAAATTTTTGGTTATGTTCTGAGCCATCCGTTCTCACACTTGGTGATCGGGACATATAGTCCCTGCAGCCATTCGACTGGCGAGACAGAAACTATGGTACGACTAGGTGATCAGGACATAGTCCTTGCAGCCATTCGACTGGCGAAGCAGAAACTATATAGCCGTAGATAAAGTTGACTGCCCTCCGACCCTCATCCCTCGGCAATGATGATATGACAACCTATCACTATATCCTATATAGTAGTAGATGATGTCTTAGTATTACATTATGTGAGTTCATCTTGATTCTGTTACATTCTTCAGATACTAGATACGATAAGAACATATACTGCACCATATGTACAGAACATAGATGATTCACACTAATGTATGCTAGAATGAATTTTGGGTTGTGTTCTGAGCCATCCGTTCTCTTACTTGGCAAAAAATTAAATTTTTTGTACTTTATCTGCTTTCGAAAATGTACTCAAATTACATGATGGTTTCTTTAGTTAGCTTGCTTATGTTACAATTATATTATTTATGAATATCGATCTTACCAGATGGCACCCATGACCCGAGGAGCGACACGTCGTTTGAGGGAAATAGTGAATGCTGAGGTGGCTCCTCCTACTGCTAAGGAGGAAGTGGCACCGGTAGCTAGTGAGACCAGGAGTTCTATTCATCCAGCACCGGTAGCTAGTGAGACCGGGAGTTCTATTCATGCAGCACTTGTAAGGGACTACATCTCTCCTGCCACCGTCGATCCCACTTATTCGAGGTGGTTGCGTGATCGTATCACCGAGCGTTTGCGTGAGCTGCGTGGTTCTCATTAGCTATTAGTACTTATTTGTATTAGACTATTTGTATTGGGTTGTTTTTGTTTTAGACTATTTGTATTGGACTACATATATGAATTAGTACTGTGTCAATCTCTGGATTGTATTGGATTACGCCATGGTGATCAGGACATAGTCCCTACAGCCATTCGACTGGCAAGGCAGAAACTATGGTACGACATGGTGATTAGGACATAGTCCATGCAGCCACTCGATAACCAATCGGAGAGGATACTCTGAGAGATCCATCTGAGTAGGATGTATACTCTGATAGATCACCTTTACAAGAATGATATCAGTAGCGGGATTGAGTATTGGAGGAGATATTATCAGAGTATACGTCCTACTCAGATGGGTCTCTCACCGTTACTATTTTTTTCTGACAGCATGATGGATGTGCTCCGTTAACAGATTCTTGTTCTGAGCCAAAACTTTTCCCCGGAGCTCAAGTGGACATCCTTCGTGTAGAGCTCGAGCGAGAGGTTCCTGACAGCATGGTGGTCTCCTTTGTCAAAGGATTCTTGCTCGTCCCACAATTGGTTGTGGGATGAGCAAGAATCCTTTAACAAAGGAGACAACCATGCTGTCAGGAACCTCTCGCTCGAGCTCTACACGAAGGATGTCCACTTGAGCTCCGGGACAAAGTTTTGGCTCAGAGCAAGAATCTGTTGACAGAGCACATCCACCATGCTGTTAGAAAAAAATAGTAACGGTTAGAGACCCATCTGAGTAGGATATATACTCTGATAATATCTCCTCCAACACTCAATCCCACTACTGATATCATTCTTGTAAATGCGATCTCTCAGAGTATACGTCCTACTCAGATGGATCTCTCAGAGTATCCTCTCCGGTTGGTTGTCGAGTGCTACTTAGTTAAAGTTCAAGGGCTACTTAGTTGTCTCTCTCTCTATCTATCTCGCTATCAACGCTATTGTGTTGTTCTCCCTCACATCTGATAGTTCTCTTATTTATTTGTCAATTACTGTATTTCAGTTCTAGTTAGTTTTATGTGATTCTCTGATAGTTGTCTTATTTATTTTGTATTTTGGCTCCAGCTCCAGCTCTATTTGCAATAATCTACGGTACGACATGGTGATCAGGACATAGTCCCTGCAACCATTCGACTGGCGAGACAGAAACTATATAGCCATAGATAAAGTTGACTGTCCTTCGACCCTCATCCTTCGGCAATGATGATACGACAACCTATCACTATATCTTATATAGTAGTAGATGATGTTTTAGTATTACATTATGTGAGTTCATCTTGATTCTATTAAATTCTTCAGATACTAGATACTAGATTCGATAAAAACGTATACTACACCATATGTACAGAACATAGATGATTTATACTAATGTATGTTAGAATGAATTTTGGGTTGTGTTCTGAGCCATCCGTTCTCACACTTAAAACATATATGAATTAGAACTTTGTGTCAATATTTGTTTTTATATTTTCGGCGAACTCAAGGATTGGATTCTGTATTTTGTATTTTGGATTCTGCATTTTGGCTCCAGCTCCAGCTCCATTTGCATAAATCTATGGTACGACATGGTGATCAGGACATAGTTTCTGCAGCCATTCGACTGGCGAGGCAGAAACTATGTAGCCGTAGATAAAGTTGACTGTCCTTCGACCCTCCACATATGATATCCAGCTCAAGTGTAGAGACGGGGGAGAAGAAGTGGGCAGGAAGAGGAGGGAAAAGCAGCACAGCCGGTTGCAAGACCTGGAGGAAGTACATAGGTTTTCTTCAACATCCGTAGGAGAACTATAAGGATATATATTTTCACAATATGTCACCTTGTCAAAGACCCTTAATGTGAATATCATGTTACCGCGGTGTCGGAAGACTAACATGTCATAATTTTCTAAGCCGTGTGCTTTGACATAATCCTCCCAACTCTTTCCTCCTATGTAGTAATCTTGCACTTCATAAAGAAATGCAAGATTACTACATAGGAGGAAAGAGTTGGGAGAATTATGTTAAAACACACGGCTTAGAAAATTATGACATGTTAGTCTTCCGACACCGTGGTAACATGGTTGTCACATTAAGGGCCTTTGACAAGGTGACATGTTGTGAAAAAATATATCCTTATAGTTCTCCTACGGATGTTCAAGAAAGTCTCTGTACTTCCTCCAGGTCATGCCGCCGGCTGTGCTGCTTTCCCCTCCTCTTTCTGCCCACTTCTTCTCCCCCACCTCTACACTTGAGCTGGATATTTGTCACGATCCGCTACCCAAATTGTTGGGTCGGGCCGAGTCATGTCCAGCCTACGCTTGAGATAAAGCGTAGTAAGCTGTTCTAAAGATAACAAGATAAGACTAAAATGTGCTAACAGTTCTATATGTAATAAAGAGTCATAAACGATCCAAACACAAAAGTCATCTCATATAATAGTAAGTCCAAGTGCAAGTCCAAATGTAAAGCTGGATACAGGTCCAGTCACAAAATACATAGTCTAATACATGACTACTCTAAAAAGTCTAAAGTAAATTGACAACTAGACGAGTTTTCCCGCTGGTACATCCTAGTACGCTAATGCCTGGTCCTCGACAGTAACTCCATAATATGAATCACAGAGCAACTCCTCCTCAGTAAGAATACCTACAACGTTATCCTGTCAGGACAGAAGCAAGTACTGATTCTAGCAAACTAAATATACGAAACATGAAACGAACAAGAATGTAATAAACTAGAATCTTGGCACATCATAATCTATTATGGCAAGGACACATATGTCATAGAGACAGATGCATATATAATGTTTAAAAATGTAGCAGGTACATGATCGTCAATAGGTGTACAATGTGCAGGGGCACATAATGAAATGTACTTCCGTACAAGTGATACGGTGATAGATGTACATACGCACAAATCCGCTTTGAGATAAAGCCTACGGCACAGTAATCATATAAAATGAAACTTTGCTCGGTAAATACATACAGAGAAGGGGGCAGGATCACGTACTCTACTAACAGTTTTCCCATAACCCAGATTCTAATCATGTGAGAGATATAAAGACTGTTCTAAGCATGGTAGTGACTGAAAATAAATACAACATGTGAAGAGTTTAACTTGCTACCCCAAGGATCAGCATTTAACATGGTTGGAATCGTAGTTCATTGTTGTAACAGTATGTAAAGTTTGTAGAAGTACTTGCCTTTAGCAAAGCAAAGCAGCGATAAAAATGCTATAGATGCCTGGTGACTCGTCAGTGTAGAAATAACACATAAACTTAGTTTTTATACTAAGTTAAACACTAAGACACTAGTTACGTGATACGACTTTCTGACTGGACACCTAGCCAAAAGATGACTCTAGCATAGGAGACCAATGTAAGGCGACACAATACTCTAACTAACTTTCTAGGGCCTTTACACTAGTGCGGGGTGAGGTCCAATACGTCTATAACTCAAAACAACACGAAACATTGAAAGTTGTAATTATTCAGTAAATAAATCAAACTGTACACCGTGTTCCAACAATTTTTGAGATAGACAAAAAGCTCAACTTTACATAAATAAAGTACCATAATGATCCTTGTTAATTATAGAAATTTATACTAATTTTTCTGGAATTTATAAACCCTCATAGATATTTATTAAAAATCAGCAAACATATATATACTAAAAATGAGTTCTGTTTTCCTATTTTTATAAAATACCAAAATACTTAAATGCTGGAAAAATTATATTAAATTAGCTAAATTAACATAGTATTTAAATATAATTTTTTCCAGATTTTTACAGAACTTAAAAATATATATATATAATATATAATTCAAAACCAGAAAGTAACAGTTTCTGAAAAATAATTAATTAATTATTTACTATTTTGTCCATATATTCGAAATTGAACCGAAGTCCAGATACAGGACCCAGAGCCATGAATCAAGTCCAATGTGACTTGTACAGACTCTGAATGTATTAGACACAATTGGGCCCAAAATCCA